>CM046339.1:20439506-20825058 GCA_025403435.1 Artocarpus heterophyllus
TAGATAAAGCGTGACCAAGATTACAACTTGATTCAAGGATGAAGTTAAAGTTTTTAAAGTTCCATATAGGGCAGGGTCAGGTGCAGATGCGTCCTAAGTTGGAAGAAGATGTGGAACAATATTTAAGGATGAAAATAATTATTGTCCTTGAGTTGGAGGCAAAACGAGGACACTTCTCGCTTTGTTCAAATGTACACATTAAAAAAAAAAAATACATAGATTTGAATTTGTGAAAAATATATAAAAACATAGTTTTATTTGTGAAAACATAACCTTTGGGTTGTATTTTTGGGATGAATTTCAAGCAACTTATTTCATCAAATATATATATTATGGTGGGAATTGGGTAGGTACGAAGAAGGTCTCCCAATGGGGATCTCCTGATTTTGTCTACGTCTCTCTTTAGCAGGGCTTGGGACGTAAACACATTCTTAATCTTGCCTTGTCTTGTTGTCAATCCCAAATTTAAGAAGTTAATTATGAATGACCTTAAAGTTTGAGAACACACTACCCCGTGAGAAAGAAGAACAAAACGATTGGCCATGAAATAAATCAAGGAAGCTTCTAAAGGTTGCGTTTTCTAAATTTATTCTCCAAAGTTTTAGGTTCACAAACTTCTTAATTCTTTGCTGTTAGGTCCTCAATTTATCTTAATTTTTGGCTCTTAAACTTCAAAAAAAAAAAAAAAGTTTATTACAAATAAAAATCCAAGGTTGATTTTTGACCAATGCACGATTATGGACGCCTTAAACTCTTAACAATTTTGTTTTATTCCAACAGTTTTCCTTATTTTTTACGTTTGGCTTTGAACCAGAAATTTTTCCAAAAAGAGAATAAGAATCCAAAAAGTTGCAAAGACAAATGTACTTGATATATGATTTCCAAAAGCAAAACAAGACGATACTTTCTCAATTGAAATGTTCTGAATGCAAAAGTAATCGAAGTAAAACTCTTCTTTAATTCATTAAAGAAGATGAAGGATAACAAACTCTGCTAAGATAAACTAGTGCAATCATTATATGAACATCAAACTTTTTAAGGTAAAAATAATCATGAAGGAAAAGAAAACCTATGGAACGTAAAAGAATAATAAAAAATAAAATAAAAAATAAATTGCCCTACGTAATAAGCTCCTCATCATAGTCTTGTTTCTCAGCATTTTGGTTGCGTCCAACCATTCAAGAGCTCCTTCAACGCGCTCTCCATCTTCCCCTCGTCATCGGATTCGATCTTTTCCGCCAGCTTGTTGTTGTCGTTGACCGTGTTCTTCATGTTGTAAATGTAGCTCTCTAGCTTATTTCTAGCATCAATCTTCTCCCTCGACTTCTTATCATATGCAGCGTACTCCTCGGCCTCCTTCACCTTCTCCTCAATCTCTTCCGGACTAAGACGGCCCTTTTTGTTTGTGGTGGTGATGGACTGCGACTTCTTCGCCGCCTTGTCTTTGGCCGTCACCTTTAAGATGCCATCGACATCAACCTCAAAGCTTACCTCAATCTGAGGAACTCCCCTGCATTGGAGATATCAAAAACGTTTATTAGAAAACGAAATTGGATAATCATAGTGGCGGAGTCAAGTAAATATTTTGAGTAAGAAAACTACAAAAACAAGTTTAGAGAAAAGTAAGGCTACAATCATAAATTTTCTTATAAAGTAGAGGTGCAACTAAAATTTTATGTAAAAATTGAAAATTTCAAATGTAAATGGGGCACGTATCCCTTTAATATGGACGTTACTTTTGATCCAACTCATAATGTTGTTGTTATGTTAAATGTTATATCTAATTTTTGTGAATGGCTAAGTTTTCTGGTCAAGGGGAAAAGAAAAAGAAGCAAAAATCTTAATCAACATACCTTGGAGCGGGTGGAATGCCAGAAAGATCAAATTTCCCAAGCGAGCTTCTTTCACCTTCATACACCTGGATGGAGACAGTGGTTTGTTGGTCTTGGTAAGTGGTAAATGTCTGAGACTTCTTGACAGGCACGCGAGTGTTTCTTGGAAGCAATTTTGTCATGAGACCACCAGCAGTCTCAATACCCAAACTTAGAGGAATAAGATCAAGCAAAAGCATGTCTGCAAATCAATAAATACATTTTCTCAGCACTCTTTAACTCAAACCATCACAATTTATTGGAAGCAAGTACCATATATCACAAGGGAAGCAGTGCCATTTTACCTTTGGTTTCCTCTCCACCTTCGCCAATAAGGATTCCGCCCTGAACTGCAGTGCCATAGGCCACAGCCTCGACCGGGTTGACACCTTTGTTAGGCTCTTTCCCATCATCCTTCAAAAGCTGTCGAACTTTCGGAATTCTAGTTCTCCCACCAACAAGGACAATCTCATGTACATCACTCTTCTTCAGCCCTGCATATTTCAAAGCCTTTTTCACCGGCACCATCGTCTTCTTAAACAATTCTATGTTCAGTTCCTCAAATCTAGCCCTTGTCAATTGTTCCGAGAAATGAACACTGTTGAAAAGCGAGTCGATCTCCACTCTCACTTGGTGCTTGCTACTCAATGCTCTCTTAGCTCTTTTGCATTCCTTGCGAAGCTTCCCGAGAGCCCTTTTGTCATTGCTAATGTCGTCATTGTACTTCTTGTTGATCAACTTGATGAAATAGTCCATCACTCTGTGGTCAAAGTCCTCTCCACACAAATGGGTTGTAGCCAAAACCTCAAACACACCATTTTCAATGGTGAATACGCTAACATCAAACGTACCACCACCTAGATCAAATACCCATGTAAGAAAATTACTCTCCCAAAATTACCAACATTGCAAATCAAGCATTAGAGAAGAAGAATTCTACCACAGCATATTGATGAAAAGAAGAAGTTACTTTCAGCCAATGAGTCTTTTGACGTCGAAAATAGTGCGGTCTGGATTGAAGGGGGCTTGGTTCTTAGCATCCTCTCCGATGAGGCTCTCGGAGTGAGTAATTAAATTCTATTGGCCTGATCATTGGCCATGATCTCAACATGCCAGTTCTTGCACACAAGAACATGTTGTTCCCAGATCATTTCCTATAATTGTTCCCAACTTGGGCTGCGACTACTGATCCTATCATCAATTCTGAGAGAACAACACCAAATAACAACTACTCTTAGAAAATCAAACATCAAAAAACAAAAACAAACGAATGAATGAATATGAATTTTATTTTTAATTTTTAACTTAAAGTGAATGAAGGTGAAGCAGAAAAGAAACAGCTCTAGTAGTAGTCTTTTTCTCGGCTTCCATGGCTTTCATCTTCTCTGGCTATTTTTGCTTTGATTCGTTGTTGTTATACTTATTTTTCAAACGGGGAGCTTAGAGCGGGTATTTATAGTTATTTAAAAAAAAAACAAAAAAACAAAAAAAGCATACTTCGATCTGAATTCTGGTTATAAGGTCGGCCTATTTTAAGGTGGAGTCATGTCACCAATCATCATCAGCCACGTTATCATATTTTTTTGTTGTTTGCTCTCTTGGTCAACAGATAAAATATCCATTTGGGAGCGGCCACGTGTGAAAATGCTATTTTGGGAACAGATACGTAAGGGAAATTTCCCTCAACTTTGACGAATATTGATTATTTAATTTTTTTAGAAAATAAAGATAAGAAGATTGCTTCACTTTCACGACCTGTTCACGGTGGAAAAAGAAAAGAAGAAAAGAAATTATTTGCCCCTCTAACTGTATTTTACTATAGCATTATCTTAGGGAATTTTCTTCGTTACAATCAATTTTTTACGATAACTGAAAGTAGACATAGCTCTTTCATTAAAAATGAATAACTATAAATTCTATGTATTCGTCTTTTCTTATATTTTCCCTCGTGTTTTATTTGCTCAGAGTAGAATTATGATATTTAATTCGTGGCATATGGAACCATTGTAGACATATAGATCTAAAATCAATCGATTTAGTATTTAGTTTATTGATGGATTGAAAAGAATTAGATCTTAATCACTGTTATTAGATTCTAAGCAAAATTTAAATAGAAATTATCAAGTTAGAAGTAATCATATATATATATATAATTTGAAAATAAAGCATTACGTAGTGAAAATAAACACTAAACCAAAATGTATAGTGGTTTACTTAATTATAAGCTACGTCCATTTTGAGAAGCTTCTTCAATATTTGATGAAAATTGGTACAAAATACAAGCTATTTTTTTGGAAAGAGAAAGAAAAATATAGGTGATTCTGTTTGCACGAAGGGTAGATGTACAACCCTTTCAAATGGGGTGTCTCTAAGCCTATTTATAAAGGCTAGTTTAGACACATTCAGTTTCCCATGCCAAAGATAGTGGTCTTGACGATTGAGAGTTAGTGGGACACGTGTTCCGTGATCATTGGCTCTCACATTTTAGTTCAGCTTAGGTAACAGTCGAATTTATGGATTATAACTTCATTTCAATTGTTACTAACCTTAGATTAATCAGTTTCCCTAGTGAATCGAGCACTTCGACTATAACGACGACAGGGATGACACGTCGTAAGTGGTTAAAACAAGCTGAATATTGTAGGCCACCTTAATCCTTCTTGTTCTTGTTGACTAGAGCGAACTCTCGAATACTTGATAATCGATCACATGAATTGGACTCGTTTGGTTCGATTCATCTTTTGGGCCTTCGTAGGCATACAGCCCAACAATTGGCCCTTCAATTTGGGCCTCTTCAAATTAGACCGTGACAATGATATGGAGACCAAGATCCCTAAGAATCTTTTTTGAGTTGGTTTATAAAAAGTCTTTATTGAACAAAGATTAAAAAAAAAAAAACCAAAGAAGTTGATTTGAGAAAAGTGATATTATGTTAGGGCATATTTGATAGGTAGGATTAGGGAAGATTAGATTGGATTAAATTTTAATAGTTTGTTTAATGAAAAATTTTAAAGACTACACTGAATCAGTTTTTTATCTAGTCCATGCTTGGATCTCCTTATAAGGATAGAATGCTAGTCCTTGCTAAAGCATAGGATTAAATACAACTTTATACATTGTGAAAAATTTCAAAGATCTATTTACAAAAATTTATTAAATTAAGGTCAAATTTTAATTTTCAAAAATTAAGGGGTCAAAACATAATTTTTGTGAGATAGAAATATTTTTAATAATTATATTTTCCCTTTTAATTTCAAAAACTACAATTTGACCCTAATTTTTGAAAATTTTTTGTAGAAAAGCCTCTATCCTAATAGCACAACACCAAACATAAGATATAGCTAAAATTTAATTCTATACTTTCCCTTACATTCTAAACCAATCCTCTACGGCTATCCTGCCTAATGTTATTCTTTCTTACATGCCATAGTTTATTATAAAAAGGAGAAAATTACACAATATGTCATCTTTTTATCCACATTAATTTTTTTATGACAATTTTTTAAAAAAACATATTTTTTGTCTCAAATTTTTTTGATATGCCATAAATTATGATATCTTTCAAAATAAAAAAATTTTCAAATTTTCTTTTATAGCTCCTCTCTCTAATTCTCGTCACTTCTGTCTTTTTCACCCTTCAAACTTTCCTCTTCTTCATTTCTCATTGTTGATCGTAGTCACTATCATGCGACACCCATCGTAGGAGGAGATCTATGGACTAGATCAGGAACCCCATCACCAAAGGCAGTCGATCAGTACTCTTGGTCATGCGACACTCGTCGCCGAACAAGATCTGTAGACTAGATTAGGAGCCTCATCACCAGAGGTAGCTAATATGCTCTTCATCTATCACAGCATCATCGGAGGAGATCTGCTATTTGTTCGAGTCCTCACGTCCGAGCCTTGTTTCTAACCACGCGGCCTCTAAAGGTGTAAATCAAAGGCAGACCATGCCACCACTGCTATTGTGCCAATCCTGGTCTAACCAAGCTTGAAGATAGTGTCAGAAAAATAGTACGCAACGTAAATTTAAAAATTTAAATATCAAAGTATTTTTGAAAACACAAGTTTGACATGCTATATGCATAAATTAACTAAATCTTACTAACCTTGTATGCCAAAGAGCTCCTGCAAGCTATGAAGAGAAGAACGTTTCAGAAGAGCCTTAACGACTGGTCCTTTTTGCTATTCTCTATCCACGATCGGTGTGTGTGTGAGCACACGTTATACAGCTCTTCCAACTGGTGACTCTTTTTCTAACCAATTGAGAAAACCTAGAACTGACATTCATGATTTGTAAATTATAGCTCTCAAGGAGTTTCAGAGACTCATAGACTAGAGTATTCGCTTTTAATTTTTCAACTGATCTAAATAACTTAAAAAACTCACTCCCTATTTATAAAGGTCATCTCCATCTCTAGATTAAAACAATCTTTAGAATCAAGATCTTTTCATATATTCTAGTTAACTTTCAGTTAGCTACTCGATGAGAACACAGAGGCACCCCAATAAACTTACTGAGATTCAACACATATCTTGGACTTGTCACTACTCACACACGTTGTGTTAAACAGTGATAGAAAAAATAGAAAAACATACACTCATAAATTCAGAACTAAATGAAAAGAAAATAAAGCAGCAAGTGGAATCATAGAATATATGAGATAAAGAAGAAACCTCCAATGTCAAGCCAAGTTCATATAGAATAGGACCACAAATATTGATGCCTGAGGACCACAATAAACTTGCTGATTCAACACATATCTTGGACTTGTCACTACTCACGCATGTTGTGGTAAACAGTGATAGAAAAAGATAGAACAACTTACACTCATAAATTCAGAACTAAATGAAAAGAAAATAAAGCAACAAGTGGAATCATAGAATATATGAGATAAAGAAGAAACCTCCAATGTCAAGCCAGGTTCATATAGAATAGGAACTACTGTAGTCACTTCCTAATTGCAGTTGCACTTGTAAATTTTGTCGTCGATGCTAGTTTCTTAGGGCGGTTGGCTGATCGGGGAAATTTTATGGCTAAACACCTTCTTTATTATTGATTATTTTTCAAAGTTTTATTATTGACTTGTTCTATGCCGCGCCCCCCCCCCCCCCCCCCCCCCCCTTTTTTTTTTTTTGCTTGAAAGGATTATTATTGTTATTGGGCGTTGAAGGAGGAATTATGAAATGAAATGTTGACCAGTGTCAAGGAAAGGGCTGGCAAAATTAATGAGCCATTTGAATGGACGGTTTTAACTATTAGTTATAATTGTGAATAATATAAAACTCTTACATATTATAATAAAAAGTTACAGCTTAATGCTCTCACATACTACGGTTCTTAAATCAAAACTGTTGGTTTCAACCATTCTTATAAACGACCTATAACCTTAATCTTACCTTCCTCTTTCCTTTTTTTCCCGTTTCTTTTGAAGCATCTTTAATGACCTTCATAAGTTGGTTTTACAATGTAGTTTTTTTTAATTAATAATTGCTTTTTTATATATTTATTAATAATTGGTTTGACAAGGTTGTTAATAATACGTATCTTCTCTCCTTAAAAAAATTGTTAGGTCTATTAGTCCATTTCGAGTATTGTGAATGTTGAATCTAATTTTTTTAAAAATAAATCATTTTCAAACAAAAATTCTGATTTCTAACACCAATTAACAAAGACATTATCTAAGCTATAACATAGGTAATGACGCGGTCAGTGAGTGATAATATGAAATTTCACATAAAAAAAATAAACCGAAATTTATAATGGGTGATAATATGAAATTTCACATAAAAAAACTAAACCAAAATTTATAATGGTTAGCTCAATTCCGAGCTACGTCTATTTCGAGAAGCCTCTTCAATATCTCATGAAAATTGGTACAAAATACAAGCTATTTTTTGGAAAGAGAAAGAAATAATACAGGTGATTTTTGTGTGTGAATAGTGAATGCATAACCCCTTCAAATGGCATATCCCTGGACCTATTTATGGAGATTAATTTGACACATTCAATTTTTTGCGCCAAAGATAAAGGTCTTGGACAGCTAGGAGGTAGTAGGACACATGTCACGTGATCATTGATTCCTATATTTCAGTTCGTCTTAGCTCAGGTAATGGTAGAATCTATAGATTGTAACTTCCTTTCAGCGGATCTTAGATTTATTAGTCTCCCTAGCGAATCGAGTACTTCGACTATAATAGCGACAAAAATGGCATGTCATCAGTGGTTAAAATGAGCAGAATATTGTAGGCTACATTAGTCCTTATTGCCCTTGTCGACTAAAGCGAGCCTCGAAGGCGCAATAATCGATCACATGAATTGGACTCGTTCATTTGATTTGATTCATCTTGTACGCCTTTATAGGCATTCAGCCCAATGATTGGGCTTTTGATTTGAGCCTCTCGAAATCAGACCCTCAAAAAAGATATGGTGATCAAGATCTAACTCAAAAATATAGGCATTTGTGGGTTTAATGTGAAAATTATTGTGGATTAAATTATAAGAGATTTTTGAAATCAAAAATGAATATTTGTGAACATTGTAGATGTCATTTGAAAATGAGTAGTTCAGATAGAATCAAACTTTTGATAAGAATATTCTTTGAGTTTATTTATAAAAAGTCTTTATTCAGAAAAAAAAAAAAAAGGAAAAAAAGTTGATTTGAGAAAAATTGATATTATGATAGGGTATGTTTGATATGCAAAATTAGAGATGTTTGGATTAGATTAAATTTTAATAGTTTATTTGGTGAAAAATTTTAAAGGACTGTATTATATAAGCTCTTATCCAATTCATACTTAGATCCCCTTAGAAGGGAATTATGCTATCCCTTGTTGGAAATATTTTTAATAATTATATTTTCCCCTTTTATTAAAAAATTACAATTTGTAATTTTTTAAAATTTTGTAGAAAGTTCCCTATCCTTATAACACAATACCAAACATAGGATCTTAAAGTGTTTGGCAAAGTCAGTTAAAACTATGATTAGAACTAATTTTTGTTAAAAACACACTGTAGCATATTAGGGCTTTACAATATAGCAACTTTTTGCTTTTTAATGGAGCATGTGAGAGCCTTTTATTGTTTGAGTTAGAACACATGAGTTCTAAAAACACTGCAAATTTTAAGCCTATACTTTCTCATACATTCTAACCCAAGTCTCTAAGACTATTATAATTAATGTTGTCCTATTTTACACACCAAATAGTCCCTTAATATATCATAGAAGGGTGCACATGACGCCATACTACAAAAAAGCATAACAGTGGTATATATTTCTTATTTTGCCTCAATCTGATTGCTAAAATTATTTGAAAGTTGTTGGTTTTTTTTTCCTTTAAACATTTTGTTCTAGCTTGAAAAGTAGGCCATCTTAATATTCATGATGTTAAAAAATATGCAACATAGATTTTAAATCATTTCTCTCTTTATTATAAACACAATGAAAGAAGAATAGTCTCAATCAGATATCAAAAGAATAAATTATGATCTTTTTTCCTCAAGTATATGAGAAAGAAAATTTGAAAAATACTATATCATTTGGATTCGAATCATGAAAATTTAGGGGAGGTAAAACTCAAATTTTGGACTCAAAACTTAAATATGATTTGAATATTAATGCTATCAAACATCTATTCAAGCCCAATCTAAAAATTTGAATCCAAAGAATAAGTTGAATCAACGAAACAAACACACCTGTGAATTTATAGGGGGCTAAAACTTGAATTTTATGCTCAAAATTCAATTAAAATTCGAATTGAGATTCGAATATTGATGCCACAAAACGTTTATCTAAATCCAATTTAAAGATTTGAGTCTAAAGAATCCACTTAATGCTTAAAACAAATAGGTCTTAAGGGCCCGTTTGGTAGATGAATTCAAATTTTGTTGATTCAAATATTTTGATTTGAGTTGTGTGATTTGAATTGTGAGATTAAAATTGCTATTCAAATTAATGTTTGGACATGCAGTTAAAGTGTTGATCTAAATAGGGAATAAAATTAGATAAAGACTAAGATTAACACAAATTCTAATTTTATTCCCTATTCAAATTAATACTTTAACGTGACATCTAAACATCAATTAGATAACAATTCAAATCAAATTATTCAAATCAACACAATTCGAACCCGTCTACCAAATGGGCTTTCACCAGATTTGAATCCAAATGCTACAGTATAGTATTACCTTTTTTCAAATTTTCTCTCTTATATACTTAAGAAAAAAATATCATAATTTATTTGTTTGATATCCAGTTGAGACTATTCTTCTTTCATTGTGTTCATAATGAAGAGAGGAATAAATCAAGATCTATGTTGCATATTTTTAATATCATGAATATTAAGATTTTGTTAGATTTATTAGAAAATTAAAAAAAAAATCCGCTATCTATCCAAACAGAAATTTCAATTTTATTTTCTATTTAGATTCACTTCAACTGCACATCCAAATATTAATTCGAATAACAATTCAAATTACACAATTTAAATCACACATATGTGTGAAGCCCTTGCTCTATGTCAAATTCATTTTTAGATTTTTTTAACAAATAAATTACACTAACACCCTCTGTATTTTTTACAAATCATGAACATGTCCATTAGACCGAAACTAATCACATTGATACCTCTTAAACTTAACTCTATTAAGTTTTGATATAAATGACAAAAACACCCTTTTTAATCCCAACCATTGATTTAGAATACCAAATCTCAGCCACTCATTTAAATTTTTTAAAACCAAATCCAAGTTAAAAAAAAAAAAAAACCAAAACCAAAAGCAAAAACCGGAGTAGCCATTTCCTAAAAAAAAAAAAAAGAAAAAAGAAGCAACTATGGTGATGGAGCCGCCCCCCCCCCCCCCCCCCCCCCCCCCCCAATCGTTGCCTACCCTCCCCATCCCCGTTGGCCTCCCAAACTCAGGCTACCCAGTCAACCTTCCCCCATTGCATCTAGCACCTCGTTGCAACCCCCCTTCCCCCTACCTCTGTCGCCCACCCTCCCTGTCCCCATCGGCAACCCTCTTTGACCCCATCAACCATCCCAAACCCTTTGCCCACCTTCCCTATCGCAACCCCATCTCGTCACACCCTCTACCTCCGTCGCCTATTGGCCCTATCCCTGGTGCCCACCTCATCTTCATCCTCATCACCCAAATCGATAGAGAACTAGAGAGGCAAAGAGAGAAAGATACTAACATAAAGAGAGAGAGATACTAAGAGAGGAAGGGGTTTTGTTTTTTTTTTTTTTTTTTTTTAATTTATTCTTTGTGTGTAGATTTTTTTTTAAGTTCTTTTTCAGCTTTTTTTTAAACAACTTATGCTGTTTTGATTTAAAGATTTTATATCTCTTTTTTATTTTCTAAAAACTACCTTTTTATTTTTTAAATTATTTTATACTTTTTAAACTTTTATGAAAAATAAAGCATTTAAATGATAATTAATTAATTTTATAAGATCTAATTCATTTAAATAGTTAAAAAATATAAATTCATATAAAGTCTTATTTTAATTTTTTTAAAGTTTGTCAAGAAAAAAGATCAAGAGAATTCTTTTTATAAGAGTGAAAATTATACTTAAAGTGTGCAAAAATCAATGGAATTTACTTTGGACATAATTGTTATCTTCAAAAAAAAGGAAAAAAAAATATTTTATCTTCTATTAGAGTAAAATTTATAATTACAAATACGTACAAATTATTTAAACTAATTTTTAATATAAAAGAAGTGCAAAGTTGTTATTTTAAACCATATAGCTAACTAAAAACATTTTTTAATTGATTGAGGGACATTTTTAAAATTTTGAACAAAATTAATGGTCAAATAAATGGTCAACTCACTGTCAACTGACAAAGAGGTATTTATGTAATTTTTTTAAACAGTCAGTAGGAATCAATGTGATTAATTTTGATCTAAAAGATGTTTCTATTATTTAAGTAAAACACGAAAACTACCACGATAATTTATCCTTTTTTTTCCTAATTAATAGAGATAAATTAATTATTCTAAAAAGTAGTTGGAGCAGCACTATATGGCCCAAGCAGGCCACAGCCCGGGCCTGCCCGGCCCACCACTGTGTGACCCACATAAGTAGTTGGAGTAGCACTATATGGCCCGAGCTGTTAGAGGTGGCAATAATAGTGTGCGTGTCGTGTTTGTGTCGACACATTTATAGTACGATATGTTTAGCCCGAATATGAATATGACACGATTAATAAACGTGTCAGAAATGCAAACACGAACACATCACGCCTATGGCACGCGTAACACGGCACGACATGATAAACACGATTATTAAACGTGCCGTGACGGGTTGACACGATAACAACACGCATATGACACGTTTATGACTCAATTAACTAAAAATTTAAAAAAAAATTAAAAAAATTAAAAAATTTAAATTTTTTTTAAAAAAATTAAGAAACTTAATTTTTTTTAAAAAAAGCCAATAAAGAAAATTAATAAAAACACAATATCTAATTTATACTAACCTACTATAAATATTTCAAATATTTTTATTTTTAAGTTTAAATGTGTTATAAATGAGTGGGTCGTGTCGTGCCGTGTTAACACGTTTACGGCCGTTTAATTAAACGTGTTAAGGCGTGTTTAGCGTGTTAGCATGAATCCAACTCATTTATTTTCATGTTATTCGTGCCAACCCATTTATAACACAATTAATAAACGTACGATCTAAACTCGTTTATCTTGTGTCGTTTTCGTATCTTGTCATTGTGTCATGTCCGAAATTATCAGCCTTACGGGCTGTGGCCTGCTCAGGCCAAAAAGACTTTTTCAAGTAGTTGACCCCGCTGCAAACGTAGAGATGGTAAAGGACATTCACATTTCCTTTTAAGTAATTGACGAGTTTAGACACCCGTATAATTTGTTTTTCTTTTTGTCCTTATCTTTTCCCAGAATTATAATTTCTTCATAGCGAAACTGAAAGTAGTAATGTAATGTATGAAAGGCACCAGCCAAGACTCATGAGTAACGAGTAATGGCTTAAAAGTGACAGAGCACACATGCTTTTAAAAGTTTTAGCCTGACTTGCATTATCATTTTTCTCCTCTCAAGCCAGCAATGATCACCTTGTATTAAGGTTTCTAGATTGATTTGATATGGTCTAGTGGAGAAGATACTCTGCAATACTTTTACCACTCTTCTTTACGCCGCTCTGTGTCGGAAAAAAAGATTAGAACCTACATAAATGAAAAGAGTCTTAAGAAAAAACTTGAAACCGATTCAAGAATCAAAAGATAGAGCATGCAACTTGGATTTATAGTTATATGTAAACAGGCTTTGAAAGCTTGAAAGTTCTAGATCTGTAGTTTTTCCAAAAGTCTCACTCAGATCCCAGATTTTTCTCGGGCAGCAAAACTTGAGGAGATACGTCTCGCTAAGTGTGAAAGGTGGAAAATGTTTGGATTGTAGAAGTTCTAAAGTGAAGAGGTGCGGAGTTCGCATGTTATATTTGAAAGATGCAGAGGAAATGGGCGTTGTTACTAACGACGAGCAATATGTAAGCTTGTAAAACAAATGCTACAGTGGCAAATCCTGCTGAGCCAAGTGGAGTTGGAATTGACCTCAATATGGGCTATAATGAAAACTGCAGTAGCTTCGATTTGAATTTGAATAGCTATGAGAACTATCCCACCAATCATAATAGGAAGTGTATCTCTCAGAGAAAGAAAGAGAAAGGTAAATGAAGGAATGGAAGATTATTTCTTTTTCCTTGATTGAAGACTATGTACAGAGTAGACTATACACAGAGCAGCTTAAATACTAAGCTATAGTAACAACCGTGTAACTAACTTCTAACATAATTAGTTTCTCTAACTGTTCAAACTGTACAATTAACTCTCTGCAGTTAATGAACCAATCTTGGTTCTATTATAGTCGTTACAATACTCTCAACAGCCCCCCTTAAACTCATTGTAGAAAGTTTTTCTACAATGAGTCTAGTTCGAAGAACAGGATAGTAGGAACTAGAAATAGCTTTGGTAAACACATCAGCGAGTTGGTCTTGAGAGGGAACATGTTTGACTTCAATCTTCTTTTGCAATACTTGTTCTCGCACAAAGTATAAATCCAGCTCTATGTGCTTTGTTCGAGCATGTAGTATTGGATTGGCAGCTAACATAACAGTGCTTAAGTTGTCACTCTAGATAGTGGGCACATAAGGACAATTAATCTTCAACTCTTTAATCAATAATTGTATCCAAGTGATTTCAGCGACTAAGTTAGCAAGGCTTCTGAATTCTCCTTCAGTGAATGATATTGAGACTGTACTTTGTTTCTTGGAATTCCACAAGACAAGATTTGGCGCTAGAAAAGCACAATAGCCAATTG
The DNA here is from genome assembly GCA_025403435.1 of Artocarpus heterophyllus. Taxonomy (NCBI): domain Eukaryota; kingdom Viridiplantae; phylum Streptophyta; class Magnoliopsida; order Rosales; family Moraceae; genus Artocarpus; species Artocarpus heterophyllus. The sequence continues at coordinate 20,453,727 of CM046339.1, forward strand.
TTGATCTTCTATCTTCTAGATCAGACGCCTAATCAGTATCCCCAAAGCCTGTTAGAGTAAATTCTGCTGCTTGTCTCTTCTTCATATGGAGACCATATTCAAGAGTGCTTACCAAATATATAAGGATGTGTTTCACTGCCTTCCAATGCACCTCTAGTGGATTACATAAACTGACAAACTTTATTAACACTAAAGGCTATTTCTGGTCTTGTGATAGTTACATATTGGAGTGCACCAACAATACTTCTGCAAAGAGAAGGATTGTTAGCCGGATCACTGCCAAAAGAAGTCATTTTTAAGCCATGAGTCGCAGGTGTGCCTACAGCTTTAGCACACCACATTTTGGCCTTGCATAGTAGATCAGTGAGATATTTCTTTTAAGACAAATGTAGACCATCACCAGTCTCGTGTACTTCAATACCTAGAAAACAGTTAACTGGGCCCAGATCTTTTAGGATAAACTTGTTGTGCAGTTGAGAGATTAGTTCTTAAACTACTCTTTCATTGCTTCCTATAACAAGTATATCATCTACATAGACAAGCACAAATGTACAATGATCAGCACTATGTCTGATGAAGAGTGATTGATCAGACTTTGCAGATGAGAATCCAAAGGAGATAAAGGCACTGTACTGCTTATCAAAACAGGCTCGTGGAGCCTGTTTTAGGCCATATAATGACTTATGCAATCTACAGACTAAGTCAGGATGTTTAGGATCTTTGAATCCTTCAGGTTAATGCATATATACTTCTTCAAGCAAGTCTTTGTTGAGAAAGGCATTATTAATGTCCAGTTACCTTACTGATTTGGCAAGAGCAATTGTAAGTACTACTCTCATAGTTGTAGGCTTCACTACTGGACTGAAGGTTTCATTAAAATCAAATCCTAAAATTTGATGAAAACCTTTAGTAACCAGTCTAGCTTTATATTTATTCACCGATCCATCTAGATTTTCTTTGACTTGAAAAACCCACTTGCAGCCTATGGCCTTTCTATCTTTTGGTAATTGCACGAGGGACCAAGTTTTATTCCTGAGTAGTGCCAAAAATTCATCAGTCATGGCTTGTTTCCATTCTGGTCGTTGTAAAGAATCACTAACTATTGCTGGTTCTTTACTAGCGAGGAAGACTTTGGCTTAATCACCCTAGCTTTGAGTCTAGTAAGCATAGAATGGACATTATCAGTGCCTCTACTAGGAGCTTTTCTTCTCCTTACACCTGGAACTTGCAGGTTTGTATGAGCAACTGAAGAACCTATTTCTGTAGCAGGTAAACAAGAAACAGTAGGAGCAGTAGTATGTGATATATTACGTACATATGCATTTTCTGAATAGGAATTAAGAGTGGACAAAGATGGAGTGACTGGAGGTAGGACATGTAGAGGAGAGGGAGAAACTGACTGAACAGAAGAAGAAGAAGGTGAAGAAGAAAGAGAAATAGAAAAAGGGAAATGTTGTTCATCAGATTTGACATCACGAGCAATATACAATCAACCATCAAAAGAGAGACATTTAAAGCCTTTATGATTAAGACTGTAGCCAAGAAAGTACACGGTTGAGTGTTAAATTGGAATTTACAAGAGTTGTATGGCCTGAGATTTGGCTAGCAGAGGCAACCAAACACTTTCAACGGAGAGTAGTCAGGTTTGGTATGAAATAGAGTTTCTAGAGGAGTTTTGTCCTGCAAGGTTACAGTGGGTAACCTATTAGAAAGAAAAACTGAGGTTCTAAAGGCTTTGTCCCAGTGTTTAAATGGCATAGAGGCTTGTGCTAGTAATATCAAACCATGTTCAACTATAGTTCTGTGTTTTCTTTCTGCAAGACCATTTTGTTCATGGGTATCTGGACAGGATGTTCTGTGGATTATACCATGAGTTTGCAAACAGTTAGTAAATGTACGATATTCCCCTCCCTAATCAGTTGGGACGGCTAGTAGTTTGTGACCTAACTGCAGTTCCACATGATTTTTGAAAATTTCAAAGGTTGTCAAGGCTTCAGACTTTTGTCTAAGTAAGTAAATCCAGGTGAAATGAGAATAGGCATTAGTAAAATGGATGTAATACTTGTAAACATTAGTAGAAACCCAGGGAGAGGGTCCCCACAAATCAGAATGAATAAGTTGCAGTGGCTTAGCGTAAATAACTAAGGATTCAAGAAAAGGGAGTCTATGCAAGTTGCCCATACAACACACTTAACAAACAGAAGAAGTACTTTTATTGATATACTTGATATTACACAAGGAAAGTACTGATTTTGCAATCTTCTCAGAAGAATGACCAAGGCGTTTGTGCCACAGATCAAAAATATCATTGGAACTAGGAACATCTTTACAGAACTGATTAGGCGAATTAGACTCTAGAGAAGTGTGTTTACAATTGGAATAAGACACTGTTGAAGCTAAGACATGTGGAACAATGACTTTAAAACCAAAAGTTGAGCAGGATGATTTTACTGAAGAAAGTTGAAGCTAACAGGAGTCAAAGACATAGAGTCCATCTTTAAGTTTCCCAGCCAGTAAGATTTTGTGAGTAGTCTTATCCTTAAAAAAACAGGAAGGGGCATGAAATTCAAAGTAAACATCATTGTCAAGAGCAAATTTAGAGACATTGAGAAGGTTCTTTGTAATTTTTGGAACATAAAGTAAGTGAGTAAGAGGCAAGGTACGAGAGTTATCAAATGAAGAGGAAAATGCAGAAATGCCAGTATGAAAAATACTAAGACCCTTACCATTACCCGTATGCACTTGCTCAGAACCATGAAATTTAGTCTTGTGCATCAGATTGGGGACATCTGCAGTGAGATGGTTCGTTGTTCCAAATCTAGATACCACTGATCATCATTCAAACAGTCTGGAGTAGCTTGCAAAGCATGAGCAGCCCCTTCTTCTGGACCAAAAGTATACTGTGCCAATTGAGAAAACTATTGTGAAGTGTCAGAAAACTGTGTAGGAAAGGCAGAAGATCCACCAACATATCAATCTTTAACACCTGTATATTTGTAATACAACTTGCTGTGATTAACTTACAGAATTATAACGAATTCTAACAGCTATGAGCATGACTCATTGAGAGCTAAATCCTTTCCCTTGACAGCCCTCTTCAAACTTAAGGTTGAAAAGCTCTCAACTTTGAGTTTGGTTCTCATAATAGGAAATCTCTTGCTTGAATTTGCTTTGTTCAAGACATCAGTTATCTGATCTATAGCTAGAACATGTCTTACTTCTACTTCTTTGTTAAGTACTTGCTCTCTTACAAAGTACAAATCAAGCTCAAAATGCTTTGTTCTAGCATGTAGTACTGGATTGGCTGAAATTTGTACTGTGCTAAGATTATCACGCCAAATCACTGGTGCTTGAGCAACCGAAAACTGTAATTCAAACAGCAACGACTTAAGCCATGAGAGTTCTGCCACTAGACTAGGCAAGCTACGATACTCGACTTCTGTAGAGGATCTTGAGACTGTGTTGTTTCTTTGAAGCCCAAGAAATCAAATTTGGACCCAAATAGACACAAAATCATGAAGTAGACTTCCTGTCTTCTAAGTCCGAGGCCCAATCAGCATCACAAAATCCAACAAGTCCAAGATCTAACTGGAGGCACGTCTTAGATGAAGTCTATAGTCAAGAGCGCCTGCTAAGTATCTCAGAACGTTTGACTGCTTTCCAATGAAACTCTAGATGATTGTGCATAAACTGACACACTCGATTTGCACAGAATGACAATTCTGGTCTTGTGATAGTTGCGTCCTATAAAGCACCCACCACACTTCTGTACAGATGAACATTTTCAACAAGTTCACTCCCATGTGCTACCAATCGATCTCCATTGGTCATTGGGGTTGTAACACTTCAAGAAAACTGCATCTTTGTCTCACACAAAAGAATATGTTTCCTCCAAACCAGAATCTGTTTCCTTCAAACCAGAAAGAATTTTTGATTTCATTGATTAACTAATGAGCTGTGTACAACATGTATAGATACTCAGTCAGTAATACAACTATGATCTAACTAATTCCTCTGTTGAATCTATCAATCTTTGACACATGTACATTTGTAATGCAACCTGCTGCGATTAAATAAAGAATTATAACTAATTCTAACAGCTATAAACATGACTCATTGAGAGCTAAATCCTTTCCCTTGACAGGGATAGAATTAAGTATTAGGCAGCTTTATGGATTTATCACGATTTAAAGATTTTGCTGCTTTCTCATTCTTAGATTTACAAAGGGGATGGGATAATCTCTTAATGTTATTTAGTATTTTCACTGTTTTGCTGTAGAGAGAGGTTTTCCTCCTTGTTTGTTGAGGACCTCTGGTCCTCTTTGCATCATGTCATTTAATTCGCCTCCAGTTTGTTATAATATATATATATATATATATATATACACAGTAGAACCAACAATTAGAGAATAACTGTTGATGCCTGAGATCGGCACTCTGCCTCTCCCTTAGCTCTTCCCGGTCAAAACATTGACTTGAGCGTCGGAGTGTCCTTGACAGGCACCAAACCAGTGTCCCCTTACTCCGAGGCCTTCTCTCCTCTTGCAGATCCGACCAAACTGGACGAAGCCAGGCAGAAGAGGAGGCAAAACAGAGAACCCGACCAACGTGCACCCCCGCACGTGGTGTTGTGCCGATCTCAGGCATCAACAATAGCTCCACACAATTCTCCGAGGCAAAATAACTATTTTTAGAAATTAAATTTACGATTTAATATTTTATTTTTGTGTCCTGAACTTAAATCAAACCTTGCATCCGACACTGATGCGGAGTCTTCAAATACAGATTTCAATAGCATGACTGACATATATAAGAGATGAAGAAAGGAGACTAAAGCTAGTTTGACATTAAGGAAAAAAAGTTACATTATTTTTTAACTTGAAGATGGAGAGAAATAAATTCTCTTTGTCTAGTTCACAAATTTTTGTGTTTTTCCTCTGGCAAAAAATTTACACAACTGATATAAATTTGTACGCATTATATTGATCACAGAGAAATTCAAGCGAGTGGTCTCGAAGGACCGATTTCTTATCATATATCTGCACTGCATAATCTAACTGAACTGTGGTTTTTTTTTTAAATCCCTATATGATCTACAACAGTTTAACATGCTTACATTCCTACATAATCAAGCAATAAGATATTTATTATTGGTTAAGTTTAATTTGCATTGGTTAAAAGTAATTGGAAGTAAATATAGCACTACGTTTGGAGGTTGGATAACGAGGGAGGCCTTAAGGGTTACTTATAGAAGTCCTTGGAAAGCAATCCATTCGTTATATGAACCTTTTTTGAATAATATTAAGGTCAAAGGGGGGGATGGTAGTAGTGTGAGATTGTGGAGGATTTGTGGGAGGGTAATGAGTCATTTCATGCCAAATTCCCAAGTCATAATCACTTAGTTTCCTATTTTTATTCTATAGATGTCAACCTTACTACATCTTGGAACTTACATTTTAGGAGAGACCCTAGTGAGAGGGAGATGGGTGAGTTGGTTGAACTGATGTCTTGTTTCGGATAGGTGGGAAAGGAAGTTGGAGGGGTTGGGTTAGTTCTCATGTAGGTCGCTCTTTCATGTTCTTACTGATAATTCATCTTTCTATTACTTTAAACCTTGTTCTTTCATCTTGAAAACATTGGTTCCAACTAAAATTCAGGTCTTCAGTTGGCTCCTTGCTCTTTCGAAGCTGAATACTCATGATATGATGCAAAGAAGGTGGCCTTTTTTGTCTCGTTCTCTGGACTGGATGCCTGTTTTCTGGTTTTTGTTTTGACTGGAGGTTATGCTCTCTTTAGATCATTTCCTTTAGGTTTGCTTTTTTTGAGGACCCCTTAAAAATCTGTTGCTTCTTCCCTTTTTCTTTTTCAGTAATATTACAGTTTCCAGTTCCTTATATAAAAAAAGTTGAAGCAATTACTAAGCTGGTGTATAGTCTGATGCTCATACACATACACATATATGTAAATGCATGACAAACAGTTTTATAGCAATTTCTATGGCACTAAGCTTTGGAATTGCCATTTGGTTTGAGGAAATCTCTTTTTCCTTTCTTTTGGGATCTATACTATTGTAATGTCTGCTAATCTTTCCTTTACTTTTTGTGAAGCATTATATATCATAATGGCTTAGTAGAGTCATACTTTTTTCTTTTGTAACTATTTATAGTTGGGCCAATTTGCATGAAATGAACTTCCACAGTAACTACAAAATTGGTGTACCTAATGTTTGTATTTAATTATGGTTTGGAATTCATATAATTGAAAAATTTTGTAAGTTACCCTTTAACATTTTACCTTCTCCCAATGAGTGAGAGTAATGAGTTGCGGTTTTCTTTTTCAGGGATGGCTAAGACAAGATGTGTGAAAAGGAATTTAACAGGGAAGGCAAAAACGAACACTGATCCACCAAACTATGTGGAGAGGGAGGAAAGGTGTGTTGGGGATCATGACCTTCACAACGGAAGCGTAAAGAATGATTTAGACCAAGCAACGGTTAGATGTTCTTCGAGAAGGTTCTCAAAGTTATGCTTCCAGTTGAATGAGCCTTTTAGGAACGTTGTCAAGGAAATGGGGTTTGGTGCCCTATTGGACACGGCCAACAGTGAACATAAGCCACGGTTTGTTGTTGTGGTTGGTTGATAACTTTAATGTTAAAGGACCGATCATTGACGGTCAATGGGAGAACTTTCGTGTTAAGCGCAGCTCTGTTTTGTATTATGATGGGCGTCGGAGATAGAGGGGAGAAGTTTGAATAGATTGGGACTGCAGATGATGTTAAGAGCAGACGCGAGGTAATCAAGGGCAAAACTGCTAAGTTGTCACTACAGCAACTTGAAAAGTATATCCTTGAATTAGAAAGTCGAGATGAGACTTTTGTTTGGAGATTTGTGCTATTCACGATTGGCACTATCCTAATGCCTACAACCTCGGTGAACGTCAGAACCACTTTGTTGGCCTCGATCGCTGGGATCCGCATTGTGAAGAACAAGAATTGGGCTTCAAGGTCGCTAAACTGCCTCGTCGAAGCTGTCACAAAGTATAAGCAGAGAAAGGGTCTGTTTCTTGGTGGCTGTGTCTTGTTCCTTCAAGTACGTGATTGGTATAACTTATCCTTTATTTACATGTTGAAAAAAAAAAAAAAAAAGTTATTGGGGTACAATTTGATCAGGCTTAAATTGTCCACAAGGTCCAAAATGACAATCCACTGTTATTAATAAGTCGAGCAAAACGAAACGACACAAGATTGACGTGAGTATTAATCAAATTGAGGCTTCGTTTGATTCGATCGGCTCGTCTTGTATGTATTTGTACCCAAATTACATCAGCTGTTGAAGTTATTTAGATTGGTTTCCAAGTGTTTGTTTGGCAAGATCGATCAACACGAACTAACGGTTATTAGCACGAATTAACGGTTGTTAGCATGTCCAACCATGAATTTAAATGTTGGGTAGCACAATCTACATACAATATCGTAAATCATGTAAATTAGTGGTGTTTGTAGGCGGTTTTTACCCTTTTTTGTTATTAACTATCGACCAAACTAAAAAGAAATTTTAGTTTTAGATGGTTTGGATGGCTTGAATATTTTTTTTTAATAAAAATCAAATCAAACCAAATCACTTATAAACGATTTTTTATGTTTGGTCTAGACAGTTTAAGCTTATGATTAAAAGAGTTTTGATATTTTCTTGCCAAAGAAAGTTTACAATATTTGACAAAAATTATAAAATGTCTAAAAGTTTACTATTCGAAGTTTTAAAACAAACATATGACCAAACTAAAAGTTCATAATAACACAAGTTAAAATCCACCTACCAAATTTTGTTCACGTCTGTAAATTACAAACTATAAACACTAAACTAAAGAATCAAAAGTATAACTAAACAACATAAAACAATACAATTAAATTTTAAACTTGGATATTTTTTTTATGTTGATGTTCTTTCGTATGATTAAGTGAAAATGTAGCTGTTGAGTGTGAAGAGGTTTATTTTGTGTAAAACCTCTTTAATGACAAATAAAAAATAATTTATGTAAAAAAAAATAATAGAAATTAATTTATGTAAAAAAACTTAAAAAATAAAAAAATTTATATATTCTTATACTTCTTATAAGCTTAATGATGCAATTATGAAAAAAAATCATTAATTAATTATATTTATTAATTATTGAATTTTTTTCAGACACTATTCCTGCTATCAGGTACTCTTGGATAGGGATCAGCCAATTGCCCCCCCTGTTGGATGAGCATTGCCTCGTCTTTCTCGTCCCGCTCTATTACTGGCCCCACCGGTATCTCTTCCACTAGGGGACTACCTTCAGCAATTCTAAATCTTTCGAGGTTCCCAGCTGAGCTAAGGCGTCAACATTGCTATTCTCTCACTATCTTTAGATATTTCAACATCTTTCCCCCTTTGCCCTTGCACTTGTCTTCGATATGGTTGACTGTAAGTTGAGAATCACTAAAAATAATCAATGGGTCAGATTTTAAGGGGCGGGTGAGGCTTAAGCCTACAAGGATAGCCTCGTATTCAACTCCCAGGGTGTTTTGACATAGTGGTTAGAACTATTAGTTAGAACTATAAACATTGTAGCATGTGAGAACTTTACACTATAACAACTTTTTTACTCTTACTGTAGCATAAGAGCTTTACACTGTTCCTAACTGAAAAGTTGGTTATAACCAACTAATGCCAAACAGGCACTTCATTGTTTGACTCCCTGTATTTTTGATATAAAAGTTGAAATTCCCGAGCTTAGAGGGGACAGTTACAAAATATGAAAAGAGTGAATTCTTCTCCATCTTTGATGGATGGACATAGACTATGCTATTAGAAAAGACAAACCTGTCATAACTAATGCAAGCACTATAGATGAAAAGAATCTTCATGAACGTCGATAGCAATCTAATTGCCTCAGCATGATGTTCATAAAGACTCATATTTATGCTGTATTCGAGGTTCTATTGAGCAGCATAAGAATGTCAAGGCATTGCTAACGGGTGGTTTAGGCGGTTTATAGAGTTCAAACCATTAATCAAATAACCCAAAATTATTTGCGTATAAAATCACTTAAACCGCCGAAAACTCAATAAAATAGATAGCCAACCAAAGAAATCAGATCCTAAAGACTCATTCCAATAACAAAGTTTTACTGTACTTTCCCTATCTAGTCCAGTTTAGCAGATAGTGGTCTTTGGAAAAGTTAAAACTAAACAAGACAATAAATAAACCAAGACATCGAGGCTTAGGGAAACATCAGACAGAACTTTTGAAACTAAACATGAATTTTTTTTATTGATGTGCGGTTCATTTAAAGCTAAAGGACAAATATATATCATTTACACCATAAAATTTCTCAGCATTTTGACAACAGTGGAAATGACATCATCACATGTTTGGAATGAAAAATCTATTATAAACTTGACTTGGTAAGCCAGGCATTGTTGATTTGTTGTCAGTGAACAAAAGCCGGCTTGGCTGATGGAGGATTAACATCTTTGTTATCATTTTCTTGTTCAGAAGTTTTCTCATCTTTAACAGCCATCATGACCAGAAGCACCAGAAGTGGATAACTCACAGTAGTGAGTGACCAATTCACAATCAACTGTGATAAGAATGATACTTTCCGAGTATCAACTTGCCAAGCAACAGCTGCCCCTGCACTTTGTACTCCCTTGTAAAAACCAACATACCTGAAAACAATGAGCACCAAAAAAAAATGTGACCTTTTTGTTTGGGGAAAAAATAGGATCAGCCTCAGCAGTGCCTCCTAAATTATGAGGTCATTCTCAATTTACTCTCTGAACTTTAAAACTCCCATTTTGTCCCTCGAATCTTAAATTAGTCCGAATTAGAATTTTCATTAAAAGCAAACAAAAAAAGACCACATGTATGCACTTAACCCTCTCCTTTTCTTTTAGTTTCAAGCAAAAATTCTAACAGAGAGATTTGGTGAGACTTAATGAAAATTCAAGAGGCAAAGAGGAAAACAAAGAAGGAAAAACATAACAGCATCATCTACAATTCAAAGCCATCTTTATTAAGGCATAGAATTCCCTCACAAACTATTATTTAGGTATAGAAAAAAATTGAAAGAGAACCATGTTTATGTTATGTGTCTTACCTGCTAAGGGTCTCGGAGTCATTAGCCAAAGCTCCAATTATCCAGTAAACCAAACTCTGAAACATGGCATCCAGCATACCATAACTGAAATACAAGACAAATGGTCCTGCAAAATCATGGCCTGAGTCTTTAAAATCCAACTTTTCTATCGTTAGCGAATCAGCTCGTGTGTACTTGAGCTGATTGGCAAGCCCACCGGCCCAAATCGCAGTGCCAAGAGCAGCAACCACCCCAATTCCAAGAAAACCTCTTGTCCTCCTACTCTTGAAGCTGAAGTCCATCAAGTATCCAATCCCAATTGAGCCTATCATCTGTGCACCCCAATAGAACACGTTGTTCAAACCTCTAGTCCTCAAGTTGAACAACACCCCATTGACATTATTGAACTGATAAGTATAAAAGAAGTTGCTGGACCAAGCAGCAGGGGCAATGAGAAGCATCTTCCAATTCCCAAACAGCTTGATGATCTCAACAAACTCGGTTGAAACATTCGAGTACTTGATGTTGGTACACCTAGTCCCATCATCGCGAACAACCTGACTCGGGGGCAGTATAGCCAGGGAGAGAAGAGATCCAGCCATCATAAAACACATGAAGGTGATGTATGTAGCATCATTGACGGAAGCGGCCTCGGTTCTGTGGTAATTGAGAACAAATGGGATTAGGCCACCGATGACACCTCCCATGTTGAATATGCTCCAGAAGAGGGATATGTAAGTCCCTTTCCGAGCAGGTGGCGGGTAGGAAGTCATGATAGCACCTTGTCCCGCCCAAAGGAGGCCCGCACCAATACCCAAAATGGCACCAGCAACAATGGCAAATGATTGGTTCTTGTGGTGGTTGTAGTAGAGAAAAGAGCCCGCATATAGGACATATGTCAGGCAGGCTGAAAGTAATGTGAGGCGGGGGCCTAAGATGTTGTATATGCCGCCACCAAGGATGCCAAAAACCGCAAAGGTCGTGTAGAGGGCGGTGAGGGAGTTGTCGGACGCTGTGGGGTCAACCTGGCCTCCCCCTCCCATGCCGGAGAGGGCGTTGAACATGCCAGGGCAGCAGAAGCAGACCAACCCAATTAGGCTCACTTGCACCAAAGGCGAGTTGTATCTGAGAGTAGATTTGGTTGGGACTTCATTTTGTGCGGCTAATTCCTCGTCTCCTTCAAGACCCATCTGGGATTTTGGTATCTTTGGCTCCTAGCTTTCTGAAGACATTAACCGAATATACAATTAAAAACAACACACACACACAACAACAACAACATTGACAGAATAAGGATCCTGTTATGTACATCTATAGAGATTGGAATGTCTAGTTGTCTTCAAATATTTGTAAATTGTTTTATAACTAATAATTTTTCCTTCAAAATTTTCAATAAATCTACAACAAAATCAACCGACAAGCCTACTGCAAATAAATAAATATATAAATAAGGAAAAAAGAATCAGTTACTAATAGTATGACATGAGATTTATATCATACAGAATGAACTTGTAGCAAAGATGATTGCACGTTGCTTCAAATAAGCAATCGCTGAATCCCAGAAGAAAAACCAATTATTGGAACAAAATTGAGAAACAAAATACCAACATCATAGAATGAAATGAAATGACTCACGTACGTTGTACTTTTGGGATCAAGTATCTGTGTTTGGACGAATCTGAAATGGCAGCAGCAAATGAATGAAGAACGCAGAAAGAGAGGGGGGTCAGAGTGGAGAAAAAAGAAAAAATGGGAATCTTCGTGTACGATTCATGTACCAAAGAATACATTGCGAATGTGATGATTCGGCTTTTATAGAATATATGTAAGAATGAGAATTCACAACCATTATCTATTAAGTAATTTAATTGACCTCAACCTGATTTTATTTTTTATTTTTTTCAAATATTTGCAAGGACAAGGACAGGGATTGAATTCTGTCGCGGGTTATTATGGTTAAGATAAAGGCAAATACAGAATATTTACGTTTTTTTAAAGCAAAGGGACAGCTGAAGTAAAAGGGAATTCTTAACATATTAATGCCTACAGATACAACACAGCTGTTAACTCAACGCTTTGTTTGGCAGGAGAGGTGGGGAAAAAGAAGGATAGAGTGTAGGAATGATAGAGACAATTGTGGTAATCTTTATATTTTTTGATAGAACGGATAGAGCTGAGAGAATAGATGGTTTTTTTTATAAAATTACTATATAGTACATCTATTATTATTTATTAATTATTTATTTAAATGGTAAAACAGTCCTTTTAAAAGGTAACGTGAGAGATTATTTGAATCTTTTTATTAAAAAGGACTACATCCCTCCACCTCCCCTATTCTTCCTCCTCTTGCTCTTACCAAACAAAAAAGATTTAACTTCTCCTTCTATCTCCGTCCCTCCCATTTCCCCCTTCTTCCATCTCTATCCTACCAAGCATAGTGTAAGACTCACTTCAAAGCCAAGCAAGGTGGAAATAAAAGAGCAAATTGTCTCATTTGTTACCTACATATGTAAGTATATTGTTATACATGTACAGTAAGAGGGTGTTTGGCTATGGGTGGTATGAACTATAAATTCAGTTATAAACAGTGTAAAGCTTATACATGCTACAGTAAAAAGGAAAAAAATTGTTATAATGTAAAGCTCTCACATACTACAGTAAAAATTGTTTTCACTAATAGTTCCTATCACTAGCCAAACACTCTGTATATAAAAAAGAGAGAGACCCAATAATTATATATTATTTATTTCAAAAATAATTATATATTATTTTTCTATGTGTGTACTTGTCTACGGTGATTCAGTTATAAACAGTGTAAAGCTCACACATACTACAGTAAAAATAAAAAAATTGTTATAATGTAAAGCTCTCACATACTACAGTAAAAATTGTTTTCACTAATAGTTCCTATCACTAGCCAAACACTCTGTATAAAAAAAGAGAGAGACCCAATAATTATATATTATTTATTTCAAAAAATAATTATATATTATTTTTCTATGTGTGTACTTGTCTTCGGTGTTGTTTTGCTACTCCATGAGCGACAAATGGCAACGCTAAGGAAACGAAGAATAAAGAGCATAATGGGATGAGAAATTTGATGCCGCTTTTTTTTTTTAAAAAAAAAATTTTCCTTTTACGCAGGTTTAGTGGAGTTCCTCAATGGGTGGATTAGAGACCAATTCAACCATGCGACGACAATATGACTAGTAAACTAGTTATGCAGAAGATTGTATGTTGGACCCAAAATTTTTTATTTCGTTCATAGTTCAACCCTTTACGTTGCCACGAGTATTCAAAGACGATATTCCTTTTAAGGGTAACGTGGCAAAAAGGAGAATCTATATAAATCCACGCGCAAGTCAATGACAAAATTAATACGCTAAAGGACTCGAACTTATGCTTTTTTCTTTTTTTTTTCTTTTTTTTTTTTTATGCTTTCAAGTGGAATCATTCTTTTAGCTCGAGAAGATAGTGTAACACCCCTATGTGGGGGTTAACAGTTTTAAATAAATAAAAATAATTTTAAATTTTATATTATTTAAATCAATTAAACAATGCCCATGGGTCTTTAAACAACAAGAAAAATAAAAATAAACGTTTTAAATACAAACCACAGTTTTTAGTGTAGCACCAAATATATATAATTACAGTCATCATCACCATAGTACAATTCCCAAATAACTTAACACAGCCATAAAAAAAAATAATACAACTCTTACATGTTGTAGATAAGTTGTAATTAAACAGGGTCTTCTAACACGAAAACAGCAGGATTGTTTTCGTTTATTCCTCTTCAAATATGTTGCACTGAGTTCCACCTGAGATATGAAGATATGATAGGGATGAGCATCGACATGCCCAGTAGGGAAATCATGACTCACCTTATGGTTTATCCATTACCACATTAAAAACTGCATGGTTAGTAGGTTACATCATATTCCAGATTATGAGGTTTATTATGATCACATCTTATGGATACCGTAGTTAATCATTACCAAGTGTCATAATTACACATTTATACAAATATTACCAATCATCATTGTTCCTAGGTATCCATGTTAAATTGAGTATCACTCAACTCATCGAAACCCAAATGGGCGCACTTGATCACCCCATAAACATTCCAAGGGTGTTCCGGTGAGGGGACATCAAGCCCCGAGTCCTCACCAAATCAATTCCTGTACAGTGTGTTTTGGGACTTTCAACCCAAGGAAGCGTCATCACCTTCCCCCTATTTTACCTTTTTGGGTATTCATGCCCAAGGACGTAACCGCCGCCCTCTTCATGTCTCACCATTTCTCTATATTAAATCATTATTAATAGAGTCAGTTTTCCTAACCATGTTCTCAATTTATAACATGTGTCAATTCATTATGTTCCTCGCCGTACAATACAAGACGAGTCCATGTCATAGTTTCATATGTGATACTCATATAATATCAGTTCAACATAGATATATATATATTGCGGCAAAACAATCAATTTTAATTCTATAAAAACCTCACAAAAATGAGTAATAGAATCCCTACCTTTCAAGCTTATCAACAATCTTTTAATCCTGGAATCAATTAACGTTAGCTCCACACATCCTTGACCCTAAGGCATGCATAAGGACAATTAAAACTAAAGCACAACGTATAATCACATTCATAAGTGAGTTATGTGTAAACCCGTCTACTAGTGCCATTAAAGTATTTTTATGCATTAAACATGGAGAAAATGCATACTAAAAACTAAGTTTAGATTAAAGAAAACCTACCTCAAAACTTCTTTGAAAAGCACCAAAGTTTGGGTTATCAATCAAGCTTGAATTAACTTTAAAACCGCCTCGATCATCGTTGGGAATTATAATTGTCTTGGCCACAAAGAGAGCTTTGTGCTCTATGTCTTTAGTTAGAAATTTGAAGTGAGAAGGGAGAGAATGAGAACTAGAGAAGAAGGTGGTGATAGTTAAATAAAAAGATATCAAAATGCTTAAGAGGAATGAGATGTTTACGGGGAAAAGTTGTAAGAAGAAACAAAAGAGTCTTAAAGGAAAATATCATCTTGTCTCCCATGAAGACTTTTAGCAAATAATGCCAACATAATTGAGGGGATAATTGGAGTGAATTATAGAAGAAGATAAGGAAATAATTAATTAGGTGGTTGAGAAATATCTCCATGTCTTCTATGAATTGACGGAAAATAATTCAATGTCCCCTTCGGATACCTTTAGCAAAATGAGAAGAAGTCTATATAATTGAGCAATAATTTAGGGAGACAAGATTAGTAGAAGTAAGTGTTGGTAAGTTTTGAATGTTTCTTAGGAAGACTTGGTAAGAAAATACTAAAATGGTATTTTTTTTAAATGATCATAAACAACTTAGTAATTTTAAATAGTCACATTTTATTCATTAAATTTTACAAAATTATGCCCGTTAAAAATACGGGTGTTACAGCTCTCCCCTCCTATAAAAATTTCGTCCTCGCAATTTCGTACACTGATTACAATGTTAAAACAAATGTGGGTACTTTTCTCTCATTTCAGATTCAAGTTCCCATGTGGCTTCCTCCACATCATGGTGTTGCCACATCACTTTCACCAGAGGAATTCCACGACGACGTAATAATTTTATTTCATGATCCAGTATTTGAACTGGAATTTCTTCATAATTCGTATCTCCTTGAATTGGCACATCTGTCCACATGATCACATGTGAAGGGTCGGGTTCATACTTTCTCAACATCGATACATGAAACACATTATGTACATGAGACAATTGTGGTGGTAGGTCTAAACGGTATGCCAACGTTCCAATGCGTTCCACAATCTCAAACGGTCCTGTATACCTTGGTGCTAACTTTCCTTTAACACCAAATCGAGATACACCTCGTTTTGGTTTCACTTTTAAGAACACAAAGTCTCCGATCATGAACTCTAAAGGTCGCCTCCTCTTATCTGCATAACTCTTTTGTCGACTTTGAGCTGTCTGAAGACGTTCGCGAATAATCTGGATCTTGTCCGTTGTTTCTCTGATAAACTGAGGCCCAAGTTCAAGACGCTCTTCCTTTTCAGCCCAACACAATGGAGATCTACAAGGTCTACCATATAAGGCCTCATATGGAGCCATTCTAATACTTGCTTGGTAACTGTTGTTATATGCGAATTCAACATATGGCAGCTGTGCAGCCCAATTTGTTCCAAAGTCCAGCACACAAGCCCGAAGCATATCCTCGAGAATCTGAATGACACGTTCAGATTGTCCATCTGTTTGAGGATGAAAAGCTGTACTAAAATTCAATTGAGTTCCCAAGGCCCTCTGCAATCCTCTCCAAAATTTCGACGTGAAACGTGTATCTCTATCGGAAACTATTGACATTGGCACTCCATGCAATGTCACTACCTTTTCCACGTACAATTGACATAATTTTGAGACACTATAATTAGTTCTGATTGGGATGAAGTGGGCTGTCTTAGTTAAACGATCTACAATTACCCAAACGGCGTCATGCCCTATTTGAGTCTTAGGAAATCCAGTAACAAAGTCCATTGTCACATGATCCCACTTCCATTCTGGAATAGGTAAGCTCCTCAACTCGCCTCCAGGCTTTTGATGTTCCGCTTTAACCTGTTGGCACGTCATGCACTTAGAGACAAAGGTTGCTACATCTCGTTTCATTCCTCGCCACCAGTATTGTCGTTTTAGATCCATATACATTTTTGTGCTTCCAGGATGAATAGCAAACTTTGAACGGTGAGCCTCATCTAGCACCGCATGCCTGAGATATGGATCCTCTGGAACAACTAATCTTCCTTTGTAAAGTAAAAATCCTTCTGGCTCAATCTGCCATCCATCCAGTTGTTCTCCATTTTGTATTTGTTTCCAAACCCTACGTAATCCTTCATCGTGCCATTGTCCTTGTTTTACTTTCTGAATTAACGTAGGAGTTGCTATCACATTGAATAAGAAAGCTCTCTCGTTATCTTCATAATATTGCAAGTTGAAGTCGGCGATAGTGACTCGTCTCCAATCTTCCAATGCTAAACTGGCTATACGTCCGTTGTTCTTACGACTTAGAGCATCTGCCACGGCATTTGCTTTTCCAGGATGATATTGGATACTAAAGTCATAGTCCACCATGTACTCAGTCCATCTTCGTTGCCTTAGATTGAGATCCTTTTGAGTAAACAAATATTTCAGACTTTGATGATCTGAATATAGCTCGAACTTTGCGCCATATAGATAACATCTCCAAATTTTGAGTGCGAAAACCACAGCAGCTAACTCAAGATCATGTGTGGGGTAGTTCCTCTCATGGGGTTTCAACTGGCGTGAGGCGTAGGCAACTACTCGTCCATGCTGCATTAACACACAACCCAAACCGTTTCCTGAGGCATCAGTGTATACTGTGTAAGGCTCCTCGTTGTTAGGTATGATCAGCACAGGTGCACTAGTGAGTCTTCGTTTCAGTTCCTCAAATGCTTCTTCACATTTATCATCCCACACGAACTTGACATTCTTCCTTGTGAGTTTTGTTAATGGAGAAGCAATCTTTGAAAAATTCTCTACGAAGCGTCGATAGTATCCAGCTAGTCCGAGGAAACTTCGAATCTTTGACACGTTCTTTGGTCGTTCCCAATTTAGCACTGCTTCAATTTTGGAGGGGTCCACTGAGATGCCTTCTTCAGAGACAACGTGTCCAAGGAACTTGACCTTTGTCATCCAGAAATCACATTTTTCTCTTTTTGCATAAAGACCATGTTCTCTCAACGTTTGTAGAGCGATCCTCAAATGCTCAGCATGTTCTTCTTCGTTTTTAGAATAGATCAAGATATCATCTATGAAAACAATGATAAATTGATCTAAGTACGGTCGAAAGACACGGTTCATCAAGTCCATGAAAGCCGCTGGTGCATTAGTCAACCCGAAAGGCAAGACAAGAAACTCAAAATGACCGTAGCGAGTCCGAAAAGCTGTCTTTGGAATGTCCTCTTCTCTTATCTTCAGTTGGTGATATCCGGATCGTAAGTCAATCTTTGAGAAATAGCAAGATCCTCCTAACTGATCGAACAACTCATCAATTCGGGGTAGAGGGTACTTGTTCTTGATAGTCAATCGATTAAGCTGGCGATAATCGACACAGAGCCTCAACGATCCGTCATGTTTCTTCACAAAAAGTACTGGAGCTCCCCAAGGTGATGTACTTGGTCGAATAAATCCTTTTTCCAGTAATTCGTCCAACTGCTTCCTCAATTCCACTTTCTCAGCAGGTGCCATTCGATACGGGGCAATAGAAACAGGCGCTGCTCCTTGAGTTAAGTCGATGACAAACTCAATTTCTCTATCAGGCGGAAGTCCGGGCAATTCATCTGGAAAAACATCTGAAAATTCGTCCACCACAGGAGTGTGAGAGGATAGGTCACTCTTCTTTAGTTCTCCATCTGAAGCAAAGATCGTCCCAAGATTGGTGAAATTCCTTCGTCCTCCAATACAAGCCTTTAGCACCGGGGCTGGCGTCACTGTTCCTGTTTTTGCCTGAAATTCGATGACTTGTCCATTCTTGGTGAATAAAGAGACACGTTTCCTATGACAATCTACTATTGCCTGGTATTTAGTTAGCCAATCCATTCCTAAGATTACATCAAACTCTGTCATAGTTATTACATATAGGTCAGCCGATAGTTTATGTTCTCCTATAACAATACACACTGATTTACAAATTATGGATACTTCAGCTATCCCGCCCATTGGTGTACTAAGGGTTAATGATGAACTACATGTCTCAGTTTCTAATTGTAGTACGGAAGCAAATAACATAGATATAAATGAATGAGTGGCACCAGTGTCAAATAATACATGAGCCCAAGAATGAGACACGTGAATCATACCGTCTACAACTGAGTGATCAGCCTGTTTTCCTTGTCCAGTTGTAGCCGTAATTGCATAAGCTTGTGCTGGTGCTTTTCCTTTATCACTTTTTCCTCGGTTTCCTTGGCTACTACTAGCCTTATTATTATTTCTCCCAGAAAAATATGGCCTTTGATTCACTGAGCCTTGTGGAGTCGGTTGGAAGTTCTGATTAGCATAAAAATTGGAACCCTGTGGCCGCTGTTGATAGTTGTACTGAGGCTGGAACCCTCGAGGTTGAGTTACTGAGACTTGGGAAGCTGGAGTGTTTTGCTGAGGCGCTCCACGATTTTGACTCCCTCCCCAAACAGTGGAGCCAAAATGACTTCCTTGTGGCCTTGGTGCAAAGGATGATTGTGTAGGGCGGTTAGGGCAATTTCTCCTCAGATGTCCCACTTGTCCACAGTTATGACAAGCATACGGTTGGAAACGACCACTGCCAGAAGATCCACCACCAATAGTCACTCCACTATGCTGAATGACTTGCCCTTGTGACTTCTCTTTCTTACTTATTTTCCTTTGACGCCCACCAGAACCCTTATACTCTCCATAGGAGTTATTTAGTTCTGTCTCTGCCCGCTGTGCCGCAGCTACAAGATCAAGAAAATCTGTTGATGGAACAGCAGCTATCATTTGTCTGATTTTCGGCCTCAGGTTATTTCTAAATTTTTCGCATCTCGCCATTGGATCCGATACAGCCCCGGGATTGTAGCGAGACAATTCTATAAATCGAGCATGGTATTCAGCAACTGTTGTATCTCCCTGCACCAGGTTTTCAAATTCTCGCATCATTGCTTGCCTATGGCTCTGAGGAATATAGGTGTTGCGAAAAATGGTTTCGAACTGCTCCCATGTAAGATTCGGCACGTCATAGTCGTCTTTCTGAAGATCCCACCATTCTTCGGCTTTACCCTCAAATATATATGTTGAAAAGCTAACCCAATACTCCCGTGGAATCCTCAAGGTGTCCAACTTCTTTTTGACTGCCTTTAGCCATTGTTCTGCTATGACCGGGTTAGGTTCTCCACTAAATGTGGGTGGTTTCTGCTTCATAAACTCCTTCAACAGAGTTAGATGTCGTTGTTCGGGATCACGAACCTCCACAGGTCTTTGCACATTTTGTAATGCTTGAAGAATTTGTCCTAAATTATTTACTTCTGGTGCAGCTGGCGGGGATTGTGTTGCATGTCGTAGTTGCTCATCTTCTTGAGCTTGTTCCATCGGTTCCGGTTGCTCAACTTCTTGAGCATGTTCAACCGGTTGTGACAGCTCAGACGATTGCATTTGACGTCTTGGTGGCATAGTTTCTACTGGCTGCGAAAATTTAACTAGGATCAGTACCAAATGATGATGACATTAACACCTAACTTTAAAACCATTCCCAAAGATTAATTTTTAAGGTGGTGCTATACCCCCTAGGTTAATCGAACCTAGGCTCTGATACCAAAAATTCTGTAACACCCCTATGTGGGGGTTAACAGTTTTAAATAAATAAAAATAATTTTAAATTTTATATTATTTAAATCAATTAAACAATGCCCATGGGTCTTTAAACAACAAGAAAAATAAAAATAAACGTTTTAAATACAAACCACAGTTTTTAGTGTAGCACCAAATATATATAATTACAGTCATCATCACCATAGTACAATTCCCAAATAACTTAACACAGCCATAAAAAAAAATAATACAACTCTTACATGTTGTAGATAAGTTGTAATTAAACAGGGTCTTCTAACACGAAAACAGCAGGATTGTTTTCGTTTATTCCTCTTCAAATATGTTGCACTGAGTTCCACCTGAGATATGAAGATATGATAGGGATGAGCATCGACATGCCCAGTAGGGAAATCATGACTCACCTTATGGTTTATCCATTACCACATTAAAAACTGCATGGTTAGTAGGTTACATCATATTCCAGATTATGAGGTTTATTATGATCACATCTTATGGATACCGTAGTTAATCATTACCAAGTGTCATAATTACACATTTATACAAATATTACCAATCATCATTGTTCCTAGGTATCCATGTTAAATTGAGTATCACTCAACTCATCGAAACCCAAATGGGCGCACTTGATCACCCCATAAACATTCCAAGGGTGTTCCGGTGAGGGGACATCAAGCCCCGAGTCCTCACCAAATCAATTCCTGTACAGTGTGTTTTGGGACTTTCAACCCAAGGAAGCGTCATCACCTTCCCCCTATTTTACCTTTTTGGGTATTCATGCCCAAGGACGTAACCGCCGCCCTCTTCATGTCTCACCATTTCTCTATATTAAATCATTATTAATAGAGTCAGTTTTCCTAACCATGTTCTCAATTTATAACATGTGTCAATTCATTATGTTCCTCGCCATACAATACAAGACGAGTCCATGTCATAGTTTCATATGTGATACTCATATAATATCAGTTCAACATAGATATATATATATTGCGGCAAAACAATCAATTTTAATTCTATAAAAACCTCACAAAAATGAGTAATAGAATCCCTACCTTTCAAGCTTATCAACAATCTTTTAATCCTGGAATCAATTAACGTTAGCTCCACACATCCTTGACCCTAAGGCATGCATAAGGACAATTAAAACTAAAGCACAACGTATAATCACATTCATAAGTGAGTTATGTGTAAACCCGTCTACTAGTGCCATTAAAGTATTTTTATGCATTAAACATGGAGAAAATGCATACTAAAAACTAAGTTTAGATTAAAGAAAACCTACCTCAAAACTTCTTTGAAAAGCACCAAAGTTTGGGTTATCAATCAAGCTTGAATTAACTTTAAAACCGCCTCGATCATCGTTGGGAATTATAATTGTCTTGGCCACAAAGAGAGCTTTGTGCTCTATGTCTTTAGTTAGAAATTTGAAGTGAGAAGGGAGAGAATGAGAACTAGAGAAGAAGGTGGTGATAGTTAAATAAAAAGATATCAAAATGCTTAAGAGGAATGAGATGTTTACGGGGAAAAGTTGTAAGAAGAAACAAAAGAGTCTTAAAGGAAAATATCATCTTGTCTCCCATGAAGACTTTTAGCAAATAATGCCAACATAATTGAGGGGATAATTGGAGTGAATTATAGAAGAAGATAAGGAAATAATTAATTAGGTGGTTGAGAAATATCTCCATGTCTTCTATGAATTGACGGAAAATAATTCAATGTCCCCTTCGGATACCTTTAGCAAAATGAGAAGAAGTCTATATAATTGAGCAATAATTTAGGGAGACAAGATTAGTAGAAGTAAGTGTTGGTAAGTTTTGAATGTTTCTTAGGAAGACTTGGTAAGAAAATACTAAAATGGTATTTTTTTTAAATGATCATAAACAACTTAGTAATTTTAAATAGTCACATTTTATTCATTAAATTTTACAAAATTATGCCCGTTAAAAATACGGGTGTTACAGATAGTGATTGTATGAACAATGCAATATGAAATCTTTATGTCAATTCTAAAATTTGACATTACAAAATCATTATGCAATGCAAAATTAAGACTTAAATGTCGAATTTGGCATGTGTTATGGTTACAATTACAGCCTAAATAATAATTTCATATATGATTTTATTTTGAGGTGTGGAATTCAAATTCTCTCATTTTAAAGTTTAAGAAAAAAATTATATCTACTATACTTAGAGTAACTTTGCTCAATATATAGCATATGCCAAATTTTTACATTTAATTGCCATTGGTTGAGTTGTGGATTTTTTTTCACTTAAAACTTATAACATTCCTCTTTTCATAAAAGCTAAAATGGTTTTTTTAACCAAATTTTAAAGCTAAAAAATGTGGACAGAAATTAGATATAGCATTTAAAATCACATTATAACCATTAGAGCATAATATAAAGTCACCTATTATATATGTAATTTTTACCTTTTTTAAAAGCAAATATACATAGCCACTAGCATATCTTTTCACTAGTGAAAAATGTAATTATTTTCCTTGAGATGGATTCTTCTATAAGAATTAGACTTTTCTTAAACTAAACGCATGTTTGGTACGCCATACTAGCACTCCGTATTGTATTATTTAAAAATAATACAATTTTTGATGACATTTATGTATTGTATTATTTAATACAAAATAAAAAATTAATACAATATAGGTCGTGATATCAAATACGACCAAAAATCTCCATATTAGACTGTATTGTATAATTTAAATCAAAAGTGTGTATTAATAAACTAATCAAATATTTAAAATATATTAAAATTAATACAGAAGTTGAAGTTTTAGAATGAGATTCAGGATTGAGCTCTGGGTCAAGATCGAGATTCGAGACTGATGTCGGGGTCGGGGTCGAGATTTAAGATCAGGGTTGGGTCGGGATTCGACATCAGGATCAGGATTCATAATCAAGGCAAGGATTTAGGACCAAGGACGGGTCAAGATTCATGATTGGGATCTGGATTTAGGATTGGTCTTTGGGGTTAGGGTCAAAGTCAAGATTTGAGGCGAAGGTCGCTAACGACATTCGAGGTCTGTTTTGGAGTCGGGATTGGAGATTGGGATAGAGATTCGAGACCAAGGCTAAGGTAGGGATTTGGGGCTTAGGTCTGGATTTAAAACTAGGGTCAAGGATTGGGATTAGACACTACGATTGGGGACAGGATTCGAGGTCCAGGTCAAGATTTGGGACTTGGATCGAGTTAGCATTTAAGACCGGGGTCAAGGTCAGGGTCATAGTCAGGATTCGCGAATCAAGGTCTAGGTTGTGGTCAAGATTTAAGATCAGGGTTGGGATTCGTGATTTGTTGTCAGGGTCAAAATTAGGGACCAAGGTTAGGGTCAGGATTTGAGGCTGGGGTCGAGGTTGAGTTAGGGTTCGAGATCAGAGTTGGGGTCAAGATTCAAGATTTGAGGTATGGGTCATGGTCGAATTTTGGGGTCAAGGTCAAGATTAGGGATTGGGGTCAGGGTCGTGATTCGGGACTATGGTGGGGGTTGGGATTCGGGATTCGGGATTCAGAGTTGAGGTCGAGATTCAAGACCGAAATCAGGGTCGAGATTCGAGATCGAGATCGAGTCATGGTCATGGTCAGGATTTGGGACCGGGATCGAGGTTAGGATTCGAGACCAGGGTCCAAGTCAAGATTCGTAATTTGAGGTTAGGGTCAAGATTCAGAATCGAGATAGGGGTCAGGATTTCAGGTCAGGGTTGAGATTCGAGATCAGGGTTAAGGTTGGGATTCAAGACATAGGTCGAGGTTAGCGTCGAGGTTGGGATTGGGACTAGGGTAGAGGTTAGGGTTAGAATTCGGGGTTGGGGCTGGGGTAGGGTTAGGATTCAGAGTCGAGATCAGAATTTGGGTCTAAGATTCAAGGCCAAGGTCGAAATCTAGATTCGAGACTAGAGCCAAAGCCAGGGTCGAGATTCAGGATTTAGGATAGGGGTCAAAATTCAGGATCAAGGCAGGGATTCGGGGCCAGAGTTAGTTTCAAGATTCAGGAATGAGGCTAGGGTTAGGATTAAGATTCGAGACCAAGACTAGGATTAGAGTCGGGCTCTGGATTGGGGTTGAGATTCTAGACTAGGTCGTGGTTAAGATTTAGGACCAAAGTCAGGGTCAAGATCCAGGATTTGGGGTCAGGATTTAGGGTTGGGCTCAAGATTAGGGATTAGGGTTAGTTGAGATCAGGGTTGGGAACATGATTTAGGAATAAGGTTGGGGTTGGGATTCGAGATCTAGATTGAGGTCAGGGTGGGGGTCAGGATTTGAGACCAAGGTCATGATTGGGATTTAGGACCAGGGTTAAGGTCGGAGTTAGGGTTAGGATTCGTCATTTAGGGTAGGGTCGAGATTAAAGACCGGGGCGAGGTCAGGATTTGGAACAGGGATAAGGTTTAGGATTTTAGGTAAGGGTCGATATTTGAAACCAGGGTTAGAGTCAGAGTCAGAATTCAGGATAAGGGTCGAGGTCAAGGTCGAGGTCGAGATTCAAGACTGGGGTCAAAGTCAAGGCTAGGATTCGGGGTCTAGGTTGGGGTTGGGGTAAAGGTCGAGATTTGAGATTAGGGTCTAGGATCAAGGTTAGGGTCAGGATTCAAGACCAGGGTCGGGTCCAGATTCAAAACCTAGACTGGGGTCGCGGTTAGGATTCGAGATTAGGGTCGAGGTTGGGTTGGTGTTAGGATTCAAAACCGAGGTCGAGATTGGGATTCACGATTCGGGGTTGAAGTATGGTCTCGAATCCTGACCTTAACCCTAAATCTTGACCTTGACTTTGGTCCAAAATCCCTATCTCGACCCTTAGTACCAAATCTTGACCATGACCTTAAATCCAAATCCTGACTTTGGTCTCGAATCTTGACCCCAACCTCAATCCTTAATCCCGACCTTGACTTCGGTCTCAAATCTCGACCCTGACCTTGGTCTCGAATCCCGATCTCGACCCCAAATCGTGAAACTTGACCCCGACTCTGATCTCAAACTCTAACCACAACTCTGATCCTGAATCTCAACCTCGACCATAAATCCCAACCCCAACCCCAACCCCGATCTCAAATCCTGACCCCAAATCAGCTTCTAAATTCTAACCCCGACCCTGAATCCTGACCTGAATCCCAAACCAGACCCTAGCCCCGAATCTTGACACTAACCTTGATATCGAATCTCGATCTTAAATCTCGACCCTGGCCTAGGTCCCTAATCCCAACCCTAACCCTCAGAGCTGTACAAAAACTGCCCTACACCCGCCAACTGCCCACGCTTGCACCCGCCTATCTCGAAAAAGCCAGGTTTATGTTAGCAACCCACTGGTGGGCGGGTTGAACCCACCCACTGGTGGGCGGGTTGAACCCACCCACCAATATATTCGGTGGGCGGGTTTGGTTTTAAGTTTTTGAGGGTAGGTTCAACCCGCACCCGCCCGCCTATATATTTTTTTAAAAAACTTATCACTTATTTGATTTTGTTCTTATTTTAGAGATGATTGAACAATCCAACACTCCAACCACTGGTTCGGCTGCCTCTTGACATATTGAAAACTAGAAATTCTCCTTTTATTTTGTGAAGTAATCAAAATTCAAATCAAATAAGTTAGTAAAGAAAGCCCTAAAAAAAAGAATACTTGACTTTGTTTATCATTTTATTTGTAGCATTCCATTATTTTCGAACCCAGTGAATAGGCTTTAATCTTTATGGACTTTTGACTTTGTTCATCACTTCATCTGTAGTTGATGTTTCTTGTTGCAGTGAATGATTATGTTTCTTAATTTGTACTTTTGAATATGGTTACTGTCTTTAAGCATCAAACTTGTTGGGAACGCTTTATGTATTATCATCTTATATTTTCTACAAATTTTTTTCACTTCTAAAAAAAAGGTCCAAAAAATTACATTGGGCAATAGTATAGGTCTAAACTCAACCCGCCCGCATCCGCCCGCAACCACCCAAAACCAAACCGAAACCACCCACCATGTGGTGGGCGGTTTGTGGGTTGGTTAATCGCCAACCCGCCATCCAAAAAAACCACACCACACCTGGCCAAAAACCATCAAATCGTCAGCCGTTCACCCCTACTAACCCTAATCCCAAATCCCAATATTGACTCCTAACCCTGACCTTGAATCTTGACCTTGAACCGAATCATGAATCCCAACGTCGACCCCGATCTTAGTCTCAAATCCTAACCTTGACCCCAAATCTCGACCCCTAGCCCCGTCCCTAATTTTGACCTCGATCGAGGTCCTAAATCCCAACCCCACCTTAGTCCCAAATCCCGATGCCGACCCGGTCTCAAATCCTGAGCCCGACCATAGTCTTGAATCTCAACCCCAAATCCCAACACTAACCCTTGTTACAAATCCTGACCCCGACCTAGGTCCTTAATCTTACCCCCAACCTTAGTCCCGAATTTTGACGTCGACCTTGGTATCGAATCCTGACTTCGACCATGAATCATAAATCCCAGGCGTAACCCTAGTCTTGAATCCTAACCCCGACCCCTAGTCCTAAATCTAAACCTCAACCCTAATCTCAGACCTAAATCCTAATCCTCAATCTCGACTCTAGTTTCAAATCTCGACCTTGACCCAAAATCTCAATCCTATCTCAGTCCTAAATCCTAAACTCGGCCTTGATCCTGAATCTTGACCTCATCTTCGGCCTCGAATCTCGACCCTAACCCTAGTTTTGAATCTTGACCCCGACCTGGTTCCTGAATCCCAACCCCGACCCTAAATCCTAACCTGAATCCCAAAACCGACCTTGGTCCCAAATATTGATGTTAACCTCAATATCGAATCCTGACCTCGACTCTAGTCTCAAATCTCAACCCTAACCTAGGTACCTAATCCTGACCTCAGTCTAGAATCCCAACGTTGACCCGATCTTGACTTTTCTTAAATCTCAACCTCGACCCCAAATCTCATCCCCGACACCCGTCCCTAATTTTGACCTCGACCTAGGTCCTGAATGCCAGCCCCGACCATATTTTTGAATCCCAATGCCAACCTCGATCTCAAATCTTAACCCCAACCATGGTCTTGAATCTCGACCACCCTAAATCCTGACCCTAACTTTGATTTAGAATCTCGACCCAGACCCCAAATAGCGAATCGCCACCCTGACCCCATTCTTGAATCTCGACCCCTCTCCCGAATCCTAATCCCAATCCCAATCCCAACCTCGACCCCGAATCCTGGTCACAAATTTCAACCCCTATCCAGAATCGCGAATTCTAAACCCAACCCTAATCCTGAATCTCGACCCCGGTTCTAAATCTCGACCCTAATTCCAAATTACAAATCCTGACCCTGACCCTAGTCCTGACCTCGACTCTGAATCCCAACCTCGGTCCTAAATTCTAGCCCTAACCCTAAATCGTGAATCCCAAACCAACCCCAATCCTAAATCCCTACTCTAACCATCCAACCCTATCCTAGGTTTCGAATCCCTGCCCTGGTCCAAAATCCAGACCCCGACCCGATTTTGAATTTCAACCCTAGAACCATGACCCAAATTTACTATATTTAAAGGTTAAATATTAATATAATACAAAATGGTGGTAAACAAACATTGTATAAAGTAATATAACATGTTAATACAGTGCAGAACAAACAAATGTATTGTATAACACTAATAAAATATAGTACAATAAAAAGTAATGCAATACAATCCAATACAATATGGTGTACAAATATGCCCCAAATCATAAGTTTCATAAAGTTAGAGAAAAATGATGACGTGGGGCTCCTAAAATAGTCCACATATTATTAGTCATAACTCATCATGTTAAGGAGTATGAAGCCTAATTTGACACCTTAACGATTTATCGCCTAACGCAAATAAAGGAAGAGTTCGAGCATTAAGCGTTGTAGTGTTAGGACATGGGCACCATGGCGCTACAAATCTCTATACATGAGGCAATGAGTTGGACACGAGCGATGCTGTCTTGGAAGCCGTGACGTTGGGTTGAAGATTTTCAAAACGTGGGACAACGCTAATTTATTTTTAGGAAAGTGCTCTTTTTTTGTGTACTGCTATAAAGTAGATACTCAGACTTATTCGTGTAACTCAAAAAAATAGAGTCAAGAAAAAAAAACTAAAGAGATAGTGGTGTGTAATTTTCTCTTATAAACTTATTCTTTATCATACAGTGAACTTTTGCAACGGCAATTGATGTATAATTCTTACGTTAAGGGTAAATTACTATAAATTTTATGTGTGTTTTTTATTATTTTTTTTTGTTTTATATTTTTGCTTTATGTTGATCTAAGGTGTCTGTTTCGTAACACATGGGGCGATCATAGATTTTTATTTGGGCTAGGTAGCGTTGCTATTCAAACACAAACTAGTAAATATTTGCTTAGATGGAGAAAAGGTTGAAGAAAACAAAATTGCCAGCGTTATCATGTACGTGTGCATATACACAAAACCATCTGCCAATCCGATGGTGCTAGGAATTTGGGATATCAAATATTAGGCAATATCTTATCTTGTGGCCCACCAATTAGTAGACGTATTGAAATGTGGTTTGTCTTTATCAACGGGTCTGGCTTGAATGAAATTATGTACACTGCTTTCAAGATAGCTTTCAGCGTGACTGAAAAGTCTTCCGAAATATAAATGAAATGAAAGGAGAATCTTTACACATAAAAGACGGCCAGAGGAAAGAACAAGACACACTTAGTTGATGGACTTTAGAGTATAGAAAAATTGAAAGTTTGACATTTTCTTAATTGGACGTCAATTACACCAACGATATGCCGGCCAGCCGGCTACAAAAAGATTCACTTTCTCTCTCCAACAATATTGCTTTTGATTTTCTATTCATAAAATGCATGTAGTTGACTCTGAGTTGTGACCCCACAAAATTAATTTTGAATTGAAGTTAAATGTACTATGAACGACATATGAAAATGTCAACTTATTGTGAACATGAAAACCATGCCAATCAGGCATTTTTCCTAGCCTATAATATGTCATTAAATATTCAATTTAATTTCATCCGTACATCAACTTCTTCACTATTATGCTAGCAGTGAAATTTTTTTCTATATTTTTTTCTGGTTATTTATCTTTTTATTTCTCGTATTTAGATTTATTTAAACTATATATTTTTTTTATTTTTGATCTCATCGAATTTATACTTTCATATTAGATTTAATATATAAATTTATACTTTCATATTACTTTTTAATTTTGACCTAAAAAATTGTATTCAATACCCTCAAATTAAAAGATGAGAAAACTTTAAAACTTAAAAAATTTTATATTAAGATTTTTGACTTAAAAAATGTATAAAATATCCTAGTCTTTTGTGTGTGTGTGTGTGTGTGTGTTTTTTTTTTTTTTTTTTTTCTTCATATAATTTGAAAGTCTTGATTTTTTTTCTCTTCTGATTAAGGATAATTTAGTCATTTAGAGGTAAAAATTAACCATTGACTGAAGTAAGGTATAAATTTGTAAATGAAATCTAATTTAAGATGTACATTTGATGAGATCAAAAACTGAAAGTATACGTTTTAAATTGACCTAAAACAGAGGATCTAAGAAGATAAATATCTTCCTCTTTTTTTTTTGCTAGAATTGCACCCATCTGTCCCTCGTGGTCGTTTCCTTTTCTCTCTTCTTCTAGGGTTTTTTTTTTTTTTTCCATAAAGTTCCTTTTCTTCTTGCACACCTCCAAAGGAGGCTTTGAAGAACCGAAGTCTGGCACCGGCTTAGGCTAGTTTCTAGACTCTTGGCCCCATAGAGAGTCTCATGTACTAGACGAGAGGTTTTTGGACCGTGGTTGTGTGTTTGGTGATTGGGTGGTTTTTTTTTTCCCATAAAGTTCCTTTTCTTCTTGCGCGCCTCCAAAAGAGGCTTTGAAGGACCAAAGTCCGACACCAACCTGGGTTGGTTCCAAGACTCTTGGCCCCATGGAGTGTCAAATGTACAAGATGAGAGCTTTTTGGGCAGTGGTTACGTGTTTGGTGCTTGGGTAGCAGTGTTTCACCGAGTTTGGGAGGGAGGTTTCCTATCTCTTGTGAAAGGTGGTGCAGCACGGCAGTTGGAAGAGGCAAAGGAAAGGGGTTTTGAGGCTCCTCTTCTCGTGGGCTGAAGGGTTTTGTTACGGTCCAAGGCTTCCCTTTTCGAGAGTTTTGTGATTCTAATCAGAGGGTTGGGGTCTTGGGGATTGTTACCACTAGCTAGCGGTGGCGGGCGTCCCTCACGAGTCAACAGCTTGGCCCTCTTTTTGTATCGTTTCACATCAAATGCTTTGTTGGGACCTCCTTTCTCATCCATGGCCAAATTTGAATCGTCATCAAAACCTCTACGTTGTTCGTTTGGAATGTACTTTTTTGTCTTAGGATTTGTGTTTGTCAAATAAGTGCAGAGGTGGTTTCGTCGTTTATGTTTTTGTTGTTTGTTTTTTCTTTTGTAATAACAGAGGTAATTTCCCTACCCTATGGGTTTTTGTAAGTCTTCGTACTTTGCAATGTGGTGTTAGACCTTGGTGTCTTTAGTCCCTCAATCTTGTTTAATTTGAGTTATCCTCTGCTTATAGTGGTGCGTCGTAAAGAGCCTTATTTGTGCTCTATTTGTAGTATGTCTCTGCTGTTCCCCTTTGTTGGAACTCAACATCCGTATTGCCCCTTTGAGCGTTTCAATCGAATTCATTGGTGGCTCTGGTCTGTGCCAAGGGTTAAGTTGCTAAATGTGTCGTGGTCTTTTGCGTCTGAATTAGTATGTATATTCATCTGGTTTAGAATAAAATTACAGCTTTCAAAAAAAATTAAATCTTAAAAAAAACATTTTTGAAAATTCCCTTATTTAAGTTAAGACACATCACCACCTAGGCCCTAACCCCATAAAAATAAAATAAAAAGAAATGCAGAGAAAAATTAGGGAGCCATGAAACAATAGCGAGTATCGTCTCTTTTGCTTAAATGGCTCATTCCCATATTGGCCGGCTAACGAGATTATTTGATATTTGCTGACGTGATCTATTAACTAATTGGCCATCCACCAAACTTGTCTTAAGCGTGATTCTAGTGCACATGAACTTTATCCCAATTCCGATTTCGATTTTCCAAAATACCTTTCTCCGTTTGAAGTTTTTAAGTTCTTTGATAAAGTGAAGGAAAAAAAAATACTCTAGTAATATGAAAAATTGGATCGTCCTATCTTCACCAAATTTCGTTAAATTATTTTTTTATTTGAATTGATTACAATAACATGAAAAGTTTAAGATTATATGTTATAATAAGAATTCGTAACTCAGATGCATCAATCATGTTAACTCAATTGATGACAAACCAACAGACATTTCAAATGCCTCGGATCACTTGAGAATTCATGCAAGCATAATTCTTGTTTTCATCAAACTACTGCTTTGCTTGCTTGCTCACAACAAAAAATGAAAACCGGCAAATTCGGACACATAGCACTTGAAAAATGAAGGCATAACTAATTTGGCGCCATTTTCTCTATACTATATTTTCCTAGTCGTTTGCTCATCTTCCCAAAATATATATTCCACGTTACATTGATTCCTCTATCAAAAACCGGCACACCAAAAAAAAAAAAAAAAAAAAAAGTGCTATACTATCTATGTTGGATTTATTTATAGACTATACACTTGTAAACAAAGGCGGAGTTACAAAGAATGAGGGTGGACGGTTGTCCTCTTGAACTTTTTTTCTTTCAATATTATATGTAATATTTTATAAAAATTATATTTCACTCCCCTTAAAATTATATTATGCCTCTTTTGAATTTATATTCTACCCTCTTATGTTAGTCCAAGAATGATTAGCCAAGAGGGGGTGAATTGAGTTTTAAAAACTTTTTACAATTATTAAAAAATTAGAAATAATCACAAACAAGTGGATGACAAAACCTAATAATCAACAACTCAAAAGTACAAATTTCAAACAATAAAATAACAAGTCAAAAAGTGTAATGAATCAAGCTAATATTCACAAATAAAATATATCACCTATAATAATAAGCAAAAATGTAAAAGAGTAAGGGAAAGAAGTAGGCAAACGCAAGGGAAAGAAGTAGGCAAACGCAAGTTATAGTGGTTCAGTAATATGTCTACGTTCATTGTCACCGAGCTAAGCTAAGCACGACCTCGTCCATAATTTCGATCGACTTTTCACACGATCACTCTTTTTACAACTGTTGACTTCTTCTACTCAAGACTCACCACAACCTTGTACAACCGCGAATGTTACGAAGATTGGCTAACCAAACAATTCCCTAAATTTGATATGGTTTTGGAAACCTATAGCTCTTGGTTTTACAAGGATTGAAGATTTAAACCTCTATCTCACACCTCCTAAGAATGAATGGAACACAATTTTGAAGCAGCTAGGAGATGAATAAGGACACAAGATGATTTTTGAACAAGTTTGACTCAAAAGAATGATCAAAGGCTTGTAGACACTTAGAATAAGATTCAATGTATGTTCAAGGTGTTAAAAGTTCTCCCCAAGGTTGAAAATGAGGTATTTATACTAAAAACCCTACAAACTAGCCATTGGAGATTTGTTTCTAACAGCTAAAAATATAGATGTTAGATACTGGGGTCTATTGCGCCATGTATATGGCACGGTCGACCAAGGTATTGGGAGAAACTAGCCTGTAGGTTGACGGTTGACTGCCATATACTAGGCTGGTCAACCGCGCCTCTCCAGCAAACCATGGCGCCAAGAAAAATAATTTGAAAATAATTTTAAATCACAATATATTTAATTGTAGTGTCAAAAATTAAAATTTAAGCTCGAAAATGATAGAAAAACATTTTGAAAAAATATATGACAATTTTCAAAAAAAATATTTTCACATTTTAATCCATGAGAGCTTAAGATGTTTTTTTTTAGTTTAAAAAAACTTTTGACACTAACAATTATAATCAAATTGAAGCCAAAAATCTTGATAAAAATCATATGCATGCTCTAGCATCATACAAGCTTAAAAATAAAATTTAGACATATTTTTCATGCTTGTTTATGCTTCAATTTAATCTTCAAGCTCTTGGTATAGTGATTTGTCTTCTCGTTCTTCTTTCCAAGTCTTTGCTTCCAATAATCTTGAGTTGCTAAAAATAATTTATCCAAAAAATAGCACTACATACTCAAGATAAATTATTATTGATGACGCAATAATTGTTTTTTATCATCAAAACAAAAAATAAATATATCATTTGAAACCTTGGGGCCAACATCTTAAAGTTTTATATCTCATTCATTTAATTTTTTTTAATAATATTAGTATACGCTTTGCCCTACCAACTAATTTTCTGACCCTGCCTCTGCTTGAAAACATTTCAAGTTTGTATCAAATGTGTACCTTTGACTAGGACCGTAGGAATCGAAACAATGTCTTGCAAATGTAACATAACTTGCCAAGGACCTAATGGCACAATGTTTTCTACATCAACAAATTTTATTTTTTTTTTGAAAATAAAAGATTTCATTCCAATATAGGAGAGAAATATAAATGTGTCAAACCCTGTGATACAAGACATAACCCTCAATACAAACTAGTTCCACTAGTACAATAATGCTCAAATATGCTCATGCCTAAGGAAGAGAATGCATGTTAGAGGCCTGAAAAGAACAAGAAGCCCGAGAAGAGCGGGAGCACCTCAACAGATAAATTATAGAGCATACATTACTCGTTAAACAGGCCCACAGCAAGCGGTAGGAACAATCAAAATAATCATAGGCCACAACAATGTAACACAAAGGCCACCATAAACAAGCAAAACCCAAGACACACCGCAAAGAACTAACTTTTGTGGAAGGACAAAACTAACGACAACCAAAAATGAAAATAAACAAGCAAAACGATAAAACAAACACCTAATACGTGGAACAAAAACGCCGCTATCGAAAACAAACTAAACAAAAAACAAAAAATACCATAACCAATCAAGAAGTTGACCACAACAACCAAGAGCAAAGGAGAGGTAATGTCCAACCCACCAACCACCATCCTAATATGAAACCGCCAAAAGCTGCCACCAATACAACTATTAGGACATGTCAAAAATGGCTGCCATGAACCCAACGAAGAGAAACCGATCGCCACCATGAGATAACATATCCGGCCATCAAGCCCTAGGAGCAAAGTCACCATTGGAGAAGAAGGCCACAAGTCCGACGCTCACCTAGGGAAATACCACCCTATCCTGACCACCAAGAAACCTGGATTTGGCCCTACCCAGCCATGCTCGCCATGACCCAACCAGTAGTTCATCTCCCAGCCTCCGTCACAAACCCCAAAGACTATCTCTCAACAACCGCAAACACCGGTGGAAACTTTACCAGCCAGATGTTGCCATAAGCCTCCACACCAAGATTCTACTCCCACACTCAAGTCAGATACCCAGCAGCCAAGCCAAAGTAGGGGCCAGAAACCGACCCAAAGAGAAGGGGCAATGCACACTGAAGAAGGAAATGAGACCCTAGCAGAGAATGATGTTTGAACATATTAATTTAAATTATGGTTTAGGAAAAAAAACAAACAAAAAGAGAAAAAGATTTTAAGATCGATGTTGAGGTGTTGAGATCCCAGGCCTGAGCCTGGCGGACACCTCTAACGTATTACCGGGGAGACTGCCCGGCTCGACCCCGAGTATCATCAGCCGAGTTATATCCCAGCTGAGTTCCCAGGGAGGTCGGGAGCCCCCACGCAGATTTGCCTCTCGCGGGGGAGCGTGTCCCCCAGGAGTTGAACCTGTAACCTCTTGTATAAGAGGCCTTAAGGTTTCTCCCAGGTACCAATCCATCCAATTATGTTGAGGTGTTGAGATCCCGGGCCGAAGCCTGGCGGGCACCTCTAACGTATTGCGGGGAGGCTGCCCGGCTCGACCCCGAGTATCCCCAGCCGAGTTATATCCCAGCTGAGTTCCCAGGGAGATCGGGAGCCCCCACGCGAATTTGCCTCCCGCGGGGGGAGCGTGTCCCCCAGGGCTAGGATGTAACTCGACTGGGATAACCCGGGCGATGAGCTCGAGTCTCTCTCTAAAACACGCGTTGGTACCTGGAAGGAACCTTAAGGCCTCTTATACAAGAGGTTACAGGTTCAACTCCTGTTGGACACGCTCCCCCCACGGGAGGCAAATCCGCATGGGGGCTCCCGACCTCTCTAGGAACTCAGCTGGGATATAACTCGGCTGGGGATACTCGGGGTCGAGCCGGGCAGCCTCCCCGATAATACGTTAGAGGTGCCCGCTAGGCTCCGGCCTGGAATCTCAACACCTCAACAATCGAGAATAGTTTAAAAGGTTAAAAAAAAAGAGGATGAAAAGACCCGTTTTAAACCATCCTCAACCATGGTTTTATTTTGACTGCTAAATGCCAGTTTTGGTGGGTCCACATGCCAAAACCGTGGGAACCCAAACTGGCTGAGTGTAAGATTGGCCATCCAAACACAAAGCATTCTTGGTGCTAAAAGTCACCCTCTCTATCTACAGGGATTCAACTTCGTTGCCGTCGGCTAAGAGCTGGTTTTCCCGAATGTTATTTTTGCTTTTACTCGCCTTGCTTTGCGTTTTCTTGTACCAAAACTGTTTCTAACAAATTGGTAATCCGTGGTGTATTGGAAGAGTTCAATGTCAGTAGTTGTGATCTTTACAGATTGGAGTTGTGAAAAGGAAAAGAGATCTTTATAAGCCTTTTTAACTTGATATTGCAGAGTAGAAACTGTTCAGGATTAACCAACTTTAATTTGTCATACTTTTGCCATAACAGAAATTGTCTTCCTTTTTTTTTATTGGTTAACCCCAACATAATTTACCTGCTGTTTGTATGCATGGTTCCCATTACTCTTTCAGTTATAAAGAGTATAAAGTTCTAAAATGTTACAATAACAATAAAAAAACCACTACAGTGTAAAGTTTTTACATACTACAATAAAAATGGTTCTAACCGACGGTTTCCACCACCCTTCCAATTGACGAACGTCAAATATGTCTGTTTATTTCAACTTTGCACAGTCCAAGAAAGAAACCAAATATTGGACGTAAAATTTTATCACCCAGAAAAAACAAAGAAAAGAAAAAAAAGCAAACAAACAAGCAAACTACTGGAAAGCAAGAAGAGATAAAAGATGAACATAAAATCAGTAGAGCTACGTTTGCTATTAACTTGTAGCCTCATAAATGGACATCTTGACAAAAAGAAAACTTCCACCAAAGTAAAATAAAAACCATCCACTGTATTTATCTTTTGGTTGATGTAATCACTGCCCAGCAACGAAACGTTACGAGAGGAAAGCATAAGAAAAACAACATGGGGAAAGATAATACGAAATACACTACAATCAATCAGAACTAGAAATATCTTCATAACACAACTACCGATGCATTCTCCAATATAAGCTTTTAGGAGCCGCTGGAACTAACTCAGCAACCAAGCAAAAACTATCTGCGCCATTAAAATCAAAGGGAAAGAAAACTAAAAGATTAACCCAAAAATGTGTCCACTTGAACTTTTAACCACCCTTCCAACGGTTCATTCCTCGTCAAGAACAGTCCCCTTTTCACTAACATAGATTCCATCAAGAAACTTCCGGATATCTTTGTTCTTAACGTGACATTTCTGTTCATACACAAAACATATTTAAGTCTCCGAATGTGCAAACAATCAAAAATACAAATACGCAGAAATATGTTTTCAAGCCTATGATATAGAGCACACAATAACATACTTAAACAGGAATTAAACTTTTCTGAATGCTACAGATGCAAAGAAGAAAAGAAAGGGACCTGGTTTATAAGAGCAGCGGACCGAGAGACAAGCTCGATGTCGTTTCCGTCCAAAATAAGTTCATCTTTAACTTTGTCTGACCTAATGATAGAAACTCCCTCAAGCATATCTACCTTTCTCACCTAATTAGAGCCAAAAAGCACAGTCATCAAAGGCCGTGCTCATAGAAGCAATTAGAAGTAAAAATAAGCAATCACTAAATTTGGCAAGAGTCAAATAGCAGCTACATTCTTAAGGTTCTAAAGCTATCAACTTTTTTTTTTAGAATAAAGAAATTAACTTAACAACATGTCAATGGGTCACAAGTATAAAATAAAGTATTTAGCTTATGCACATACATCAAGTGAAAAAAAGAATTATTAGACACACATGACTAGATGACAATAGGCCAAGTTAGTAGTCCTTGACAAGTATGGAACCAGTATTTTCCATCAAACAAATCCACATATGCATTTTATAATTCTACAACAGCTACAAATTGCAAACAGTGGAGAGAAACAAATCATTGAACAAAATGCCCAATGGTAAGCAGTTATTTGTTAGAATGCCAACGACTCCCAATCCCGTTCCAAAAGAATAAAATCTAGAACACAATAACTAAGACATTCTACACTGATTTAAAACCCAAATCTGACAAAAACTTATTTCTTTCTACGAGGATAATGATTCAGGAGCCAATGCAGCCCTAAACCAAGATCTTTATCAGCAACCACAATAGTTTAAAGCATACAGGAAACCGTATACACAACTCTGAATCGGGTAGAGAAGACATAAGGCAAAACTTCAGACAAAGTGGAAAACAATAAGTTTCCTAGTTTTTTGTACGTTTATTTATTTGTTTCTTTATTTTTTGAAAGAGTCGTGTACGTTTCAATTTAACACAATCACAAAACTAAGGACTCTTGACGAATCAGCATTTTGGATTTATGCATGAATCTCCCCAGCAAGCAGAGCCAATCAACTCCTGTCTGTCACACAATGACCAGCAAATTTGGTGATGTCCCAAAACGAAAACAAATTGATCTAAGCAAACTAGAAATGCAATCTACTTCAGTTTCCCTCTGTGTTCTTCTATTTCCTTAATTTGTGTCTCTTTTAAAAGAAATTGAAGTAAGCAAACTAGAAATTGAATCAGAAAATATCACAGTTTCAAAGATAACAGTTGATGAACCAAAAATAACCAAACTTAGTAAACGCCTTAAAACACGTAAAACAAAGGAAGAAGAAATATCCATAAATAAAGAATAGTACAACAATCTCAAACTTTCTGAATAAACTGCTCAGACAAAAGCAAAAAACCAAATGCACCTTCAAATCAAACGATTAATGAAGCAAAACACAAAGAGAAATTGGTACCTTTTTCTCGCCCAAGAAATTCCTGATCTCAATGGCCTTGTTGGAGTTGGTGATGGAGGCATTTATCGGGAAATGAGCATAGACGAATCTCATCTTGTACCGATAACCTTTGGTGACGCCGGTAATCAGGTTCTCGACATGGCTGAGCGCCGTACGGATGGCGGCGCTGGTCTTTCGGGAACCAAACCAAGATTCGATCTTGAGCTGTCTCTTTCCGGTGACTTCGTCGGAGATTAGGTCAAAGTCGAGATTGAGATGCTTGAAGTTCCTGGTGAGCTTACCCCTTGGACCTTCAACCTCAATGACCTTGGCGTGGACTTTGATCTTCACTCCCTCAGGGATCTCCATTGTCTCCGACGACAAGATTGTCTTCATTTTTGCCTGCACTTTCGATCCGATTCATCAATTAAAGAAGAAAAGGATTACGGGAGAAAATAAACAAAAGGAATAAATCAAGAAGAAAAGAAAAAAAAAAAGCTTACAAGAGTGAGAAGGGAGCGGAATTAGGATGAAGAAGTGTGGGCAGCGGACGCAACAGAAGAGAAGAAGCTAAGGCAGTCGCTTCTCGGTTGGGAGGGAGCCCAAATGCGTTGGTTAAACACGCAAGATCAATTAGGGTTTCTCTTTTTTTTTTTTCTTTTAATAATAATAATAATCTTACTCTAAAATCTCTTTATTTATTAGACTAAATTACTTTGAGTGGTATCTATTTAAAGTAAAGTATGTTGTTTGAGTTTTTAAATTACAATTTAAATTATTTTATTATTTAAATATTACACTTAAATACTGGTTTGAATGTATCTTTAAATTCATAAAAATAGTAGCCAAGGACTAAATTGACTCGCGCCCGTTGATTTCCTTCTTTTTTTGGGTTACGTACGTCACTGGTCATGAGTAAAACAACATGGGTGGCTGACTTTGGGAGGGAAAATTGGGGATAAAAAGGAAGAGGGTAAATGAAATTATGGATTTGCCCTTCAAAAAAAAAATAGGGACTTGCATTAGAGAAGAAAAAATTAGGGCTTCTTGCTGGGGACGACGATGGTGGACGAAAGAATTCCATGTTGATACTGCAAGAAGCTGAGCAAACTATTGACCGCCTAGTCTGATTCGAACCCTGCGCGAAGGTTCATTGTTTATGAGGTATGGGGTTTCTAAGAAAGTTTTGATTTTTCATAAATATTTGATTTTTTTAAGAAAGTTTCGAACCCCTAGACTGACTTTCGGTTTTGCAGGATGATGTTTGTCTGCTTTTACGTGATTTAACCCGGTGATGTATGTACAAGATCAAAGGCAATTATACCCCGATTGTTAAGAAGAATCAACGGATTGGAGGGCGAAGTTCGAGAATCAGGGGCGATATACGGAGCATTAGTCAATGGGATTTTATGCTCGCTGGGATTTGGGTGTTGTAATATTGTGTATTTGGTGGGAGAAAGCAATTACCCGGAACTTAGACTATGTATTTGAGTGGAGAATGGTGTAAGGCTGGTGATTGTGGTTGGTATTTGTATTTTGTAGGTGGTTGCCCATTTGGTCCCTGTATATTTAGCTACAAGTAATGAGAATCTCCAATTATCTATGTGGTCTAAATCATGTAATTATGACCAAGAGAATTAAACAGTTATATTAGGTCGTTAATGGTGTAAAATTATTCACAATTAACTCTTTTTGTCCTAAAAAATGGGCCACTGCTAATTTGATATTACATGAAAGTTAATTGCATGTGTTGGTAAAAATATTGAGATGAAATTCAATTATATAATTTAGTAAAAACTATACATATTTGAGTAATGATTTTATACGATGCACATTTGAGTGAAATGGGGCAATGTTAAACAAATTTGAGAAACAAATATAGCAATATACATATACCTATAAAGGCGAGATGGATAATACATTTTTGATGAGTTCTTAAGAAACTTATTAGAGAATGGGATTTTATCCCATTTGACTGCACCGGGCACTCTGTAGCGGAATGGCGTAGCGGAGAGAAGAAATAAGACTTTATTAGACATGGTCAGGTCCATGATGAGTTATTCATCATTACCTTTATCCTTTTGGAGATATGCACTACAAACTGCATGTTATCTTTTGAACAATGTGCCTTCAAAATCGGTCCTTAAAACTCCTCACAAGTTGTCGACGAGTAGGAAGACATCCTTAAACCATATTCGTATATGGGGATGTCCAGTTCATGTCCTGTTTAAGGATTCGAATAAGTTGGAAGCACGTTTGAAAGTTTGTGTGTTTATAGGATATCCAAAAAGGACTAAAGGGGGTTATTTTTATAACCCAAAGGAAAATAAAGTCGTGGTTTCAACTAATGCAACTTTCCTTGAGGAGAGTTACATAGACGACTTTAAACCTTGAAGCAAAGTGGTGCTTGAGGTGTTAAGGAGTGATCCGATCACTCCGGAGGTTACGAATGAAACCATTCCAATCAGTGTAGAAAAACCAAACAAACCTAAACAACAACCTCAGGGGCTTCAGCATAGTGGAATGATCGGATGTCAACCTAAGAGGTATATGTTCAATGGAGAGGTCTTCTTGGCCGAACCTGATGAACATGATAGGGATCCTTATACTTACGCAGAAGCTATAGAGGATGTTGATTCAAAACTCTGGACAGAGGTCGTGAACACAGAGATGAAGTTTATAGAGACTAATCAGGTCTGGGAGCTTGTGGATCTTCCCGAAGGGGTAAAACCCATAAGGTGTAAGTGGATCTACACGAGAAAAATAGGAGTGGATGGAAAGATCGAAACCTTTAAGGCTAGACTGGCAGCTAAGGGTTATACGCAAAAGGAATGAATAGATTATGAGGAAACCTTTTTGCCTGTAGCCATGCTTAAGTCCATCCGGATTCTCTTGTCCATAGCTGCCGCTCTCGACTACAAAATTTGACAAATGGATGTCAAGACGGCTTTTCTGAATGGCTATCTTGATGAGTCCATTTATATGAAACAACCAAACGGGTTCAAGGTCACGGGTCAAGAGGGTAAGGTTTGTAAGCTGCTAAAGTCAATTTATGGACTTAAGCAAGCTTCCCATTCTTGGAACATAAGATTTGATCAGGTGATCAAGACTTATAGGTTCTCACAAAATGTGGATAAACCATGTGTTTACAAACACATTAAGGATGGTAAGGTGGTTTTTCTTCTGCTCTATGTAGATGACATACTACTAATTGGCAATGACGTTGGGGCGTTGTCATCGGTCAAATTATAGTTGATCAAGCAATTTGACATGAAGGACTTGGGTG
This sequence comes from Artocarpus heterophyllus, assembly GCA_025403435.1. NCBI lineage: Eukaryota > Viridiplantae > Streptophyta > Magnoliopsida > Rosales > Moraceae > Artocarpus > Artocarpus heterophyllus. The sequence continues at coordinate 20,495,573 of CM046339.1, forward strand.
AGGCTAATTTTGTTCTCGGTATCCAGATGACCAAAATGATAGCTTTGTCCTAGGCCGGCTACGTAGAAAAAATTCTCAAGAGGTTTGAAATGCAGGATTCCAAGAAAGGTGGTCAACCATCTAGGTCTCGAATCACTCTTTCTAAGAAAGACTCTCCAAAGTCTTATGAAGAAAGAGAATACATGAAGAAGGTGCTTTATGCTTTAGCAGTGGGTAGTCTCATGTATGTCATGCTTTGCACACGACCGGATATTAGCTATGTGGTCGGGATTGTAAGTCGATTTCAGGCGGATCTAGGACCGAACCATTGGGTTGTGGTAAAGCATATTTTCAAGTACCTGATAAGGACTCGATGGTATATGCTTGTGTATTCGGGTGAGGACTTAACTCCTCTACGATACCTAACTCAGATTTTCAATCCTGTCTAGATTCTAAGAAATCGACTTCAGGTTTTGTGTTTACTTTGGGCGACGATGCCATCAGTTGGAGAAATGCTAAGCAAGATTGCACTTCGGATTCAACGATGGAGGCAGAGTATGTGGCAACTAGTGATGCTTCAAAAGAAGCAGTGTGGCTCCGCAAGTTCCTTAGGGATCTTGAGGTAGTTCCTGATATGGATAAGGCGGTATCACTATACTGTGATAACAGTGCGGCTATAGCTAATGCTAAGGAACCAAGATTTCACAAGAAGAGTAAGCATATTGATCGAAAGTATCATGTGATAAAAGACTTCATTGAGGGCGGGCATGTCACGGTGTGCAAGATCGCGTCAGAGGACAATTTAGCTAATCCATTTACGAAGACACTTACTGGGAGAGTCTTCGAGAGACATGTGGAAGCTATGGGGATGCAAGATTTGCTATATTTACTCACTTAGTGCAAGTGAGAGATTATTAGACATGTATGCCCTAAGGAGTAAAAATGTAATAAGTTTTTGGAAATATTTTTATCAATAAAGAATTTATTTATTATTTATATACCAAATCTTATCCTCTTTACGTTCATATTTGTTGAATGTATGTTAGGCAAACAATAGTCTGAGACTGTCGGTCTAAACCTTAAGAATTGGGCATATGATGGACAAATTATACGGAAAACATAATTCTTAAGGTAACGATCTAAAACATAAGATCCGCAATCGAGGGAATAAAGTTGGGTGCTTTATTCATGTAAAGATTGTTATGTTGTCTATATCCCAATTGGGAGATGGTTTGTCTTGACCATCGAAAGTGGACTCTATGAATAGAAACATTGGCACGTTGTCATAGGTGAGAATGTGTTGGATCGGGACATAAAGTGAATTGATTTAGATTGATAATTTTGTCTTGGCAAATTGATTCACTTTAGACTAGGGGTGAACAACGGGCGGGTAGGCGGTTTTTGGGAGGGTGCGGGGCGGTTTTTTTAAGTGGTGGATTGGCGATTAACCAACCCACAAACCGCCCATGGAGTGGCGGGCGGTTTCGGTTTAGGGGCAGGCGGGTGCGGGCGGGTTGGGTCTACACTAATGTACAATATAATTTTTTGAGCTCTTTTTTATTAAAAAAAAAAGCGAAGAAAATTTGTAGAAAATATAAGACGATAATATATGAAGCATTCTCAACAACAACCAAGTTTGACGCCTAAAGACAATAACCATATTCACAAAAAATTAAGAAACATAATCATTCATTGCAACAAGAAACATCAACTATATATGAAGTGATGAACAAAGTCAAGAATTCTTGTTCTTCCATAAAACCTGTTCATTGGGTTCGAAAATAACATGATACTACAGATGAAATGATGAACAAATTCAAATGTTCTTTTTCTTTTTAAAGAATGAGGAGTTGGAGAGGTTTAGATTAAGATTTTTTTTTTTTTTTTTTTAAGAATTAGGCGGGCGGGTTCGGGTTGAACCCGCCCCCTAAAATTTAAAATCGTACCTGCCCGCCAACATATGTAGGCGGGCGGGTTGAACCCGCCAATGGGCGAGTTGAACCTGCATAGTCTTTTTTTTGGGCGGGCGACCGGCGGTTGCGGGGCGGTTTTTGTGCACCCCTACTTTAGACAATCATTTGTATTGTATCTTAATCCTGAGATGAATAACGGGCCCGTTGTCTTGACTTGTGTCTTTTGATGTACCAAAGGGTGACACCCACATCTTAATAGTGGTATGCATGCCGGTACGTTGGAGGCATAACTCTTGATAGCGTAGACCTGTTATTTATAGATATGAAATCCATAGCTCCTCTTTAGGAGTAGTGATATCCTCTTATATGTGTTATCCTGTAATTAGAAACTAGAGCGCTCAACCATTTGGATACATAGGTGTAACCGAATGACAAACTATATTTAGATGGTAAGTTTTTCGATAGTGAGATAATGGAACGTAAGATAAAAATAATAAGGAAGGTAAGACAAAACTTGTCCTTAAGTCGATTATAGATTATCATATGGGGATACGATACACTATGATATGTCATGGAGACTTGACTATACGGGTTTCGTAATTCTATGTAGTTCGAGAGTGCAGCTCCCAGCTTTTAGTGGAGTAGCGTTGGGTTGATAATTATGAAATGTATATATGCGATGTTGGTTTCGTAATTATCAGGAGCTTGAACTATATAGGTCCATTTGGTCCTCTTTGCTAGCTCACAACATCCTGTAACGATTCGGCGTGCTTTTCTAATAATTGGTAACTTATGTCGGATTTACTAGATTGGTTGAAATTTGAAAGAATCAAATAATTCATGTCTGTTTATCGGTTGAATTGATTTAAGATAAACTTGTTGAAGTATTAGGATCAGATAATTCTTGTCTGTTTATTGGTTGATTTAATTTTGAATAATTAGATTAAGATAAACTTGTAGAATTATTAGAGATTCATTTATTTTCTTAGAGATTATCTAAATAAAGTTGTTTTAATTAGATAACTTCTCTATTGGGTTATTTGAATTAAAACTGAGACTTTATCCTATAGAATCTCGGGTGGCAAACAAAAGATTTGTTGAGATTTTTTTCGACAGTTCGGCATGCCGATCCTCAAGTTCGGCCTGCTTATTAGACAGATCGGCCTGCCTATGCGTAGAAAAAAAATCACGCATTTTTGCTCAGATTTTATCAGATATTGATCCAAATTTGATTTTGATTCGAATTTTTGAGATCTTATCTGATAAGGACTGACCCTAGACCCAACAAATAGGGAGTGAGTCTCATAAGTTATTAAGATCAATTGAGAGATTAAGAGTGATACTCTGCTAGCGAGAATCTGAAAACTCCTTGAGAGCTTTTGTTTACAAATCATGAACTCTTGCTTTGGGTTCTCTCGATTGGTTGGAAGGAGAGTCACTTGGTGGAAGAGCTGTAAGTGTGGGCCCACACTCACTCCGATCGTGGATAGAGAATAACAAAGAAGACCAGTTAGTTGATGCTCTTTTGGAACGTTACTTCTCTTCACGGATTGTGGAAGTTCTTTGGCATACAAAGGTTAGTAAGATCTAGTTAATATATGCATATAGCATGTCAAACTTGTGTTTTGAAAAATACTCAGATGAAAAATTTTTAAAATTTCGCTACGTACTCTTATTCCTACATCTGTTACCCATTCTTCGCAAACCTATAAATAGTTAGCTTGCGTTCTTTTTTTTTTCTCTCGTGTAAAATGTATTAGACAATTGTGAGGGTTAAAAACACAGTGAGAGAAATTGTGAGAGTGTGAAAACACAATTTGAGTACGTGAGATTTCTCTTGTAATTTGTATTTATCATCTTTATCATAATAGATTTCTATAGTGGAGGGTGAACCACTATATATTTTATGTTCTTATTTGTTATTTTTTGTTTCGCATATTTTCACTCTCAGTAGAATTAGGGTAACAATCATGTTACCCTCATTGGTGCGTGTGTGCTACATCTGCTTGAGCTAAATGAATTGTAACACCCGAGCATTTTTACTACATTAAAAAGGCAATAATTTAAGGATTATGTCAAGATAAAAATAGAGTTTAGGGAAAATATCATAAAATAATACAAGAAATTATACGGTATTAGAATAATACAGTGTGAGGAAGTACATCGATAAAGTCATGCAGTATAAAAATTACGATATAAAAGTAATACAGTGTAAGAATTAGACTGTTTAAGGATAAGCAGTATAAAAATTAGAGTGTTTAAGTTAAAGCAGTATAGGAATAATACTGCTTGGAGAATATGGATGAATAAGAAATGCTATAATAGTATAGAGAATGTACATGCAGTATAAGAAAAATACTGTCAGTATAAATTTAAGCTGTACAAAGTTAAATAATATTGGAATTTCATTATGTGATGGATGAAAATAAGTATGGGAGATTATGAGACCTCATGAATTATAAGGAAAAGCATACCGACAGTATAGAAAAAATACTATCAGTATAAACTTAGACTGCGTAAAAAGTTTGGTAGACACCCAATAAATTTTGATTGGGCCACCACATCATGAAATGTGACCCAATCATGTTTGGCCACTTAAAGGAATCCACTTGATGACTAAGGTGACTCACCACCACTTTTTGTAAAAAAAAAAAGAAAAAGAAAAAAAAGGTGAATTACTCATGATATAAGAGACCATATATATATTGGTCTTCACGGTCGAGAAAAAAAGAAAGAAACGTGAAAGAAGGAAAGAAAGGAAAGAAAAGAAAGAAAGAAAGAAAGAAAGAAATCCGTTTCTTCCTCCATGTCCCACGGCAGCCACAGGTGGTATCAGAGTGGTATCCTGTCATTCTATCTCACGCTGTCTTATGTCCGCTACAACATAGCTCAAGTAAGGAAGTTAAGTTAAGTAAGAAGAAAAGTTAGAATTTAACGAATACATGTTTTGTTGGGCATAGCCTTTGATATCGGCACATCTGAATGAGTGATGAGAAGGCAAAGGTCAAAGGATGAACATAATGCTATATGTTATAATGCTTCCGCAAGTGAACGGTTGTCATCGTCCATTAGCGGTATCAAGTCAACGATGATCAAACGTGATCAATGATGGTCAACAGTTGTCCGACAGCTCAAGAATCAAGAAGTTGAGCTCGTGACATGTCATGATGTTTTTACACCAAACGGTATGGTCCGTTTGAGCCAATCATACTCTGTTAGATTTATTCGGTATTGACTACACGTATAACGAGAAAAAGTAGAGCAAGATAACAGAATAATAGAGGTTCGAAAGTGATTTTTGGTGCTCTATAGAACAAGAGTGCTTAAGAGCAACTAGACGTTAGATAACTAACTATGAGATTCCTTCGAGCTTGAGCATTCTGTAGCTGAGTTGAGACATGCTAATGAGCTCGTAACTGCTCAGATAGGAATCATGATCAAGACAACGGTGCAAAATCGTTAGCAAAAATCTCACAGATTAGAGGATGGAAGCTGAGGATTTATACGTTATGAGGAAAATTAAGGAAAAATGTAATCTTAGAATGGATATAGGACTAAAAATTATGGATTTATGGTCGGATGACCCTAATCTTTAGATAGAAATGATGCGATTAGAATAAAAATAAACCTTATTTTCAAGAATAGCATTCATTGGTAGAATGCTAAACCTTTAAATGAATGAAAATTGCCTCAGATGTTGAAAGAACAGAGTTGCGCAGCGAAAGTGTAGTGTACAATTTAAAGGAATATGTTAGTAATATGATGAAAATTGTTGAAGTTCCAAGATGGATGCTTAGTTTTTAGTAAGAAAGTAGTTATGCAAGAAAGCATGTTAAGAACGGAAAGGGTGATAAGGAAAATAAACTACCAATGAACGTTCTAATTTTTGAGGACGAAAATTTTTAAGGAAGGTAGATTGTAACACCCGTGCATTTTTTCTACATTAAAAATGCAATAATTTAAGGATTATGTCAATATAAAAATACAGTTTAAGAAAAATGTTGTATAATAATACATAAAATTATACAGTATTAGAATAATGTAGTGTGAGAAAGTACATCGATAAAGTTATGCAGTATAAAAATTACATTGTAAAAGTAATATAGTGTAAGAATTAGACTGTTTAAAGATAAGCAGTACATAAATTAGATTATTTAAGTTAAAGCAGTATAGAAATAATATTGTTTGGAGAATATGGATGAATAAAGAATGCTATAATAGTATAGAGAATGTACCGGTAGTATAAGAAAAATACTATCAATATAAACTTAGACTGTATAAAGTTAGATAATATTGGAATTTCATTATGTGATGGATGAAAATAAGTATGAGAGGTTATGGGACCTCATGAATTATATGAAAAATATTGTCAGTATAAACTTGAACTGTGTAAAAAGTTTGATGGACACCCAACGGATTTTGATTAGGCCACCACATCATGAAATGTGGCCCAATCACATTTGGCCACCCAAAGGAATCCACTTGACGACTAAGGTGACTCACCATCACTTTTTGTAAAAAAAGAAAAAAAAGAAAAAGAAAAAAAAGGTGAATTACTCGTGATATAAGAGACCATATGTATATATTGGTCTCCATGGTGGAGAAAAAAAAGAGGAGAGAAATGTGAAAGAAGGAAAGAAAGGAAAGAAAAGAAAGGAAAGAAAAGAAAGAAAGAAAGAAAGAAAGAAAGAAAAAAAAGAAAGAAATCCATTTCTTCCTCCATCTCCCACGGCAGCCATAGGTGGGTTCCTTCAAAAAAATTTCAGGCTTAAATCTTTGCATATTTGTTCCACTCAAGTTTCAAGAATTGAAGATCTTGAGGTTCCATCAATTTTTAAGGTAAAATTCAAACTTTTCTTATGGTGAACCCTTTTGTTCAAGTTTTGATGGAATTTTTTTTATGAGGTATGGGCTTGATGTTAAGGAAATTTGAAAGCTCTCAAGTGCTAGAAAGTGAAGCCAACCACTTTGCATGGATTAGGTAAAATCCTAGTCTTTTTATTCAAGTTAAAGTGAATGGTTTTTAATGCATATTATATGTTTGATAAAATGTTTAAGCCATAGCATGTAATATGGACATTATGGCATGATTATTTTATGTTATATGTTGATGGTGATGATGATGGAAAGAAGAAAGTAAGGGTTTTGCTGAAATTCCAAAAAGGACTAAATTGCAAAGAAAAAAGAATTCTCGACAGATTTGAAAATCAGCCAAAAAGTCCCCCTAAACGTTGGAATTTTAGGAAAGTTAAAACATAAAAGTTGAAGAACTCGTCGAAACTGTTAGAATATTGCAGACAGTTTCTTAAAATTCTACTCGCTTTAGGAGTTATGAATTTTACAAAATTTGTTAAAGTTGGAAAAAAAATCTTTAACGGGCAAAAATGTCCTTTTACAAGAGAATTTGAGTTAGGTACTTTAAGGAAATTTAATTCTCTTGAAAAATGGAGACTAATAGTTTAAAAATATTATTTTTGGTTTTGAGGGCAAAAATGTAAATATTTTATGTTCAGGCCAAAACTGTAAAATTGTATGAAAAGTGGGTTTTCACTAGCGAATGTTGGTTTCCTACACTGCTATAGGCAGTAAGTATCATAGATGCTAAGCTTTTAAGAAATTAAAGTTTAGTTACGGAAATAATGGAAGAAAAATATATTAAGGGCAAAATGGTCATTTTATGAAAAAGACCAAACGGACCCGAAACGCCCGATGTTGGAAAACACTTCTTCACGGGAATTTTTTCGTAACATGTAAGAAATGAAACGTTAAAGTTAAGTAATGGGTTTTATAGAGTTACGAAGTTGACGAAAAACCCGTTAAGGGTAAAATCGTCTTTTTTGAGGAAACGCCTAGAACAGAGTCGAACACTCTGAATTAGCATAACACTCATAGATGAAAAATATTCCATAATACGTTAAGTAATGAAACCGTCTCATAAGACGAGAAATTTAATATGGGATGTTCAAGTAAAAGAAAGATAACCAGGTGGATTACAAAGTTAAGTACAGAAAAAGGTAACCCGATGGCTTACAGAGATAAGTAAAAAGAGTGATAACCCTAGAGGTTATGAAGTTAAGTAAAAAGCACAGTAACCTGGTGGGTTACGAAGTTAAAAGCAATAGGGTATAAAGTAAAATAACGGTAAATCGATAGTATACCAAGTTATGAAAAGAAGGCATGAATGTTCAAGGTTTAAGTTAAGTTATCAATCAAGTGGATTGATGATAAAAAAAAGTTAACTAATAAGTAGACTGTCACTTGATCAGGACACAAAAGCCGACTAATGGAAGGAAAATGAATGAGACAGGAATGGAATAAAGAACGTTAAAGCTAAGTCCAGGTAAGTTTAGACCTCATCTACGGCATGAAGTAAATGGTTTTCAAATGTTTATATATATATATATATATATGTTTGCAAAAGTGTCTGCAATTGTTATGCAAAAGATTTTAAAGTTTAAACCAAGATTTACAATGTATTTCTAACTATTATGTTTCAAGCGTGCTTGCATTTAGTATGCATAAAGTTTTAAAGATTTAGTAAAAGTTTGTAATGTATTTGCAATAATTATGTTTAAAGTATATTTGCATTTTGTTAATGTATAATGTTTTATAGTTTAAATTATAAGTTTTATGTTGTATTTGTTATGCAATAAATTTTACAGTACAAGCTATGATTTGCAAATGTGTTTGCATATAATGTGTTAGCATTTGATATGCTCACTAATGTTAAAAAGAAGGTAAAGCAAAGATAATAAAAAGAAAGTGTTGTACCAGCCTCCTTGTTGTGAGGTACTGAAAGTAAAGTTAAATTTGTGACTTCCTAGATGTGAAGTACACAAGTAAAGTTAATGTTTGACCTCCTAGATGTGAGGTACATGACCTCGATGTTCGATGGTCTCAAGTCTTCCACAAGAGAAGCACCATATTTATGATCTCATGACTAAAGATGTTGGTACGAACACTAAAGGTTATAAGATAAAGAAAGTTAAGGAACAAGGATAAAGGTTAAGAAAACAAGGAATGTTTAAGTTTATAGAATGTTCATAAAATGCTCATAATTGAAGTTCATAATTGAGCATAATTGAAATCAAACATTATGAATTTGCTTTTATTCCTTATTATAAAGTATTTACGTTAAATGCTTATAAAAAATATTTTGAGAAATGTTTTATGTTAAGTGTTTATGAAAAACATTTTTACATTTGCAAGAAAAGGTTTATAAATGACATTTTAAGAAAAACGTTCAAGAAATATTTTACGAAAAACGTTTATGCAAAACGTTTCAGAAATGTTTTATGAAAAACGTTTTTAGAAATGTTTATGAAAAACGTTTTCAGAAATGTTTAAGAGAAGGGTTTTTATGAGAAAAGCTTTTAAAGCATGTTTACATGATTTGTAAGATTTCGTTTGAACTTACTGAGCAAAAGCTTATTAAAAGTTTCTTCATGCTGTAGGTAGTCTTACAGGTAACCAATAGCACTAGTTAGAGGAGCTTGGTGCTGCGGATGATAGATATGAGGATTTTGGTATGGATACCACCACAGTTTGCTTCCGCTACTCCAAGATAAGGTTTTCCACTATTTAATATAGTGTTTTCAAAGTTTTAAGATATATTTTCAAAGTTTTAATATATAGTTTACAAAAAGTTTAACTTAATAATAAAAATAAGTTTTAAGTTACAGTTCAGTTAATACTTCTTATTAAGTTTTAAGAAATGATTTGAAATGATTTTAAAGGCAAATGTTGAGCGAGGTCTCAACTTAAATTACGACAGAAGTCGCAACAGTTTTTAAGAATGTTTTAAAGGGTGTTTAAAAGAAGAAAAAATTATTTTAGTATTTTTCTTACTAAGTAAGTAAGATTACTGTTTAAGTAAGTAAAGTGACTGTTCGAAAAGGCGGGTTGTCACACGAATAGTACGCTGAGACGTGGAGCACGCTAATATAGTATTAAGTGTGTTTTATGTATCCAAATCTAATTTTGGCATTGTTAACATCGTTTGGCTCCATTTTTGCTAAAGTTTTTTAATCTACAAATAAATAATTAACATAAAATTAATTATTTAATACACATAATATTTAAAAAAATGATAAAAGTATTTATTTTACTAACACACTAAAATAAAAATACATTACATAATTTAAAAGTTTTTATTGATTTCACACATATTAATTATTTACACACAAAAACACTTCTAAAAATTACAAAAAATATTTTTAAACTTAAACATACTAAAAATACACGATTAAACATTTATTCACACTAAAACACAGAAACATTGTTTAACATGAAAATGTTGTGATTAAAAGATTTAACAACAAATAAAATACAAAATGATGATATTTAATCTTATAATATGTGCATTTTTATGTGTTCATAAGTATTTATCTATTTTTACAAGAGTGGTGTTTTTTCTTTGGATGAATAGTCCAATATAAGATACATGCTTGATAGTTGACCTTAAAGTAAAATAGCATTGAATAGCGATTTTGTACAAATCCAAATAAAAAGGCTCAAATATTGAGCACATAGAGTTGCATGAGCCACGTACGTACTAGTTGGGATACCACCTTAACACTAGGGGTGTTCACGGATTAGATTTTACGGATTTAAGGTCAATCCATAATCCAATCCAAGACCTTCAAATTGAGAAAATCTCAATCCGCAATTCAATTCAAAACCTTCGAATTAGAAAAATCTCAATCTACAATCCGATTCAAAACCTTCAGATTGGATTCACGGATTGAACTATGGTTTTTTTTTTTAAAAAAAAAACTTAAAATAATTTTTTTTGCTAAACAAGAACTTCATTAAAAAAAGCCAAAAAGCGGCCACAATAAACAAACAAAATAGCATATGCAATTACAAAGAAAAGAAAGAATTGTGTTATGAGAGATTATTTGGCTGGGCCTTTTTAACATAAGTTGTGTTACCATCAGTGATAATAATTTTTTTTTGGGAGAATGAAAAACATTAAAAAAAAAATTTTTTATAGAAAAAAAGAAAATTTTTATGTAAATATATATATATTAAAATTATTAAATATATAAATATACATAGAGTTTTAGATTGACGGATTGGACGGATTAACAATTCTTCAATTTGTAATCCAATCCAAAACTTTAGGATTAGGATTTTCTCAATCTAGAATCAATCCAAAACTTTTTCCAATGATCTCACGGATTTCGTGAGCACCCGTACTTAACATGATCAACACTTAAACACTCAAATTTTCTCTACGTGTAAATTTATAAGGTGTTTGGATAATGAGTTTGAACTCAAACAATGTGACATGCAAGAGCTTTACATTATAATATATTTTTACTTTACAATGTAAAGATGTGAATTTATCCTTCAACGCTATGTTTCTTCCTTACTTCCTTTTCCTTTTTTTTTTTAAAGAATTTCATCACTGAAAGTAACATACACACTTGAGGTGGAGCTGAAACCTTATAATATATATAAAAAAGGAAAATAAAATTTTGTACCCTTTATTACTTGGAGTTTCTCTAGATTTCTCTATTGTTATCCTATGTGGACAGAGAAAAAATGATTTATACATAAGAAGAAAAAAATTTTAGTAGGATATAAAAAAATAAAATAAAATTGTAGAGTATTGTTTCTGCGGGGTCCAGCAACATGAGCCTCACATTTGTAACCCAAGAAGGCAACAAATGAACAAGCACAAAAATTTCACAACAGAAAAAACAAAAAATAAAAGAAACTCTCTCGAGTCTTGCCCAAGCATTGGGCGGCCGAGTCTTGTTTACCCTTTTTTTGTTCTGCTGAGAAAGCTCTCACCTTTATCTCTCTGCTTTCTGTGGTATTTTTTTTCTGCTCTACTTTCTTTCTTTCTTTGTATTTATTTACTTAAATTGTCTCAGTTTTTCGTTTTGTGCTTAAACTTTTGTGGGTCTGTGAAAAGGAAGCTCCATATGCTGTCTAACATTCTGGAAATTTTAATTCTTGTATCAAATGTTACTCAGTGCAACATCTCTTGTAGTGGGTCTAACCAATTTTCTTTTCTTTTGTCTTTCATTGTTTTTTTTTTAATTGAAATTTGGATTCATTATCAAAGTTGTAAACAAAAAGATGAGTTTCTTTATTTGGCAGTGTTAATTTCTGGGTCTCTAAATTAAGACAAATGTTTCGCTTGTAGTACAGTTTTTCGTTTTTCCTCTTTGATTATCTTCATAAATTCACTGGACTTATTATAGTAGCTGAATTGAGCTTCTAAAGGGAATTATTAAGCTAGTTTTTGTATGTGAGATCATACTCGTATGGTTTGGATAATGTAAATCCTCAGCTTGAAAAATCCCGTAAAAGCTTTATCTAATGTTAACCCAAAACTTGACTTCAATCCTTTTATTTTCCCTCTTATATTATATGTTCTCTATTTGTGAGCTAGAATCAAATAACTTCCGTTGCATTGTTTTCATTAATCCCTTACACAAGTTTGTCACTTTGTTTTCCCAATACCTTGACCTTGTACTCTGTCGCTGAAGATTGATTACAATCCTTAACTTGAGGCATTTTTCAATCTTTCTCCTGATGACTTATGAGGGAACAAAATCTGTGACGGATACTGATGTTATTAAGATCTGTTTGTATGTGCGTTTGTTCCAATTTTTTATCCAATGAGGCAGCTATCAAAGATTTATATTCAGCTTCAGGAGTTTTTTTCAAACCTTTTAGCATTGAGAGAAATGTTGACAATCATTCTTAAGGAACTGTTTTTGGTCTGAGTGTGGTTATTTGACTTGAGTAAATTCTATTTATTTACTCATTTGCAATCTTTCTCAAAAGATTGGTTGGTTATTATTTGCACATCTATGAATGAGAAGGAATTTCTGTATTTTGAACAAAATTTGTCTGCCTATTGACCCTTTGTTTAATTGACAAGAAGGAAAATTTTGTTATGCAGTATTGTAATGATGAGTAGTAAAGAGAATGACAGTTTAGTTGGTAGTTCATTCGGAAAGCTTCCCGATCACCTTTTGATAGAAATATTCATTAGAATTCCTGTCCCCGAGTGGGCACATGTATCTTGTGTTAAAAAACAATGGGCAAATTTGTTTCGTGAAGAATGCTTGTGGCAAGCTGCTCTAGATAGAACATATCCTTCGGTTAGCCGTGCTAAAAGGTGGCCAGGACCTATTCCACGGGGGTTAAGCCGGAGGTAATCTTTCATGTCTCCTTTCCTGTTTTTTGTTTCCTGTCTCTCTTTTCTCCTTCTCCATTCTTAGTGTCTTGTTCAATTTTATGAACTATCTGTGATATTTGTTCTCTCAAATTTATTATTAATGCTTTGGTAGTTTGGAAATTCTTCTTTTATGAATTGCAAAAAACTTTGGCATTACTTGAAAATGTAAATTTACATTTTATTCTTCTTTGTCTAAACTATTCTAATACATGGTCCTGTTTCCCAGTTTTATCTTGAGTTCTGCTTTTGCTTCAAAGTAGTAGTGCTCTGCCACCTTTGATTCTTTCCTATTCTCCCATCTTCTGCTAATTTCAGAAGAGATAACGGATTGAAAGATGCAAAAATATTTTGAAGTTGGAGCTGTGATTTGATGAACAAGTTTTAAGTCAATTGATAACCACTTCTATCCATTTCCATGGATTCTCTTTTGTAGTATATTCTATGCAAAGTTGCTAAAAGGTTAACCGTCCTCAACTCAAACATTAACAGCACCCACCCAAAAAAAAAAAAAAAACACCCCTTCTGTTTGTAGATAAGCAGGTATATAACATGCATATTATTGAATCAACACATGATAGCTTCTGTTTGTAGCTGTAATTTATAACTAACTGCGCTTGTGTCTCTCATTGTATGATCTAGTGTCATATATCGAATTATTTTTCTAGCACTGTACGTGCACAAAACTCTAGCTCCGTGTTAGTTGAACTTGATTATCAAAAACAAAAAGACTGCTTTCTTTAGTGTAGTGAGTATCTAAACATCCTCGTCTAATCTTTGCAGGAGATATGAAGCTCTATACGTTAGTAGACACATCCTTGCTCTTGACAGTGAAATTGACGAGATTGTGGGACATGCTTATTTGTTCTTAAAAGAGCAGCTTCAACGTTCAACTGTTCCACCTCCTTCTGGGATACTTCATGGAACCATAATTGGTCTGGCCTCTTGTTTTCGTTTCATATTTTCTTGCATGCAGATCTGTTTAAGTTATAATTAATGAATAAATTTGTTACAATCTTTGTCTGGTTCAAGACAATTGTCTAGCATAGAAATTTGTCCAAAATCCTTGCTTTTTTATTTTTTCCTTTTCTTTTGGTGACATAATTTCTTTGTCTGTACAGAAGATTTTGATTTTTAAAATTTTGAAGCCTATGCTTTTATGTTATACATATACATTTATCCATCCTTGTGTGGATATCTTTTTAAATCTGGTTCACTATGCCTTTTAATTGCTTTGGTGATTTCAATGGACAGCTACTGTACGCCACACTGGATATGATGGTATCTGTATGGTTAAATTTCGGGAAAATAAAAAAAAATCCTCCACTGGGTTTTAGTGAAATTAGATTTTCAACCGTGCTTATGTTCCAAGAATTATTAAATATCCCTCCAGATTGTCAATCCGTTTAAAATCTATATTAACACACTAAATTCATAAAATTAGATGGGATGCGAAGTTTTATCTTGACAGGTACTTTTCTTCAGAACTATTTGTAACCTTATTTGAAGGCAATTATCATGACTGAATCTCACATAAGGGGCAGAACTTTTAAGGAATTGACAAAATGAGTTGTGACTTTTGTAATTCCCAAGAATTCAAGGTTGAATATTGGATTTTATTTGAACCAAGGGGAGGATTTTATAATCTTCCCTTAAATTTGCTATTTCATCTTGTTAATTCTGGAAGTCTGAGAATTTGCATTGGAATTTACCATTTATGTCAAATCTAAGGGTAAAATACTATGCTTATGGCTTCATATAAAATTGCACTTTTTTTCACCTAGTTGTCTGTTTTTGCAGATCAGTTTATTGCCTGTGGAAAATCAAGAGACGTGGCTCATGAGCTTGCGTCCCAGATTTGGCTGGCTGTTCTCGACAATTTAGAAGAGAACGAACAAACGTTTCTGATACTCAAACGTCTAGCACAAGAGGGAGATGTATGTCATCTCTGATATGACCTTTCATAAACTGATAAATTTTGAAAAATGTCAGCCAAAAAAAAAAAGTTCCTGAAAAATGTGGTCATATATATGGAAGTAATTTTTCTGAAAGTAGTTCTGAAACACTAGGGACCCATACGTGAACAACTTAACTTTCTAACTACAATAGTTCTCGGACTTAAAAGTGAGGATGTTAGCCAACTAGTTTAGTTTCTAAAAAGAGTAGTTTACAACTAGGGTGTTTGAGAGAAGAGTTCAAACCGCAATTGTCTAAGCTGAACACTGTAGTATATGAGAGCTTTACACTGTAGCATATTTTGTTTTATATTATAGCATGTGAGAGCTTTACATTGTTTATGATTGGAATTCTAGAGTTCGAACCACTCTCCTAAACACCCTTGTATCAATGTGGTGGTGTTGCATTTTTCAATAAGGTAGCAGGCTACCACATCTCCAGTATGTTTAAAAGTTAATAGGTTGATGCAAGTTACTAGTTGGGAAAAATAATTTTTGGATTGTTTGGTGGAAGGAAATTTTGAAAAAAAAAAAATAATAATAATAATTTTTGGATTTTTTGCATTTGTGTCCCCTGAATTTCAGGTTGATTTGCACTTTCAAGTCTCCTCCCTTGTTGCTCTTCTTGTCAATTTAGTACTTGATTTATACAACAGAATAGCTATTAACTCCAGTCATTAACAGGGACTAGCTGTAAAGGGATTCCCTGACTTATTTGGGGGCTAGATTAATTTTTCCAGAGATGATAGTATCACACTATGAGAAATTCAGGGGCATTAGCGCTAAAACATTATAATTATCGGGCAAAAAATTGAATCCATGTTGATTTATGGGGCTAATCATTACTATTTGTAAATTTATTGACGAGCAAAAAGGTGAGGAATGAAAGTGCCAAACTGACAGAAAGTTCAACTGACACCAGTTTAGGCTTTGTGCTAATATTTGGTCCTTCGTTTACTGCAGGTTTTCCTTCCTTATCCATATACAAGATCAATCAAAGTCCAATGGAGGGTGTTCGAAAAGCTCCTGACGGATTTCCGCGACTGCTTCAGTCATGTAGATTACTATGACGTGCTGGCTTGTGCTAAGAGCAAATTTCAGCCAATACCATCAGCCTGGTTGGGTTTCTAACTTCCATATTACAGTTTGTAAATATTTATTTACGTGTATATACGTCAATTCTGTTGATCAAGCAACCAAGTATGAAAAGAAGCTTAAAATTCTCATACCATCCATACCTTAAGAGGAGTTAGGAACAAAGGGAAAACTGTATATTTGCAACTGTTTGATAATTGTATGATTTTAAGACATTCTCCAATTTATGAAAGATCACAGTTACTTCATTTTTCCAAGTGAGAAAGTTTATCCATTTATTTACTTGTAATGAATTGTACTTAATATAGTATTTTTTGTAACTTGTCAAAGAATTCTCTAAAATTAAAATTTGTAAAAAGCTAATGAAATTTGTAAGATTTGATGAGGTTGCACAATTTCTAAAATTCAACTTCTTTCCTAAACACTTGCTAGCGTATTATTTTTCTCCAACTTTGGAATGAGTATCTCATTTCATTCAAGATTTTCAAAACGCGAGAGGATAAGTCTCCAATTATAAATTTGGACTGCTTAATTGTTTTTGTCAAGAATTCTTTCAAATCTCGAATTGTCTAAGTTGATGTTGTCGGCCTTTTTTTTTTTTTTTTTCCTCTGTCATTTTCCTACTATTTATTCTATTATGGCTTTTTTTTTTAACTTTCATTTTTCAGCTTACTCCTTTCTACCACAAATCTTAGTGCCCATGAATATAAAGAATTTATCTTATAGCAATAAAAAATATTGTATAAATAATATTAGTTTCTAATTAGTCTTTTCATATCACAATTAAAAAAACAGAAAAATAAAAAATAAAAATTGAACTTGACACTGTTGGGGAATTAGGCGACTCCTAATTCCAAGGATCGCAAGAACGAACAATTGCGAAAATAAATAGGAGAAAAGAAGAAAAAGAGACACCAAATTTTTATACAGGTTCGTCCAAATTTGAGACTACGTCCTGTTTCTGCCGCTTGCAGATTCCACTATGATGAAGGAGATTACAGATTACAAGAGCAGTTTCTCACACACTCACAAACTGTGCTTACCAAAACTCTCTTCTATCTAACACCCAATGGGAATTTTTCTCTCTCTCTCAAGGATGGAGCTCTCAAGAATTTTGCCTCTCACAAAATTATGCCTCTCACAATTTTCACACACAGCTTTCACACACACAACCCTAGCCACCTTGTGTCTATTTATAACCAAAGGAGGAGAAAATAGCACCTAATGGGAAACCCTAGTGGTTTCCCGTTTTTGGGACCTTTGAATTCGACTTTGATTCAAAACACATCGCGCAGCACAGCGCGTCAGCGCCGCGGCGCTCGAAACGAGCGCTGCGGCGCTCCCCTGCGGCGCCTAGGCGCTCTGCTCCTGGCGCCTAGGCGCTCACCACTCGACGCCTCGGCGTTGTCTTCCTGGCGCCTAGGCGCTCTCCACATAGCGCCTAGGCGCTCTTGTCCTGGCGCCTAGGCGCTCTGCACTTGGCGCCTAGGCGCCCTCGCCCCAGCGCCGCGGCGCTCTTCTGCCAGAGCCGCGGCGCTTGCTTTCTGCCTTCGAGGATGCGTTTTTCTCCATTTTTCTTCCTTTTGCTGGGTTGTCGACTTGATTTGGCTCCACATCTGCAACAATCTCCCACTTGGAGACTAATCAATTCACCATGTCTCCCACTGCAGCGGCAACGACTTCTCACGCCTCTTGGAGAAGTCCAACTGAAGTTGCGCACAACTTCAGTTTCTCAATCGAATCCATCTTGGTGAGCATATCTCTGGATCCTTTTACCACCCACCTTGCCTTATACCGCTTGCTGCCAGCACTTTTATCTTTTGCCCGGTATACCCTCTTGTTGTGCAAGGATTTTTTACTCTGTGGTAACTTTGCCAGTTGCCATGTCCGATCCAACTCGTCCCTCATGGCTAACTCCCACTTGACCGAATCTCCAGCCTCCATGGCTTCATCAAAGCTCTCTGGCTTACCTTTGTCGGTCAACAAGATGTAATGCAGAGTTGGAGAGTATCTCTGCGGTGGTCTAATTGTCCTGCTAGACCTCCTGACTGGTGTGGCAGGAGTCCTCTGGTTTTCTTCTGGAGCTATGTTTTCCTGGTCTTCAACCTCTGGATTTTGCACCTCCACTTCAGGCAGATCCTTTAATGGAATCACCTCAGGCTTCTTATCTTCAGAACCTGAACCCCTGGAGTCCGTGCTGTCTCTGTCCTTGTACAGAACACCTTCGTTGAAGATCACATCCTTGCTCCTGATAATCTTCCGACTTTGGTCATCCCAGAGACGATAACCAAGCTCAAGTCCGCCATAGCCAACCAGAAAGCACTTCTTTGACTTGGCTTCCAGTTTACTTCTAGCAGCAGAATCAATGTGTGCATAGGAAACACAACCAAACACTCTCAAGTAAGAGAGATCCACCTGTTTATGGCTCCAGACTTCTTCCGGTAGCTTGAACTTCAGCGGTGTGGATGGACTTCTGTTGATCAGATGAGCGGCTGTGTTAATTGCCTCAGCCCAAAACATCTTTGGCAGCCCTGCATGCAACCTCATGCTCCTAGCACGCTCGTTTAAAGTCCTGTTCATCCTCTCAGCTACCCCATTCTGTTGTGGTTTCCCTGGAATGGTCTTCCTCATCTTTATCCCATTCTCAGCACAGTACCGCCTGAAATCTTCACCTAGGTACTCTCCCCCATTGTCAGACTGCAAGCACTTCACCTTCAAATCTGTCTCGTTCTCCACCATGGCTTTCCATCTCTTGAAAGCATCGAACACATCAGATTTGTTTTTCAGAAAGTAAACCCATACCTTCCTGCTTGAGTCATCTATGAACGTCACATAGTATTTTGCGCCGCCAAGGGAAGTCACCGGCGCAGGCCCCCACACATCAGTGTGAACAAGCTCCAATCTCCTGGACTTAGGCTCTCTACCCATCTTTGAGAAACTGACTCTCTTTTGTTTACCAAAGATGCAGGCTTCACACAAACTGTGATCAACAGTTTTCAAACCCGGCAATTTTCCTTTGCAGTGAAGCACCTTCATACCCTTCTCACTCATGTGACCGAGCCTATTATGCCATAGCTCAGTATTGGCAGCAGAATCAGCAACTGCTAGGGTATCTCTGCAACTAGAGTTCATGTAGAGAGTTCCAGCCTTGCGTCCCCGAGCAATAACCATCGCTCCTTTCGTGACTTTCCAACCTCCACAATTGAAGGTTACTTTATGTCCATCATCATCTAGTTGCCCCACCGAAATCAAGTTGCGCATTAATTTAGGAACATGTCTCACCTTATGAATCTTCCATACCGACCCATTAGGCATTTTTAAACTGACATCTCCAATGCCAACTATATCCAAAGGTTCTCCATCAGCGAGATAAACCTTACCATGATTTCCAGCAACGTAGTTCTCCAGGACATGACGGTGTGCTGTGGTGTGGAATGATGCTCCTGAGTCCATCACCCACGAATCAAAAGAACTGTCGACAGACAAGATTAAAGCATCCTGTTGCTCTTCAGTGGCGGCGTTGGCTGCGTCATTAGTCTTGTCTTCATTCTTCCTTGGAGCCCTGCAGTTCTTTTTCAAGTGGCCCGTCTTCCCACAGTTCCAACACTCCATAGTCCTACCATTCCTCGACTTGCCTCTCCTGCCATTATCCCTGTTGGATTGCCTATCAAGTTTCCTGCCCCTATTATCAACATTAAGGGCCGAGTTCGACGAAGAGGCTTCTCCTGAGTCCTTCCTGCGAACTTCTTCCGCCAGAATAGAATTTCTGACATCAACAAACTTTAATTTGGCATTCCCAAGCGAATTTGTAATGGCCACCCTCATGGGTTCCCAGCTATTTGGTAACGAGGCCAAGAGGATTAGAGCATTGATCTCATCATCGAATTTAATCTCTACCGAGACCAATTGGTTTAGGACGGTGTTGAAACTGTTCAGGTGCTCTACCACCGAGGCACCTTCAGGCATCTTTAAATTGAAAAGCTTCTTCATGAGATGTACCTTGTTATTGGCTGAGGGCTTCTCATACATCTCTGACAGAGCCTTCATCATCCCTGCTGTAGTGGTCTCCTTCGCAACGTTGTGGGCAACGTTCTTTGACAAAGTCAAACGGATCACACCGAGTACCTGTCTATCAAGGAGACTCCACTCCTCATCCTTCATGCCTTCGGGCTTACTACCCAAGGGCAAGTGCAGTTTCCTGCTGTATAGGTAGTCCTCTACTTGCATCCTCCAATAGGAAAAATCTGAACCATCAAATTTGGTGATGCCGGCTGCCATACCTTCTTCTCCAGTCATCGTTCTTGATCAAAACCTCCGCTCTGATACCAGTTGTTGGGGAATTAGGCGACTCCTAATTCCAAGGATCGCAAGAACGAACAATTGCGAAAATAAATAGGAGAAAAGAAGAAAAAGAGACACCAAATTTTTATACAGGTTCGTCCAAATTTGAGACTACGTCCTGTTTCTGCCGCTTGCAGATTCCACTATGATGAAGGAGATTACAGATTACAAGAGCAGTTTCTCACACACTCACAAACTGTGCTTACCAAAACTCTCTTCTATCTAACACCCAATGGGAATTTTTCTCTCTCTCTCAAGGATGGAGCTCTCAAGAATTTTGCCTCTCACAAAATTATGCCTCTCACAATTTTCACACACAGCTTTCACACACACAACCCTAGCCACCTTGTGTCTATTTATAACCAAAGGAGGAGAAAATAGCACCTAATGGGAAACCCTAGTGGTTTCCCGTTTTTGGGACCTTTGAATTCGACTTTGATTCAAAACACATCGCGCAGCACAGCGCGTCAGCGCCGCGGCGCTCGAAACGAGCGCTGCGGCGCTCCCCTGCGGCGCCTAGGCGCTCTGCTCCTGGCGCCTAGGCGCTCACCACTCGACGCCTCGGCGTTGTCTTCCTGGCGCCTAGGCGCTCTCCACATAGCGCCTAGGCGCTCTTGTCCTGGCGCCTAGGCGCTCTGCACTTGGCGCCTAGGCGCCCTCGCCCCAGCGCCGCGGCGCTCTTCTGCCAGAGCCGCGGCGCTTGCTTTCTGCCTTCGAGGATGCGTTTTTCTCCATTTTTCTTCCTTTTGCTGGGTTGTCGACTTGATTTGGCTCCACATCTGCAACAGACACAACCCAAAACCGAAGTTGGTGACGTGGAGATTTTAATTTAACTATTTTATGAAATAATTAACAGGTCATTTAACCAAAAATCGGAGACATAAACTTAAAATAAAAGAATTTTTAGTACTTTCGAATTAAGGCCACCGTTTTAAAACAATTTTTAATATAAGTCAGACGTAAGAAAAATTACCATTAAATATCAAAGCAAGAATATAACCCAAGTCTACTCATTTTAAAAGATTTAAAATAATTTACCGGGCTATTAAATTTTAGATAGATGAAAAAAATTCCAATTTTATAACCAAACATAAGTTCTAAAAGAAAGCCTCAGGTATCGTCTAAAATTTCTACCAAAATTCCCACAGTTCATGCATGCAACGGAAAAGTAAACAATGCTATAGCTGACATCGAAATCATAGTCCATGTAAAGAAATAGTGCAAAAGTAAATTCATTACATGCCTCGATGAAAGAGTAGTTCTACTTAACTCAATGGGGTTATAAACCTGGTATGTAATGTACTTTTTAAACTGGATCCTATTGTTTTATTAATAGTGAGGTTATAACCTTATAAGAATAAAAAAGGATTTTTTCAATGAAAATACAACTAAATAGAAAAACAAGCTAACTACAACTTTCTTAATACCTCCTAGGGGGTTAAGTATAACATAAAATAAAATAAAGCAAGCCAAAGACTTAGTTGGACAAGTTTTATGCAAATTCATAGAATTAAATAAATAATTTAAATGACAAAAACTATAAATAACAAGTCATTGCAAGTCATCATTCATATATTAAAATCATAAATATCTCAACAATATACTTACATTGCAAAGCGTGACACCACTATCATACGATGTGTATAGGTTTTCAGAACCAACCCCGAAGGTCAATCTTAGCACAACCTGGTCTCTTATCTGAAGTCTTATACTACAAATAGTGTTTGAAAACTCATTTCAAAACTTTCACTCAGACTACCTAATTCTAAGGCTAAAACCATTCCAAATATATATATATATATATATTCAAAAACCTTACAATAAATATCACTTTATTTCAAATTTCTAACTGAAATCATTTTCTCAAAATATTTGAAGAATTCAGGGCCAAAAAACTTCTCAAAACGTGACTAATCAAGGGGAGGATCACCTTTCGCGTTTCCACACCGAACCAAACACGTTAGCTCCACTAGCCAAATGATTAACGCTAACAAATTGGTCTTTATTAGTGTGCCGACTCGACAAGATTTAAAAAAATTTAATATTACCAACTTAAATTTATGACAATTAGACACATTTTAAATGAAGATTTAAAATGAAGCAAAATGATTCAAACCGTGATTCGAGTATCGAAACAAACGGGCCTAAATGTTTTTAAGCATTTCTCGTCATGAGTGTGTGTGAAAATAACCATTTATTGGAGCCTTGTAGGCCAGGATTTTAAAGGCCGATTGGGTTTTTCCAAGAAAAAATTATAATACGTGTCTAAATTATTGTTATAAAATTAAAATCTAACACAATATTTAAAATATCTTAAAAATGTCTCTAATGATATAGTAATTATTTTAATGATATTACATATTATACTATATAATTACATATAAATAATTTTAATGATATCATTATGAGACATTTGTAAAATTTTTACAAATTAAAGTCATATTTTAATTCAATAAACATAATTGAGCTAATTGTCTCGTTAACCCTTTTCCCAATTCTTCTATGTTCGCCCCTACTCGAGTACTTCTTAAGCTCTTTTCAATCCAACTCAACTCAGAGCATATAAAACGTGAAATAAATATGGGAAATCATCAAAACACTCCAATAAATAAATTCTTTCATATTTTCAACTCAATGTCACAATTTAAAAAGTATCATCTCAATTTCTCAAAAACAATAAAAACAAGGCAAGAACATGTTAAAATCTTATTTTTAATTAATGCATTAGTCCATATAAATCCAGGCTCAAGACCAAAATATGTATGATTGGGATCTCACCATATGATTTAGGAAATTTAGAACAATGGTATGCTTCTATACAAAGTGTAAAGTATACTAGGTGGTTAAAATTATTATTTGGCTAATACAACATTGATAAAACGAAAACAAAAATGAAATTTGTTTACGGTCGATATATACAGATTTTTTCATAAGTTTCTTATGTTTTCACCTATATTGTCTTAATATATCTCCGTTGTTTCCTGAGATATGTCTACCGATATTTATTAAAATTTCTCTAAAGTTTTGACACTTTTTTTTTTACCTAAAAAGAATATTTCAAGACCTTGGATTTTTAAAAATTTCAATGAAAATTTCTGAAATATTAAAAAAAAAAATTTCCATGCTCTAACAAGACCGAGCATAATGTCCAAACACTAATCGGCTGTTTAGCTGAGTGGTTCCCACCACAAATTCAGTTATGAATAGTGTAAAACTCTCACATGTTTAGTAACAATAAAAAAAAATTACTACAGTGTAAAGCTCTCACATGCTACAGTAAAAGTGGTTCTAACCAACGGTTTCCATAACTCTTTTAAACATCCTTTAACATTTATAACGTGGGATAGTTTTGGTGGCAACAAGAAGTCAATGATATATTAGGTACATGATAATTACTTTAACATTTTAATGTGTGGCCAAGCCAACATTTCCTTTCGAAAAGAAAACAAGTCGACATCCGTGATGTATACATTTTTATACATGAATGTGATACGCACATTTTCATTGCTTATTTGTGCTGAGGTACTGATAATGTACGTTAGTTATTTTCGGTTGTATTGTTATATACGTTTTCATTTAAATAATCGTATGTTTTACCCCTTTTATTTTTTGAGACAGAAAAAAGCTTGCATCTAGACGCCACATCGGCTAATTAAAGCAGAAAGAGCTACATAAGGAGGGCATTGAATCAGTCCCTTAAAAATCTGCAGGGGCATGATAAACAAAACTAAGCTAGCAAGGGTATGAGCTACCTTGTTACCCTCCCTACCAACATATAAGCGTTTATTAGTAGATGAAATTAATTATTAATTTTCATTTGATTTCTTTGTTTCTTTTTCTTTTGAAATTAATTTTGCTAAATTATACAAAGAGTGTTGGACTTAGTATAGATGAGCAGTCTTTCATGTACCCACTTAGTTGTGTTGGTGTATAAGTGGGTAGAAAAAGAAATGGAGAGGCTAAGAAATATCTAAAAAAAAAGATGGGTTTGAGAGGTGTATAATGAATATTTTTTTTAAAAGGTTTTATTTGTTTTCACTATAAAATTTATTAACGAGTTTAACAGTAAATTATCCTAAAAATATAACAAAATTTTGAACACAATACTAGCAATAATATTATATTTCAGAACATGAAATCTGTAACTTTTCTGGAGAATAAATAAAAAACAGGGGTGCTATTTCATGAATGGGCACAACTGATCTAATCTACGCAACCATTCATTTACAGGTACTTTTCATTTGTAAAGGTATCTCTTCATATAATGTCATAACTATTACAACGGATATGTCTGTTAGTAATAGACATACAAGTTTGTATAAAACCATACAATCAAATAACACAGGTTTGAAACAACTCAAAACACATAAGATTTAAAGTCATAATAGCTCGGGCGGGTGCCGCGACACTAGCTTTTGGGCTTCGCGACTTTGATTACAAATCAACAGTGGGCAATTTGCATATTTCCAATGCCGCGGCCTGAAAACCAGTGCCACAACGCTATGTGTATATTCATATTAACATGTATGTTTTTATTTTATAACATATGAGAGACATATTACAATCTCTCTTATGAGTTAAGATGCAATTTTCTATGTTAGTTGTCTATTCTCGCCCAGTTTATTTCACAAAAGTTGGAAAATTAAATTAAGTAGTTTAAAGCTATTAGCGTGCATCACATACCATGATGCATGGAAATCAATCTATCAATATAAAAAGCTACTAGTTTTTTTTTTTTAATTTTATGTAGGACTTTTTACTGGATTTTTCTAGTAAAGGATTTTATTGTCTTTCAAAATCTTTTATAATTAAGGGAGTAGATCTCTCTCTGTAATTCTGGTTATTGTTTTATAGGGTGTTTGACAAGTATAGTTAGAACTATAGTTATGGTTTAAAACACTGTAGCATGTAAGAGCTTTACACTGTGACAACTTTTAACTATAGCATGTAAGAGCTTTACATTATTTGGTAACCACATCTATGGTTCTAAGTATGGTTGCTAAACACCCTATGTTTTTCTAACCATAATCTTCCCTTTATGTACTCTTGTTTTTCTTTTTTTGTTAGTCTTTCATATGGTTGGATTTTGATTTTTGTTTTTGTTAATTATATGAAACTGCTTATTAGAGTTTGCGGATTCCAAATGAGGTTGAAATCAGACATTACAATATGAAGATAAAATTTACAGTTTAACATGATACAAAAATGGACTAACATATGTAATACGTTTTAGTAATTAAATTTTATTGAGAAATACAATTGTCCTCTACGAGTTCTTTTCTTGTAATATCTTGCATAACATGTCATCATATTTCTTAATTTAAACAACCAATTGTCATCAATCCACCTAAAAAAATATTTTAATGTAAATATTATGCATATTCTAAAACAATATCATAGTTTATAAATAAAAAAAATTGAAACAAATTGTATAATGAATGATACATCAATTTACTTTTAAAAAAAGAAATATTCCATTAGGCCTACAACTGACTTGAGGATACCTTTTATGGTTATAAGATAAAACTAAAATAAATCCTAAATAATGTCTTTAGTGCTTCTCGAATGTTTGTTCATTTAATCACCAAGTATGGAAATAGAACTTGTACTCTTCTCAATCTTCTTTCTAATTCTAATTCTCTTCACAAAATTCATCCTCTCAAAAAAAAAAAAAAAAACACACACACACACACACACAAAAACCCTAAAAAGCTTCCACCGACTCCCCCCTCAAAACTACCAACTATGGGTCATCTTCATCTCCAACAGCAACCACTTCACTGCACTTTAAATCACCTGGCAGACAAATACAACGACGTTTTCTCCTCTGATTTGGAACCCGCAATGTCCTTGTCGTGTCCTCACTCTTAGCGGCTAAAGAATGCTTCACGAAAAACAATGTTGTCTTCGCAAACCTGCCTCAGTCACTTGCCGAAAAATACATTTATTGTAAACGTTTCATTTTCTACGGTTTCAAAAAGGAAAGAATTGAAACCAATTTAATTTGTTGCATTAATGGCCTCATATTTATGTCCATTAAAAACCAGCTGGTAACTGTTTTTATTCTGGTGCTATTTATTTCCTTGATGGGAGGAAATCAATGGCAGAGAGAAGAGAAATCCAGAAATCCAGAAATTTTCACGTACAGTTCTGTGAAAGAAAATTGGGTCCCCAAGTTCCGAAAATTCCATAAGATTCTTACACCATCAATTGAGTTTTTGTGAGAACTTGGAAGCATCCCAAGTGCAGGCAGTCACAGCACATCGTTTGGACAGCAATGGCAGGAGGTAATATTTTTCACGCTTCCGTTTTCGTTTTCAATTCTTGATATGCATACAGTTTATAGCATGCTTGAATTGATTTTATGTTTTACATTTGGCATCAGAGCCGTAAATTTGACCTCTGCCTTGCTTGAAAAACTGGAAAATATGCAAAATATTCACTGTGTTATGTTACGCACGGTGGAAACTTTTTTTGATTTTTGGGTTTTGATTTTTAGCGTTTCTTAATTGAAACTAAGATTAGAAATCATTTAGACATTAGATTTCTATGAATTCTGCAATTTGAAACGTCAAAATTGGTGTCTGGATGGTAGAATTACAGCCAAGTCTGAAACGGGTCAAAACTGGGTTGAAACCGGGTCGTTCGGGTGAAGAAGACCCGGATTCGTGGTTGCAGACGATAAAAACGACATGTCGTTTGGCTTGGGTAAGTCAAAAACGACATGTCGTTTCGGGCATTGAGGGGCTTGTTTCACGGTTAAAAAACGACAAGTCGTTTTGGACATTAATGACCAAAACGACATGTCGTTTTGTATGTTGACAGGCTGCCCTCTCTTGTAAACGACGTGTCGTTTACGCCGGGGGGGGGGGGGGGGGGGGGGGGCTCTCCAAACGACGTCGTTTTTGGCTGAGCAGAAAATTATAAAAAAAAAAAACCTAAAAATTAAAAAAAAAATGATGGTTTGGGGATAAATTTCATAAAATTTTCAGTTTTTATAATTTTTATGAAATTTTCATAATATCCACAATTTTAATATTTTTATGGAATTTTTCATATTATGGAATGATTTATGAAAAATTCATAATTTTGAATATTCATAATTT
Source organism: Artocarpus heterophyllus (assembly GCA_025403435.1). Lineage (NCBI taxonomy): Eukaryota > Viridiplantae > Streptophyta > Magnoliopsida > Rosales > Moraceae > Artocarpus > Artocarpus heterophyllus. The sequence continues at coordinate 20,523,162 of CM046339.1, forward strand.
TTGGTATTTGTTATGAATATTATACAGTAATTGTGTGGATATAATTTTGTAAATTTATGTGCATATAGTGTTGATTATGTATAATTTGTGATTTAAAATTATGCATGCAATATTAAGTTAAATAATTTAGTACATTTAATTTTGTGCAATAATGTGCTAAATTATATTTTTGAATGTATAATTTTAATATATACATAATGAAAATTAGTACATAAATTATGGTTCTTTGTTCATATTTATTTATTGCTTAAGGTAATTGCAATTTATTTTATGAGCAAAAATTTAAGAATAAATGTCTTGTGATATATGTATTTAATTTTTGAATAATTAAAGAGTAGCCACAGCATCTTTAATTATGCAAAAATTATGAAAGATGTTTAAATCACATATGGTAAAAAGACATTAAATTGTGATTAATCATATGTAATATGATAAATTTTATCCCACAGGAATTTTTATTATATTTAATATGATTAGTTAGGATGATGTATCAAATTATCTTTCTTAATTTACCCACAGGAATTAAGAAAAGGGCATATAATTTGATAGTGTCATCATAAGGATATATGAATCTGTTTGAGTTAAAAATTTAGCCCACAGGCAATTTTTATGTCATTTGATTCATATTTTAATGCATAATTTACATTGGTAAACATGTCATAAAGTATTGTAGCCTCAATTTAGTAACATAAGCATGTATGTTTTATTATGCAGCTATGCAAACTGTGAGTTACTCTGATTTCCAGTGTGACATTCCCGAACTTAAGGGAGACAATTATAAAGTGTGGAAGGAGAGAATTCTTCTTCATTTAGGAGTCAAGGACATTGACCTGGCTATCCGTAAGGATGAACCACTTGCCATTACGGAAACCAGCCAGCCAGATGACGTGGACCGTTATGAAAAGTGGGAGCGATCTAATCGCCTCTGCATAATGTTCGTTAAGACGAAAATCTCGACTGGCATACGTGGTTCATTGGAGCAATATGACAACGTGCGAGCTCTAATGAAGGCAATTGATGAGCAGTTTGCTACATCGGACAAAGCCTTGGCTAGCACTCTGATAATGAAATTTTCATCCATGAAGCTCACTGGAATTCATGGTGTGCGTGAACACATCATGCAAATGAGGGATATAGCGGCTCAACTGAAAACACTTGAGGTTGAGATGTCTGAAACCGTCCTTGTGCACTACATCCTCAACACTCTTCCATATCAATATGGACCTTTCAAGATATCCTACAACACACATAAGGATAAGTGGTCCATCAATGAATTGATGACCATGTGTGTCCAGGAAGAAGGAAGGCTTGCTATGGAAGCAGGAGAGAGTGTGCATCTGGCAACTCAAAGGAAGAACAAGGGCCAAGCCAATAATAAGGGAAAAGGCAAACTGTCTGCTCAGGCTGATATTAAGAAGGAATCCAGGTGCTTCTTTTGTAAAAAGAAGGGGCACATAAAGAAGGATTGTCCTAAATATCAGAGATGGCTTGACAAAAAAGGTACTCAATTCTCACTTGTCTGTTATGAATCTAATATGGTTGACGTTGAACATAACACATGGTGGATTGATTTTGGTTCTTCAATCCATGTCACTAATTCCTTGCAGGGATTGCAAGGCCTAAGGAAGCCAGTGGGAAGTGAGCAGTGCATCTATACAGGCAACAAGATGCGCTCACATGTAGAGGCTGTCGGAACATGCAATTTAGTTTTATCTAGTGGTTTTATTTTAAAATTAGAAAAGACATTTTATATTCCTAGTTTTTCTAGGAATTTAATTTCAGTTTCAAGGCTTGTACCATTGGGATTTTCCTTTAATTTTTCAGACACTGTATTTAGTTTGTTTTATAGATCTAAACTTATTGGAAATGGTATATTGTCAATGGTCTTTTCAAAATTAATTTACAAGATAAAACTTCTTATACTTCTATGCATGTTCAAGATAATGCTGGCATTAAGAGATGTGTTATGAATGAAGATTCTTCTATGTTGTGGCACCGTAGATAATGTCATATCTCTATTGAGAGAACAAAGAGACTAGTGAATGATGGGGTACTTAGTACTCTAGATTTCATTGACTTTGACACTTGTGTGGACTGCATAAAGGGAAAGCAGACCAATATGTCAAAGAAAGGTGCCAAGAGGAGTTCAGACATATTAGAGATCATACATACAGATATTTGTAGTCCAGACATAGATGCGTATGGTCAAAAGTATTTCATTACTTTTATTGATGATTACTCACGATATATGTATCTCTACTTGCTTCATAACAAACATGAAGCTATAGATGCCTTTAAAGTGTTTAAGGCAGAAGTAGAGAAACAATGTGGTAAGCAAATAAAGATAGTGAGATCTGATAGAGGTGGTGAATACTATGGTAGATATACCGAAGATGGAAAAGCGCCTGGTCCATTTGCGAAGTTTCTTCAAGAACATGGGATAGTTGCCCAATATACTATGCCCGGTTCTCCAGATCAAAATGGTGTGGCAGAAAGAAGAAACAGAACATTGTTGGATATGGTGCGGAGCATGCTTAGCAGCTCCAAGCTTCCTAGGTCTTTGTGGACTGAAGCTCTCAAGACGGCTGTGTATATATTAAACCGAGTTCCAACCAAGGCTGTCTCAAAGACACCGTTCGAGTTATGGAAAGGTTGGAAACCGAGTTTGCGACATATACGTGTTTGAGGATGCCGTCTGAAGTGAGAGTGTATAATCCACAAGAAAAGAAGCTAGACCCAAGGACCATTAGTGGGTATTTCATTGGATATGCTGAACGGTCTAAGGGATACAGATTTTATTGTCCATCACATACCACTAGGTTTGTGGAATCAAGGAATGCAAAATTTCTTGAGAATGACTTGATCAGTGGGAGCGATCGATCCTGGAACACCGTTCTAGAGAAAGATCATACAGATGCTCAAGCTTCCACTTCATATGATAGAGTGATTGTTATACGTGACACGCCTACAGTTCAAACGCGTGTTGAACTACAGCCAGTCATTCAAGTTTCACAGATTGCTGATCAAGAAGTAGTAGATCCAGTTGAACAGCCAGCTGATCAACATCCTCCTCAAGAGAATGTTGAACCAGCATTAAGGAGATCTACTAGAGTAAGGCGATCAGCCATTCCTAGTGACTATATTGTGTATCTACAAGAGTCTGACTACAACATAGGAGCCGAAAATGATCCAGAAACGTTTTCACAAGCCTTGAGTTGTAAGGAATCTAACTTGTGGTATGATGCCATGAAAGAAGAGATGAACTCTATGTCATCTAATGGAGTCTGGGATCTTGTCAAGTTGCCTGATGGTGTAAAAGCCATTGGATGCAAATGGGTCTTCAAGACAAAGAAAGACTCATTAGGCAACATTGAGAGACATAAGGCAAGACTCGTTGCTAAAGGATTCACTCAAAGGGAAGGTATAGATTACACTGAGACTTTTTCTCCTGTATCTAAAAAGGACTCCCTTCGTGTGATCATGGCATTAGTAGCTCATTTTGATTTTGAGTTACATCAGATGGATGTGAAAACGGCATTCCTCAATGGTGATCTAGAGGAAGAGGTTTATATGAAACAACCTGAAGGATTCTCCTCTAGTGATGGTGAGCAATTGGTATGCAAACTCAAGAAATCCATATATGGTTTGAAACAGGCTTCCCGTCAATGGTATTTGAAATTCCACGATGTCATCACTTCATTTGGTTTTGAAGAGAACATCATGGATCAATGTATATACCAGAAGGTTAGTGGGAGCAAGATTTGTTTCCTTGTTTTGTATGTGGATGATATCCTTCTTGCAACCAATGATAAATGGGTTTCTATATGAGGTGAAACAATTCCTTTCTAAGAACTTTGATATGAAGGATATGGGTGAGGCATCTTATGTCATTGGCATAAAGATCCATAGGGATAGATCTCGATGCATTTTGGGATTATCGCAGGAAACCTATATCAATAAAGTCTTAGACAGATTTCGGATGAAAGATTGTTCACCAAGTGTAGCACCCATAGTGAAGGGTGATAAGTTCAGTTTGAACCAATGTCCAAGGAATTATTTCGAGAAAGTTCAAATGAGCAACATTCCTTATGCTTCAGCTATCGGAAGCCTTATGTATGCTCAGGTCTGCACAAGACCTGACATTGCATTTGCTATGGGAATGTTGGGAAGATATCAGAGTAACCTAGGCATTGACCACTGGAGGGCTGCAAAGAAAGTGATGAGGTACCTTCAAGGTACAAAGGATTACATGCTTATGTATAGACGAACTGACATTCTAGAGGTGATTGGCTACTCCGATTTAGATTTTGCTGGCTGTGTTGATTCGAGAAAATCAACTTCAGGTTATATTTTCATGCTAGTCGGAGGAGCTGTATCTTGGAGGAGTGGAAAGCAAACGTTGGTTGCTACTTCCACGATGGAGGCAGAGTTCGTTTCTTGTTTTGAGGCTACTTTGTATGGTGTATGGTTGAAGAGTTTCATGTCAAGCCTTAGAATTGTAGATTCTGTGTCTAGGCCATTAAGGATATATTGTGACAATTCAGCTGCTGTCTTTATGGCTAAGAATAATAAGAGTGGCAGTCGAAGTAAACATATCGACATTAAGTACTTAGCCATAAGGGAACGCATTAAGGAAAATAAAGTGGTCATTGAGCATATAAGCATTGAATTGATGATCGCAGATCCTCTGACAAAAGGAATGCCACCAAAGTCATTTAAGGATCATGTTGTACAGATGGGACTTGGTTCCATAATGTAAATTTGTTTGTACATACAATTTACAGTTTTAATGAAACTCTTATTCAGTTGTGATGTTTTCTCATATTTGTTTGCGCATTAAGTTATTGGAGAAAATTCACATATAGTAGGACCAAGAATAAACATTGGGTTTATTTATAAAGTTAAGTTACCATAAAAGGAATAAAGTCTGAGAAATAATACATTGTAATACATGGAAGATAATACTCACATTTTAGAGAAATTATCGCCTTGATTCATGTATTTGTTTCCTAAAAGTTTGGGTTTAATAAAAATAAGGATAAATATAGAGACCAAGTGGGAGAATGTAAACGTTTCATTTTCTACGGTTTCAAAAAGGAAAGAATTGAAACCAATTTAATTTGTTGCATTAATGGCCTCATATTTATGTCCATTAAAAACAAGCTAGTAACTGTTTTTTATTCTGGTGCTATTTATTTCCTTGATGGGAGGAAATCAATAGTAGTGAGAAGAGAAATCCAAAAATCCAGAAATTTTCACGTACAGTTATGTGAAAGAAAATTTGGTTCCCAAGTTTCAAAAATTCCATAAGATTCTTACACCATCAATTGAGTTTTTTGTGAGAACTTGGAAGCATCCCAAGTGCAGGCAGTCACAGCACACCGTTTGGACAGCAATGGCAGGAGGTAATATTTTTCACGCTTCCGTTTTCGTTTTCAATTCTTGATATGCATACAGTTTATAGCATGCTTGAATTGATTTTATGTTTTACATTTATTACAACCACAAGACCATAGGATTCTCCAACTACAACGACCACTGGCATAGCCTTTGCCTTCTGACATCTCTAGAGCTCTGATTGGCGAGCCGCCTTTTGAGGTTCGCCGAAGTTTGACACGATGAGTTAAAAGTACACTAGAGCCCGTTTGTTTTCATGGTTTGAATCACGGTTTGAATCAATTTTGCTACAGTATTTTCTCTCACAAAAATTTAAATATTTATTCAAATACTCTATTCAAATACTCGAACCAAACGGCTCTACAATTACTTGAGTAATTATGAATCATCTAATCATATTCATGGTGATTCAAAATGGACAAAAATAGAGCTAAGACTAAAGATCATTGATCTTGTTTTCAACATCATGATGAAGATGATTACCGGAAAGCTGTACTATGGGAATGAAACTACGGTGAATGAACAAGCTAAGTAATTCAAGTCCATCATGTGAGAGATGTCAGAGCTTCTGGGGAGCTCAAACATAAACGATTTCTTGCCATTTTTGCAATATATTGATTATCAAGGAGTTAAGAAGAGGATGATAAGGCGTACGAAGAGGAGAGACAGCCTTTTCCACAGTCTTGTCGACGAGCACAAGAAAATTATACATATGGGAGATGGAAGAAGCATGACATTTATTGACATTGAAAGAATCAAATCCTTAAGCATATGACAATTATTGATAAAAGGTCTTATCCTGGTAAGCTTCTATATAACAACTTCTTTGATTTTGGTACTTAAAAAAGAGAAATTACATTGATGCACCTTGAATTTTGTGTTTTTTGTAAAACACATCTTAAATTTTAGTAAATTGCACCCTGAATTTGAAAATTAGTAGCAATTGAAGTCTTGTGGCTAACGTCAGGTAAGAGATAAAAGGTATGATGTATGAGATTCGCACGTAAGATGGCTTTAAGGGCAACCTTCGTCATTTTGCATTGCAAAAAGAGGCCTTCCATCTTTATGTTCATCCAAGTCCTTATTTAGTGCAAAAAATTTAGGGAAATCAGTAAAGGCAAGCTAAAGATGGAGAGTCAAGGTGAGAGAAGGTGCATTTGTGGACAGGCAAAAACAGTAACTGCATGGACTGCATAAGAAATTTTTCCATATTTATCCCTTATTTCACCTCACACCAGATATAACCTATTGGAAAAATAATACGCAACGAAATTTTAAAAAATTTTATATCAGAGTATTTTCAAAACACAAGTTTGACATGCTATATGCATAAATTAATTAGATCTTACTAACCTTTGTGTGTCGAAAAGCTCCTACAATCAGTGAAGAGAAGTAACGTTCCAGAAGAGCCTCAACCAACTGGTCTTCTTTGCTATTCTCTATCTACGATCGGAGTGAGTGTGGGCTCACACGTACAAATCTTCCTCTAGGTGACTCTCCTTCCAACCAATTGAGAGAACCCAAAGCTAGTGTTCATGATTTGTGAACAAGAGCTCTCAAGGTGTTTCAGATTCTCACAATAGAGTATCACTCTTAATCTCTCAATTGATCTAAATAACATATATGACTTACTTCTTATTTATAGAGGTTAAGTATAGGGTCAGTCCTTATCAGATCAGGTCTCAAAAATTTGAATCAAAATCAAATTTGGATCAATATATGATAAAATCCACGTGAAAACTTGTAATCTTATCCTTCGCACATCGGCAGGCTGAATTGCCAAAAAAATATCTCAACGAATTTTTTATTTTCCACCTGAGATTCTATAGGATAAAGTCTCAGTTTTAATTCAAATAACCCAATAGAAAAGTTATCTAATTAAAACAACTTTATCTAGATAATCTCTAAGAAAATAAATGAATTCCTAATAATTCTACAAGTTTATCTTGATTTAATTTATTCAAAATTAAATCAACCGATAAACAGACAAGAATTATCCGATCCCAATAATTCAACAAGTTTATCTTGAATTAATTTTATCACAAAATTAATTCAACCGATAAACAGACATGAATTATCTGATTCTTCTAAATTTTAACCAATCTAATAAATCTGACATAAGTCACCAATTATTGGAAAAGCACGCCGTATCGTTACAGGATTTTGTGAGCTAGCAAAGGGGACCAAATAGACCTATATAGTTCAAGCTCTTGATAATTATGAAACCCAATATCCCAGATATACATTTCATAATTATCAACTCCAACGCTACTCCACTAAAAGCTTGGAGCTGCACTCTCGAACTACATAGATTTACAAAGCTCGTATAGCTAAGTCTCCATAACATATCATAGTGTATCGTATCCCCATATGATTATCCATAATCGGCTTAAGGACAAGTTCTGTCTTACCTTCCCGATTATTTTTATCTTACGTTCCATTATCTCACCATCGAAAAACTTACCATCCAAAGACAATATATCATTCAGTTACACCTATGTATCCAAATAGTTGAGCACTCTAGTTTTTCAATTATAAAATAACGCATAAAAGAAGATTTCACTACTCCTCAAGAGGTGCTATGGATTCCATATCTATGAATAACAGGTCTACGCTATCAAAAGTTATACCTCCAACGTACCAGCATGCATACCACTATTAAGATGTGGGTGTCACCCTTTGGTACATCAAAAGACACAAGTCAAGACAACGGGCCCACTATTCATCTTAGGATTAAGATACAATACAAATGATTGTCTAAAGTGAATCGATTTACTGAGACAGAATTATTAATCCAAATCAATTCACTTTATGTCCTGATCCAACACATCATCACCTATGATAACGTGCCAATGTTTCTATTCACGTAGTCCACTTCCGATGGCCAAGACAAACCATCTCTCAATTGGAATATAGACAACATAACAATCTTTACATGAATAAAGCGCCCAACTTTATTCCCTCGATTGCGGATCTTATGATTTAGACCGTCACCTTAAGAATCGTGTCTTCCGTATAATCTGTCCATCATATGCCCAATTCTTAAGGTTTAGACCGACAGTCTCAGACTATTGTTTGCTTAACATACATTCAACAAATATGAACGTAAAGAGGATAAGATTTGGTATATAAACAATAAATAAATTCTTTATTGATAAAAATGTCACCAAAAACTTATTATATTTTTATTCACGTAGTCCACTTCCGATGGCCAAGACAAACCATCTCTCAATTGGAATATAGACAACATAACAATTTGTACATGAATAAAGCGCCCAACTTTATTCCCTCGATTGTGGATCTTATGATTTAGACCGTCACCTTAAGAATCGTGTCTTTCGTATAATCTGTCCATCATATGCCCAATTCTTAAGGTTTAGACTGACAGTCTCAGACTATTGTTTGCTTAACATACATTCAACAAATATGAACGTAAAGAGGACAAGATTTGGTATATAAACAATAAATAAATTACTTATTGATAAAAATGTCACCAAAAACTTATTATATTTTTATTCACGTAGTCCACTTCCGATGGCCAAGACAAACCATCTCTCAATTGGAATATAGACAACATAACAATTTGTACATGAATAAAGTGCCCAACTTTATTCCCTCGATTACGGATTGTATGATTTAGATCGTCACCTTAAGAATCGTGTCTTCCTCATAATCTATCCATCATATGCCCAATTCTTAAGGTTTCGACCGACAGTCTCAGACTATTGTTTGCTTAACATACATTCAACATATATGAACGTTAAGAGGATAAGATTTGGTATATAAACAATAAATACATTCTTTATTAATAAAAATGTCTCCAAAAACCTATTACATTTTTACTTCTTAGGGCATACATGTTTAACATAACCCACCCCCATGAAAGATCCTAGCAGTAAATAAATCTCCATCATGTGCTGTAAAAATACAGAGCACAAAAAATATAAAACGGGAAAAATAAACCAATAAAAATGTAAAAACTTTGACTACAAACTAAAAGCACAAAAACATTTATTCAATTAAAAAAAAAGATATGCTTTCATTTTAAGAATGGTTAAATGAAAAAAAAAAAAAAGAGGCTTTCATTCAATGAATGGTAGAATGAGGAAAACAAATACAAAGAGCCCTAACATTTTACTACGGCGCGGGAGGGGCGGTGCACGATTAAGTTTTCTCCCAAACCCTAGCAGAGCACTCTCAAGAAAAAAAAAAAAACTATTCATTTCTGTATTCTACTCATACAAAAATTTCAACAATCCGATGAATTTGATTTAACCCACCTAATGAAATCTGAGATATCTAAATCCGATGAATCCAAATAAAATTTCTATCAACCCACCCAATCTGATTTCTCGTTGGATAGGTTTAGTTTGAGTTTTTTATAATCCGAGATAATCCGAACCCATCCAATATAAATTATATATAAAATTTTTATTATATATATTATCATTTTAATATAATCTTATACTTTAAAAAATGCTTTATTTATAGTAACATAGTTTATAAGTACTTCTTCTTTTTAGTTTGAGACTTCTAGTTTTTTACTTTTTACTTTTTAATACACACCAAAGATTACATTCTAAGATCCTTTAAAAAAATAAAAAAGACTTTGATAGTTGAGACTTTGATTTGTTCAAGGAATTGATTGATGACTGTGGCAGGGCTAGGGGTGTACAAAAACCGCCCCGCAACCGCCGGCCGCCCGCAACCGCCCGCCGCCCGCCCAAAAAAAAGGCTATGCGGGTTCAACCCGCCCATTGGCGGGTTCAACCCGCCCGCCTACATATGTTGGCGGGCGGGTACGGTTTTAAATTTTAGGGGGCGGGTTCAACCCGAACCCGCCCGCCTAATTCTTAAAAAAAAAAAAAAAAAAAAAAATCTTAATCTAAACCTCTCTCACTCCTTATTCTTTAAAAAGAAAAAGAACATTTGATTTTGTTCATCATTTCATCTGTAGTATCCTGTTATTTTCGAACCCAATGAACAGGTTTTATGGAAGAACAAGAATTCTTGACTTTGTTCATCACTTCATATATAGTTTATGTTTCTTGTTGCAATGAATGATTATGTTTCTTAATTTGTTGTGAATATGGTTATTGTCTTTAGGCGTCAAACTTGGTTGTTGTTGAGAATGCTTCATACATTATCGTCTTATATTTTCTACAAATTTTCTTCACTTTTTTTTAATAAAAAAGAGCTCAAAAAATTATATTGTACATTAGTGTAGACCCAACCCGCCCAACCCGCCCGCACCGCCCGCACCCGCCCGCCCCCAAACCGAAACCGCCCGCCACTCCATGGGCGGTTTGTGGGTTGGTTAATCGCCAACCCGCCACTTCAAAAAACCGCCCCGCACCCGCCCAAAAACCGCCACCCGCCCGTTGTTCACCCCTAGGCAGGGCCATCTTGAGCAATTTAGGGGCCTTAAGCAAAGAGTTTCAAAAGGACTAACTAAAATATTAAAATTTAGTTAGAAGCTAAGAAGTATGCAATTAATTTTTCTTCACAAGATCAACTTCTTGAAAATCCTTCAGTCAACTTCTTGAAAATCTCTTAGTATTTAATTTATAATAAATTTAACTGTTAATAGTAGAAGATGTACTTCAATATTATTTGGAAATTCTTCAAGATTCAAACGGCACTTTTTTTATTACATGTCTTTCTGATGACTTAAATTCGAAGAAGCTGAATAATGACTAAAGACTATCTTTAAATACATGAAATTTCTTATACTTATAAGAAAAGAAATAGGTTGATCGATTATGTAAACAAAATAATTAAGTCTAATTATAATTTTTATTATTGATATTTTTAAATTACTTTTTCCACAAATCACACATTCTTTTTTATATAAAACTTAGATCTAGATTATACATTCACGTCTTTGTAACTCTTAGTTTTTTTTTTGAAATGACACTCGGTAACTTGAATTAAAGAGAGGACAAATTGTCCAAGATTACAAAGTCTGCACAAAGCGATGATTCGCAACACTAGAATTACAAATAAAGCCTCTATTATAACCAAAAAAACAAAACATAGGCAAGAAAATTTGCCACTTCATTGGCGGTTTTGGAAACGTAGTTGAAATTGGATAACAACCCTAGGGAACGCAGCAGCCTGGATTTCGGCAACCAGCAAGCCATGAGCAGCTCAGGGGAGCTTTCTTTAAAGCGTTTACCGCTACCTTGCAATCCGACTCCACCAGAATATTTGGAGGGCCGAATTGAGGGCAAAATCCGCCTACCTCCTCTCCCATTGCAGCATCAATGTTGAGCTTCACAAAATCAACTGGACGGGGGTCCCGTGCACCATGGATTTGTTCGAAGGCGGGGTGTGGTTGTTTGCCACTACACCCAATAAATGGAACTCATTTAACCGAAGGGAAGAATCTTCCAGAATTACTAATGGGTATTTGGGCCTTCCAGAATCTTCTAGAATGCCATGAGCCTGAATGGCATTTAAACCCAAGATCGATTGGATTGTGCGTTTGTCATCATGCTTCCCAGAAGGACTTAAAGAAGCTGAGGATTTGTGTAAATTCATATCATTTGTCCCGATGCGGCTTCGTAACTTCGGAGAATGTCACGAACAGAAGGGCAATTTTGTTCATTGGCCTTGCAAAATAAAATACTATCATTTGCAAAGAAAAGGTATTTGACCTTGGGGGCGTGTCCAGAACTTTAGAGAGCATCAATGTTCCCGTTACTTTCCGCATCCCCAAGGAGCCGAAAAAGCCTGCGGCATATAAAATAAAGAGAAAGGGTGAGAGAGGACATCTTGTCACAGTCCTCTAGTCGGCTCGATCATACCCCGAGGACATCCCTCAAACAAGATAGAGAACTGGGTGGTAGTGACATAAGCTATAATAAAACGGATCCACCTAGAAGAAAAATCGAGCTTCCCCATTATGGCTTCAAGAAAAGGCCATTAAATTTTGTCGTAAGCCTTACTCATATTGAGTTTTAGGGCCATAAAACACTTTCCAGATTGTTTGTTTAACATGGAATGCATCAGCTCAAAATCAACGATGACATTTTGGCAAATTAGACTTCCCAGCATGAAAACACTTTGAGAGTCCGATATAATTGTTGGCAGAATAGGTTTGTGACTGTTTGCTAAGGCTTTGGCAATGAACTTGTAAACAACATTGCAGAGGTTAATTGGCCTAAAATTGCCCACATTCTTTGGGTCTTTAGTTTTTGGAATTAAAACAATGAACGTCTTGTTATAATTAGCCACCAATTTCTGCTTGTTAAGGATTTCAAGGCAAAAGTTTGTAACATCCTGCCTCATAATATTCCAGTTCCGTTGGAAAAAAATGGCATGAAACCAATCAGGTCCAGGGGCTTTATGGGGCTCAATGAAGAATAGAGCTTTCTTAATTCCAGAGTAGAGAAAGGAGCATCATGAGTCAAATTCATATTATCATTGACCGGATAGGGAACACAGTTTGCAAACATAATCAATATCCAGAGGGGTGGGATTAGACATAGAGAACAACTTGTAAAAGTACCCAATAAAAACGTCTTCAACAACCTCAGCCTCGGATTGCCAAGCACCCGGCTCGTCGTTTATACCCCGAATCTTTGCGGTGAAAAAATTTGGTATTGCGGTCACACCCTTGAGCCAATCTGCACAAGATTCCTAGCGCCAATGGTGTTCTTCCCAAGCAATTAATTTATCAATTTCCTTTTCCAAAACTTGCACCCTTATCATGTTGTCTCCAACATTGCCATTTCGAAAAATCTCTTCTAGTTTAGTCCTGGCATCTTTGAGCTTTTTGGGATATTACTAAATTCTGAAGAGTCTTAGTGCCTAAGAAAGGACTTGCATGTTTTAATACGCTGCGTTAGATTACCATTTGATCTGAAAAAGTTCCACGCTTCCTTTATAATCTTGGCACGCTGAGGTTTCCACAACTAAAGCGGGTCAAACAGAAAGTGTCTTCGCCTCTTATTGCAACGGCGAACCTGTGGAGGGGAGAGATATTAGCGCAGCAAACGATGATCAGAGCCACAAAAATCGAGATGCTCCACTCTGGCATTCCGAAGATGGTTATTCCTATCCTCATTTGCTACCGCCCTATCCAATCTTTGGAGGATGTTATCCTGTCCACTCTGCTTATTATTCCACTTAAAAATGTTACCATCGTAACCCAAATCATGGAGACCGCAGTCGTCAAGAGCTGACCGGAACCCCATCATACTGCTCTTAACACTATCCAAACCACCGCATTTTTCATTTGGTGTTAGAATTACATTGAAAGCTCCCACACATAACCAAAGAAAGATAAACTAGGAGCCAATTCTCTGGAGAAACTCCCAAGTGTGCCTATGTTGAGTTCGGTTGAGAGAGCGTAGAAACCGATAAAGCGCTAAGGAAAATTTGTTGGAGAAGAAATGATGCAGTCGATGTAAAAGCATGAAAGAAACTTTATATCCACCTGCCAATCGTCCCTCCTAAGGAAGATTAGCCCACCATATTTCTGTTGGAGAATTAGACACCTCTTAATTTTAAAAACACCAAGAATAAATGATTGTAGAAAAGAAAAGAAGAAAAGAACACCAAATTTTTATATAGATTCATCCAAATTTGAGACTACGTCCTGTTTTTGCCGCTGCAGATTCCACTATAATAAATGAGATGAATACAAATTACAAGAAAAATTTTATCACACACTCAATTTTGTGTTTCCTAAATCTCTCTTGACTCTCTCACACACCCCAATAACCTCACGCTCAAAATATGCCTCTCTCACAAAAATATGAGTTACAGTTGCCCTCTTAATAAGCCCTAGCCTTCTTATTGCTATTTATACCCCAAAGAAAAAGAGAAAAAATCACTACAAATTGAAACCTTAACAGTTTCCCCTTTTTAGGGCGTTGGAATTTTGACTTCAGCCTTCAAAAATTGCATACGGCAGTCCTTTGGCGCTTGAAACGGGCACTCGGCGTTGGTTGGGGTGGCGCCGTGGTGCCCAAACTTGGCGCTGCGGCGCCTACTCACTGCCCTCCTCCTTTTTTTTTTTTTTTCTCTTCTTTCTCTTTTGCTAGGTTGATTTGGCTTCATCCTCCAACAATCTCTCACTTAGAGACTAATCAATCACCATGTCTCCAACTGCAGCGGCAACAACTTCTCACGCCTCAAGGAGAAATCCAACTAAAGTTGCGCATAACTTCAGTTTCTCGATTGGAATAGTTTTCATAAGCATATCTGCTAGATTCTGACTCCCAAGAATCTTCTCAAGCTTCAACACTCCATCCTCTAAGGCCAATATGATGAAGTGATAATGCAATTGTATATGCTTTGTCCTAGCATGAAATACAGGATTTTTTGCTAAGTGAATAGAGCTCTGACTGTCACTGTGTAGCACACTCCTTTTCTGCTTGCGACCAAGTTCTTCTAGAAGACTGCAACTAAATCTTCTCCTTGCTTGCTTCAGTCATCCTCACATACTTTGCTTCAGTTGTAGAGAGTGCTATATCTTTTGCAGCTTTGAGAGCCAACTAACTGTTGTGCCACCCATAGTACAAACATAACCGGTGGTACTTTTTCTGCCATCAATGTCTCCAGCCATATCAGTATCTACATAACCCTGTAATCCCAAGTCTGACTTCTTGAAACACAAAGCTAAACTTGCATTACTCTCAGATATCTGAAAATCCCTTTCATTGCCTCCCAATGTTGCTTGCCTTTATTGTTCATGTACCTACTCATAACTTCCACTGCATCTGCAATGTTCAGTCTAGTACAAACCATGGCATACATGAGACTGCCTATTGCGGAAGCATAAGGCACCTTAGCTATGTGGTATCGTTCCTGCTCCATGATCGGTGATTGGTCCCTTAACAACTTGAAGTGACTAGCCAAAAGAGTACTCACAGGCTTCGCATTACTCAAATTGAACCTTTTAATAACCTTTTCAACATATTCTTCCTATGATAGTTTCAAACAATTACTATTCCTTGTTATTCTTATCACAAGGATTTGTTTTGCAGCACCCAAATCCTTCATTGCAAACTCCTTAGACAGCTGATTCTTCAGCTTGTCAATCTTCTGTTTGCAACCTCCTGCTATCAGCATGTCATCAATAAATAGCAACAATATAATATATTCTTCCTATGATAGTTTCAAACAATTACTGTTCTTTGTTATTCTTATCACAAGGATTTGTTTTGCAGCACCCAAATCCTTCATTGCAAACTCCTTAGACAGCTGATTCTTCAGCTTGTCAATCTTCTGTTTGCAACCTCCTGCTATCAGCATGTCATCAACAAATAGCAACAATATAATATAAGAGTCATCAAGGTTCTTCACATAACAACAATGACCTCCCTAACACCTCAAGAAACCACTGTTACACATAAAACTGTCAAACTTCTTGTACCTCTGCCGGGGAGCTTGTTTAAGGTCATACAAGCTCTTTTAAAGTTTGCACACCATATTCTTCTTACCTTGTACTTAAAAACCTAGTGGCTGCTTCATGTAGACTCCTCCTCCAAATCACCATGGAGAAAGGCTATCTCAACATCCAACTGTTCTAAGAACAAGTCTTCGTTTGCCACCAGCGTAAGTATTATTCTGATTGTGGTTAGTTTCACCACCACATCTCATGGCTAATTCTCACTTGACCAAATCTTTAGCTTGTATGGCTTCATCATGACTCTCCAGCTCACCTCTGTCAGTCAACAAAATGTAATGTAATGAAGGGGAGTATCTTTGAGATGGTTTGATAGTCCTGCAGGATCTCCTAACTGAAGTGGCATGAATGCTCTGGTTTCCTTCTAAAGCTATATTTTCTTGGTCTTCAACTTCTGAATTCTGCTCTTTCACTTCAGGAAGATTCTTCAATGGAATCACTTTAGGCTTTTTATCTTCAGACCCTAAACTCCTGAAGTCAGTGCTGTCTCTGTCCTTATATAGAACACCTTCATTGAAGATCACATCCTTGCTCCTAATAATCTTTTGATTTTGGTCATCCCAGAAACGATAACCAAACTCAAGTCCACCATAGCCAACTAGAAAACATTTCTTAGATTTTGCATCGAGTTTACTTGTAGCAGTAGAATCAATATGAACATAGGAAACAAAACCAAATACTTTCAAGTAAGAGAGGTCAACCTTTTTATCGCTCCAAACTTCTTCTGGTAGCTTGAACTTTAATAGTGTGGATGGACTTCTATTGATTAAATGAGTTGCGGTGCTAATTGCCTCAGCCCAAAATGACTTTGGTAGTTCCGCATGCAGCCTCATACTTTTGGCATGCTCATTTAGAGTCTTGTTTATCCTCCCAGCTATACCATTCTGTTGTGGTTTTCTTGGAATAGTTTCTTCATCTTTATTCCCTTCTCAGCATAATACCACTTAAAATCATCATCTATGTATTCTCCCCCATTGTCAGACTATAAGCACATCACCTTCAAATTTGTCTCATTCTCCACCATAGCTCTCTATCTCTTGAAAGCATCAAAGACATCAGATTTATTTTTCACAAAGTAAACCCACACCTTCCTGCTTGAGTCATCAATAAATGCTGCATACTAATTTACACCATCAAGAGAAGTCACCGTCGAAGGTCCCTACACATTAGTGTGAATTAGCTCCAGCTTCCTGGACTTAGGCTCTCTGCATATCTTTAAGAAACTGACTCTCTTCTGCTTGTCAAAGATGCAGCCCTCACACAATCTATGATCAATAGTTTTCAATCTCGATAATTTTCCATTATAGTGAAGTACCTTTATTCCCTTCTCACTCGTGTGCCCGAGTCTATGGTGCCATAATTAAGTATTAGCAGTAGAGTCAGCAACTGCTATGGTATCTTTGCAACTGGAATTAATGTAGAAAGTTCTAACTTTACATCCCCGAGCAACAACCACAGCTACCTTTGTGACTTTCCAACCTCTACAATTGAAGGTCACAATATGTCCTTCGTCATCAAATTGCTCCACCGAAATCAACTTGTGCATCAATTGGAGTACATGTCTCACCTTATGAATCTTCCACACAGACCTATTAGGCATTTTCAAACTGACATCTCTAATGCCAACAATATCCAAAGGTTCAGCGCCAGCAAGACAAACCTTACCTTGATTTCCGGCAACATAATTTTCCAAGACATTGCGTTGTAAAGTGGTGTGGAACGATGCTCCTGAATCTTTCACCCATGAATCAAGAGAGTTGTCAATAGACAAGAGTAAGGCATCCTGTGCCTCTTTAGTGGTGGCGTTTGTGGCATCATTATTCTTGTCTTCATTCTTCTTTGGAGCCTTGCAATTCTTCTTCAAGTGACAGGTCTTTCCGTAGTTCCAACACTCCACATTCCTACCGTTACTCGACTTGCTTTTCTCATTCCTTGACTTACCCCTTTTGCCATTATTCTTGTTGGAATGCCTCTCAAGTTTCCTGCCCCTATTCTCAACATTAAGGGCCGAGTTCAACATTAAGGCTTCACCAGAATCCTTTCTCCAAACTTCTTTCGCCAGAATAGAAACTTTTACATTGACAAACTTCAGTTTCGCATTTCCAATCGAATTGGTAATGATGACTCTCATGGGTTCCTAACTATTCGGTAGTGAGGCCAAAAGGATTAGGGCATTGATCTCATCATCGAATTTAATCTCCACCGATACCAATTGATTCAGAATGGTATTGAAATTATTTAGATGCTCTACCACCAAGGCACCTTCAAGCATTTTTAGATTAAAGAGCTTCTTCATGAGGTGTACCTTGTTATTGGCCAAGGGCTTCTCGTACATGTCTGACAGGGCCTTCATCATCCCTGTTGTGGTCTTTTCCTTCGCTACGTTGTGGGCCACGTTCTTTGACAAGGTCAAACATATCACACCCAACACCTATCTATCAAAGAGAGTCCACTCCTCATCCTTCATGCCTTCGAGTTTATTACCCAAAGGCAAGTGCAATTTTTTGCTGTAGAGGTAGTCTCCCACTTGCATCCTCCAATAGAAAAAATCTGAACCATCAAATTTGGTGATACCGATAGCCGACTTCTCCCGTCATTGTTTTTTACCCAAACCTTTGCTCTGATACCAGTTGTTGGGGAATTCGACGCCTCCTAATTCTAAAAACACCAAGAATGAATGATTGTAGAAAAGAAAAGAAGAAAAGAACACTAAATTTTTATACAAGTTGGTCCAAATGTGAGACTATGTCTTGTTTTTGTTGCTGTAGATTCACTATGATGAAGGAGATGAATATAGATTACAAGAGAAATTTTATCACACACACTCAATTTTGTGTTTCCCAAATCTCTCTCAGCTCTCTCACACACCCTAATAAGCTCATGCTCAAAATATGCCTCTCTCACAAAAATATGAGTCACAATTGCTCTCTTAATAAGCCCTAGCCTTCATATTTCTATTTATACCCCAAAGAAAAAGAAAAAATCACTACAAATAGAAACCCTAGCAGTTTCCCCTTTTTGGGGCGTTGGAATTCTGACTTCAGCCTTCAAAAATCGCATAGGACATACCTTTGGCCCCGCGGCGCTCGAAACGAGCACTGTAGTGCTGGTTGGGGTGGCGCTGCAATGCCTGCTCACTACCTTCCTCCCTTTTTTTTTCTCTTTTTTTTTTGTTGGGTTGATTTGGCTCCATCCTCCAACAATTTCTCCACAGAGTCCACATGAATTTTGTTAGCAAAGCCAAGCCAATGTTTAACAAAATCTATAGAATGGCCCTACAGGTGAGATTCAGAAATAAGGATACCGAACTAACTTCCAAAGCCTTTCAAACACATGGAAACACCCTAATCCCCGCTTGTTTTAAACAAGGAGACTCATTGCGACCAGTAAGGTTGCTTTGCCACTGCCATTGAAACATCTGAAGAGAGCTCAATTGCATTTTATTTGGACCCCTTTGCTAGGCCTAGCTCTACCAAGGCGTGAGGCCCCAAATAGAAAAAGATTGTCCTGACATAGTTGTATTCCTAGCCTTTTTCTTCCATCGACGTTTCCCCAAGGTTGAGTTGCCCTTACCACAGAAGGAGAAATCATATTCGGACGTAGAGAGGTTCTTTTCATTAATATTCTATTAAGAGAGTGAAAAAGACGAGGAAAAAGTCTTACCTGATTTATTTGTAACAACAACTTGTTTAGGTGAGAAAATAAAACCCACCTGGTCCAATTTGTGTATCGTTTCTATAGGTCATGAGTTTGTGGGCTTCGAAAGCCCGACCTTAGGAGAAGCTTCATTAGGCTCTAGATGGACAAAATTGTCATTATATGAATATAAATAATAGGTCCCACTACCCACATCTTTGTCATCACCGTTAGAGGGGAAAGCAAAGTAAAAATTATTCTCACTAATCAAGGTAGACCCAGCAAAGTCATTGGGCAATACTTTCATGCCAGTTGTAGGAATGGCCAAAGAGTTCAACACTCGAGACCCATGCACGTTAGGAGCTGGAGAATCATCGTGCACCATAACATTGGTCAGAGTAGATGAGGGGTCGTCGGAACAGGATTACTATCGAAAAAGATTCATAGATTTTCTGATGACCGTCATGGTCGCATCAGTGTTATAATGAATTCCTACCAGACCAGGCTTGCAACCATTCGATCTTCGATCATTAACAACCCATAGTGGTTGTTAGAAATTGCACAAAGCTGGTTTACAATCATGGGATAATCTACCAAAACCCATGATAGGAGGATCCCCTCTAAGGAAGTCACCATATGGTTGCTACCCAAAGGCAGTCATTTCGAGAGCACCATCTCGACTAAATTCCTTAACTCCATGACCAAAGCACCCATAAAAATAGCAAAAGCCAGGGATACGTTCATAATTGAGTTCCGCCATAACAGTGTCATCATTAGTACCCAACTTAATCTTAACAATCCTTCGCAGAGGCTTAGTGATGTCCACCCTTGTACGAACTCTGATGAAACTGTCCACCTTCAAATGAGTGCCCCCCACATCACCAACATATTCACCAATAACCTTCTGAGATTAAAAAAGCCAATCCATGTACTTGAACCCATAGATTGCTATAAATGAAATCTCTTCATCCTGGTTCATTTTCTTCTTCAAGATCCTTCAAAACCAATAGGGATTTGTTGAAAGTCCAAAGCTCTCTGTCAATGACATTTTGTTTTTCTTTCTCACATCCAAAAAAGAAAGGAAAAGTGTTCGAGCCAACTTCCTTTATTTCTAGACCTCTTCTAATATTCCATAAGTTGTCCATTGCGGACATGAAGTCCTTTTTGTTGAACCGTTTGTGGGTTAAAAGCCGACCCACTAGTCCAAATCTAAGTTCGTCGAAACCCTTCACGAGAGTTTTGTCATCGATACTAATAATACCATCTTCCTTCTCCATAAGGTTGAGATATTTCCATTTATCTATCATCTTATCCATTGGAAGGAGACAGTAAATTGAAGCCAGTGAAAACTCCGACACACATTCAGAAGAGAGACGACTAAACCACTCTCATAAAAGAGACTTTCTACGGCCATACTTGGTTCAATTAACTCTTTATTGAAATATAGAAAATATAAATCCATTTTTTTTCTGTGGTTTTCAAAATAAAAAATAAAAGGTCTTTTAAGTGATTTTGTTTTAAATAACTTTCCCATTTATAATTTCTAGGCCTTGGCTCAACCTGGGGCCTTAGGCATTTGCCTAAGCTGTCTTTATGATTGAGCTGCTAGTGGTCTGAAGAGGAGCCTATAAAGCTTGGAGAATATATGGATGAGGTGTAAGCCTTTGAGGAATTTTGCTTTATAACATATATATTTTAGGGAAAATTTCATGTTAGTACCTTGTGTTATATTGAAATATGCGTTTGACACTCCTCAATTTTGGAATATTTATGCCGATACCTTGACCTTTTAGAAAATCTTTTTTTAGTGTCTCGGAGCCCTATTTTAGGACACAAAAAGACAAAATTACCCTTTTTATAACTGATTGAAAAAAACTAAAAAATTGAAAACAAAAAAAAAAAAAAAAAAAAAAAAAAAAAAACTCAAAAACCCCAATGCTTCAAATTTTCTCCTTGTCGATCTAAAAAAAAACCAGTCGTCACCCCACCATCCCCTAGCTCAGCCCCTCTCACTCATCCTCTTTTTCGTTTTTCCTTCCTACAAGTCCTTGAAAATCAATCGACAACAAAACTTAATTCAACACTAGAAAAATCCAACGATCCTCTTACCCAAAGAATTTTCCTAGCCCCTCATAGATCTCCCTAATGCCAATGTAGCCCTTTGCTGACCACTGTACGACTAACATAGCCCCATGATAGTCGACGGCCAAAGATTCCCCCTCTACGCATGATCTGATTTTGCAGCGATAGTATTTCATCAACCCGGAGAGGATCGAGCATGGGTCTCGGTTGAAGCTCGCAATGGAGAGCGCATAGGGTCTCATGACCCTTGTAATGGCTGACCTTTGAGATCCATCACACCGTTGCCGCACAAATCCGTCGCACTGGAAGAGGGATATTTAAAGAAAATTTGGAAGCCATTAATGGCGTTCCTCTACATAGGGAAAGGAAGAAAAGGAAGAAAACTAAGATTTGGTTTTTTATTTTTTAGAGGAGAAAGGAGAGAGATTACTCTAGATTCAAATGGAGAAAAGTGAGAGAAAAAAAAAAAGAATTAGAATAAAAGCTTTAGTTCCTTTTTTTTTTTTTTTGAGTTTTTGGGTTTTTTATTCAAAATTTTAGTTAAATATAAGGGTAATTTTATCTTTTTGTGTCCCAAAATAAGGTTACGAGGTAGTAAATTTTTTTTTTTAAAAAATCAAGGTATCGATATAAAATATTCCAAAACTAAGACTACCAAGCATTTATTTATATATAACACATGGTATTAATCTAAAATTTTTCTTATATTTTATATTAATTATTTAAAAAGTTATTATGTTTTATGTTAGGTGAAAGAGCTTGCATTACTGATAGAATGTTTGAGTGGAGATGACAATTGTGTTTACTTATGTATTTAAATTTTGTTAGACATTTAAGATGTGATAAAATTTAGTTTTTTCTTTATATATTTATTATTTCGATAAATTGTTAGATTGAATTTTTTTCTTATTTATAATATTCAATCCGATCAACTTACTTATTTTATCAGAATTTTAATTAAATAGGTTGCTTTTAAAGTTTGAATTTATTAAGTAGATTAGATTTAAAATCAACCCATTTGAACTTTGATTGGGTTGGTTAAAAAATTCTTAAAGGGTGTTTGGTTAGTGGTAGGAACTATTAATGCGAACCGTTTTTACTATAATATGTGAGATTTTTATACTACAATAACTTTTATTTTTTTACTATAATATATAAAAACTTTACACTATTAATAACTGTAGTATAAACTACACTTAATCAAGCACCACGTCAAAATCCATTCAACATATCCGTTGTTGGGGACACGAATGTCATCTATGAAGTTGTGCAAGGACAAGTGCATAATTGTGTAGGAAAAGCACACAAATCAAGCCGCTTTTGCGCGGTGCTTTGGGTGTTAAATTAATGTGCGCTTTTTTTTTTATTTCTTTTGCGGGTTTTTTCTGACAATATTCTGTGCGCTCCACACTGATTCCGCTGCCACTGCTCCGCTCTGTTTCTGCTTCACTGTTTCTCTTGAGTCTTAAGACTCTCTTGGCCCTCGTCCTTTCTGCTTCCATTTACGACAAAAAAAACTCCAAACCCCAACAAAACCCCCCAGAGTACCCTTTATTAATTTACTCTTTCAATTTTAAATTTTTACTCAATAAGAAAAAAAAAGTAGAAAAGCTTAAAAAACAACTTTTCTAAAAAAAAAAAAAAAAGCCTGTTTATGGGGGTGTCCACCGTCCAGTTACATTTATGGCGTTTTCTTCATTATTCCCAAACTTGCCTTAGTTCTCTCTCTGTGAGTTGTGACTCTCTTCTAGGGTTTTTCTCTGCGCACTTCCCTTGTTTCTTTTCCTTTTTTTTTTGGTCTCACATTGCTTTAGATTGATCTCCATTTTGACGATTCTAGAGCTACATTCACGATTTTTGTTGTTTTGAAGGGTCCAAAAGGCTCACATTTTACCTTAAAAAAAAAAAAAACTCACATTTGCTGTATATTGTGGCCTGATTTGAAGGTTGGTTTTGAGCAGTGAAAAAAGTTGGGCATAAATCAAGCAAATGTTCTCGGATTTCACTTGCATTTTGATTGCTTTCTGGATTTTATGAAAGTTAACGCCTTTGAATGATTTGGGAGGCTTTTATGCTTCTTGGTGGCGTGTTTATTATAAATTTACTTTAAAGCAGCCAAGTCAAGAAGAAAATCTGAAAACCCTTTCGAGGGATTGTGATCCATATGTGTACAATGCTTTCTAAACCATTTATGGGTTTTGAATGTTTGGTTTGAAGTCTCTGAGTGGTACAGATTTTGTTGCTTTTGGAGATATTCTTCCTGGGTTTCAAACGTTTCCCTTCAAAGTTACTTTCCTTTCTTAGGGATATTCTTTTGAGGCTTCATATTGTTTCAGATCACTGATCTTCTCATTATGGTATTTGAAGGCTTCTTCTGGTAAGAACTGCATTAACTTTTTCCACTTTCAGGATTCTATCTCAAACGCGGTCAAGAATAGAAATTCTAGTATTTTATTCACAGATTTTAGTATTTAAGTTTTGGGGGCTTTTTTAGTTAGTACATTGGCACAGACAGATCTCACATTGGCTTCCTTAAGCCCATCTGGACAAAAAAAAAAAAAAAAAGTTCTTTTGCTTCTTTAAGAATTTTGATTACTTTTAAAAAGTTAAACTTTTTTGTTCTGTTGTGTGCTTCTGGAGTGTGAACTGGGGACTTATAGAAGAATCTCATTAATTATACAAGTTTATTGCAAGAGTCCAAGCCTAGTTATCACTCAGAGGAATAGCCAAACATGGATTTCTTCAAGGTTAAGAAATTCAGGAAAGCCCACAAACCCGTTTTGGGAAATGATTTGGAGGACAAGCCTGTGCCTCAGCCAGAGTTGCCAAACAAGGAGAATGGTAGTGGTGGTGGAGATGCTGTTGTTCAGAGCAATAGTAAGACAAACAATGAGTCTTCTGATCCCACACCTGATGCTGAAGATGATGATGATGATTTTATCACAAACGAGGTTAAGAGGAGGTTAAAGGAGTTGAGGAGGAATAGTTTTATGGTGTTGATTCCAGAGGAAGAGTCTTGCGGTGAAGAGGATGAAGAGGAGGAAGAGCAGGAAGTTGATCAGGCAATAAGCCCCAGCCAATGGAGGGATGTGGAGGCTGAAGCTCGCCAATGGTGGGGTGGCTTCGATGCTTTGTATGACAAGTATCGTGAGAGGATGCTGTTCTTTGATCGGATGAGCACGCAGCAGCTTAATGAAACTGGTAAAAAAAGTTGTTAATGGTTGAGCTTAACTTGCTTTCGTTCTTAAATGAAGCATATTATATGCTTTAGGACCAAACTTATTCTATTAGCCTGTGCTCCAGTTAACTTGGTTTTCGGATCATGATGCTATTTTGTGATGTTGTTTATTAATTAGAAAAATGGTTTTTAACGGAACTGGTATGCTTCCTAATGGTTTATTTTATTGATTTCTTTCTTAAATGAAGTACACTGCATACTCTAGGGCCTCCCTGATTTTCACATCTGATCTCTATGTGAACTCAAATCGGCATTTGGTAACTTGGTTTCAGATCATGATGCTATTTGGATTGTCAAAATGCATAAGGGAAAGAAGAAATATAAGTGGTCTTACATGTTTAAATGGTCTTCCCCTTTTTTAGCTAGAAAAACTTGTATTTTGATGCAGTTTACGAGTTGGTATATTACTGTTATGGTTTAGCTAATTAATTTCTTCCTCTAGTGAAGCACATTACATATTAATGCTTTTGGAAGATTCTGAAGTTCAGTAAGGTGTCAGATAATAACCATGCTGCCTGTTTTATTGCAATCCATGTAACGCATCTATTTCCGTTCTAGCGAGTTTGGCTGAATTTACTACTGACGTATGTCTTTGGGTTATAGTGAGTTTGGCTGAATTTACTACTGACGTATGTCTTTGGGTTATCGAATCTGTGTTGTTAAAAATTGAAAATGCGTGTTAGATCAAACCCTTTTATTTATGTAAGAGCTTCTGCAACAGATCAATCTTTCTTGTTTAGCTAATGACGACATAGATATTTATTTTAATTGCTATAATGGTAACTCCTGTAAACGTGCCAGTTTTACCCCTTACTTCATACTCCCATTATTTTATTTATTTATTTATTTTGTGTTGGGTGCCCTTGGTATTGATTTGCTAGGGACATGAGAGATGAGTATTCTTTGAGTCTTTTTTTCCCCTAGTAAACTGTTATGGGGTCCAGGCCAAAAGAGGTTTATTGCTCCCATTTAAGTATTTGGTCATCTATGGAGGGTATTATTCTTCAATAGAGTCAAAGACAAGAGGTCATCTTTGGTCGTCCAATCTAGATACCATAAATGGAGGGAATTTATTTCAATTTACCTTACACAAATTTCTTGAAATTTAGTTTCAATGTCATGAATGATAGGGAGAGAGAATTTACATTACTTGTGCAAGACAAAGAAACACTTGTGAGACGCGCCTCAAATTGTAGCCCTTTGACTGGTATCCCGGGCTTTCGTTTGATGCTGTCTAGGCAAATCAAGATCTTGATCCTTGCCGTATATGACCTCAGTTGTGAGTTGTGACAGAAATATGCAGTAAATTGATTAAAATTTAAAGTAAGAAACATGTGGTCCTTTTTGTTTTGGCATCTAGATATGGTGACATTAGTATCTTCTTTTTCTTCGTCATCATAGATTCTCAATCCTCATAAAACGATTGTTGTGCAGGCTGCCAAACCACCACCACGCCGTCACCAAGATCTGCATCTAAGAAGCTAGCGTCTCCTCTCCGCTGCCTTTCTTTGAAGAAGATTGAAGAACCTGAGGACGAAACTGAGCATCTTCAGCAACCTCAAATTGACCCGTACCGTGATATTGAGACAGCATATGTTGCTCAGACTTGCTTGACTTGGGAGGCACTTCACTGCCAATACACCCAACTGACCCAGAAAACTATGTGCCAACCTGAAAACCCCACCTGTTACAACCATAGCGCTCAACAGTTTCAACAATTTCAGGTTTTATTACAAAGATATATTGAGAATGAACCTTTTGAGCAAGGTCTCAGGCCCGAAATTTATGCTCGTGCAAGGAAACTTTTGCCCAAATTGCTGCAGGTCCCTAACGCAAAAGGTAAAATACTTTTGATAAATTCCATTAAAAGATTGGATCGTTTCCTCTTTTGACAGTTCTTTATCCCTGCCTAGTGCTATAAAACTACCTTACTTTAACAACGTTGATGCATCTTTTAACTTGGCTTCTTTGATTTATGTGATTGTAATATCCAAATTAATCTGTTGAATGCAATCGTGCAGCTTCGAGTCTGAAAGAGATGGAGGGAGAAGAACCATCTTTAACAGTTCTCGCCCCTGATCTTATCAAGATAATGGAATCATCAATTCTTGCTTTCTACCTTTTTGTGAAGATGGATAAGAAAAAATCTAGCGGGCCTCGTAATCTTTTTGGAAACCAGAACCAAATGGCAACCCCACTTCATCAGGTTCAATCTTCTCTTGAGAAGGTATGGTTCCAAGTCACATTTTGATACAAGTCATAATCTTAAAACTTCAGTCTGAGAATTTGTCGCTTTGGATAACTCCTGATGTTTGTTTGAGTAAGGTATTGGCTATTTTCTAACCCTCATTGATTCAGCTCTTCTGCAACTGTAGCTCAATCGCTCCTGTTTATGTCACCAAACTGTGAAATTTGTCAAAACTGTGTCTCAAGAATTACACAGGTTTTGAAGGCCGACGTGGTTGGTAGTTAAGCATTAAATGTCCATTGGGCTGTTTTCCATATTCGGTATCCACAATTTGCAGAAAGACAAAGAAGCCATCTTTAACCAATTTGGATTCTGCTATCCTCTACCATTAATGCTAATTCAAGTGCCTGATTCTCATCATACATTGTGTCATAATAGTAGGTAGCTTTACATCCACAATTTGCAGAAAGACAAAGAAGTCATCTTTGACCAATTTGAATTCGACTATTCAAGCGCCTGATTCTGCATCACACATTGTGATACAATAGCCAATAGCTATGGTTTGTTAAAACTTATGGTTGACAATGACTTTTTGTAGTGGGTATAAAAAATGGGGCACTGTTTTCATTTTCTTGGTATATTATGCTTGCTGTTCGTTACGAAACTATGTTTACCAATCATTTTAATGTTTGAGCTCTATCTTTCTGTGTTGCAGAAACTAGTGAAACTAAAAGAACTACGTAAGAAGAGGAGAGGTTGGAAAAAGAGATCCTGGCCCTCGATACAAGAAGACGTTCAGCTCTTGTTCAGCCTTATTGAAGTCAAACTTATGTCAAGGGTTCTAAGAATGGTGAGGATTAGTAAAGAGCAACTATTTTGGTGCGAGGAGAAGATGAAGAAGATGGACGTCGTCGATGGCAAGTTGCGAAGAGACCCTTCTCCAATTCTTTTCCCCTGTTAATAGGTATTGAAAAACTATGACCATAGCTAGAAAAGAAACTAGGATGTCTTAGTTGCTTACTTTATGATCTGAGAGCCCTCTACAGCCAAAATTGCTCTTCCCTTTTTTCCGAGCCAGAAGGAATTCCCGCCGTTAGTTCCAGGAAATTTAATTTCCTTACATGATAGTTCTTTTTTTGTGTATACTTGTGGTGTATGAACACACTATTAACTAGTGTTACTTTAATTAGATCTATCATTGTCCTTGTGAAACTGGCAATTCCGTGCTGTATGATTGTAAGAGGGGGCTAGCTTTGGTTTCCCATTTGATGCACTCTTGTTTTGGGAAACCAATTTCATTTCATAGCCGTAGTTTGTTGTAGAGGACTGGATAGAACTGTGTTGCAGATAACTGTTGTGGATTTTTTTTTTTCCTTTTGTTTTTGGGTTGGCGTCTATGGCCAAAGGAATGCTTGGGAATTAAGTTGGAACTTGAAGTTGGAATTTAGACACGGTAACATGTAAAAGCTTTACAATATAGTATATTTTTTGCTTTATACTCTAACATATAAGAGTTTTAGACTTAAAGAAAAATGGAACTTGGTTTTAAACATTTCCGAAGTTTTTTGTTAAGCATTCGTCAATCCTAATTAATATGATGTTGTGGTAATAATTTCTCCTACCATGAAGATGAAAAGTACTCAAGTCCAAGACTATAAGAGAAGTTGACGCTCTTATATTAATTCTAAATTAGCTGGACATTAAGTAAACTTCCATATAGTACTCGTCTAATTTGTCTTCAAGATTAAATCTTTACCAATTCCTGGGTTACCAACCCTACTTAATCACAACAAGGCATGTAACGTACGCATAATATCACATGCATCTGATAAAGTTTTCTGATGTGTGACATGTATGATCAACGGTAACCCCAAACGTGTAAAAATCTAAACTAGAAAATTTGGTGGCTTCTAAAACCTTGCCTCCGATCAAGAAAGTCTTTAATAAAATAAAAATAAAAATAAAAATAAAGTAAAATAATAATCATCTTATCCCTATTTAGCGAGAAAGTCAGTTACTATTTACTTCTCCTATTTGGACTTTAGTTCGGTATCGAATCTAGTTTGGACGCCAATTGCAACCTTAGATAAGAATTTAATGTTAATGAGCGAAAAAGAGCTTGTCACAACGAAAATAGTAAAAAATAGGCATATGTGGATGCATTAAAAAATGATAGAAAATGTAATTAATTGTTTAAAAAATATAACCTAGTAACCAAATTGTTATATAACTCGATCACATTCATTAACAAGAGAAATATTAAATATTTAAATAGAAAAAATATAAATAAATATGAGAAAATATTTCTCGTGTTCATACAAACCAAATTAATTAATTTGAACTAAAAAAAACCACTCAAACCCATGAAAAATTACACCCAATAAGGAGGGGCTATAACAAGGATGGTTGCGACGATGAGAGGGGGTAGGATTTGGTCGGTAAAGGGTGCGGGCCAATCTCAATCTCGCGAAGGGCAGAGGCAACTCAATCCTATGATCTCTCATTTTTTCTTTTAACCCTATATGAACCATTTTGGCATAACCACCTTAGAATATATATATATTTTTTTGGATACAAGGGGAGGGAGAATGTTACCTACTTTTGAGTGGAGCTAAGCGTGATTCGAACCCTCAATCTATGGTTGGAGTGGAGGGACTTATAATCAACTAAGCTACCTTCACTTGTCATCTCACATTTTTTTGCGACCATTAATGTTATTAATGACAAAATATTATGCTGTAACATATTGTTTATAATTAGAGAATCGTCCATTATTGGGAAAATGAAGACTACCATGTAAGGAAAAAATAGAATACGGTTGCCAATAACTAGCTCAACTTTTTTTTTTTTTTTTTTGAAGTTAAACCGGCAATTATTAAGCGCTAATCAAGTCACTAGCTCAACTTTTTTTTAGCAAGCATATTTAGTTATAAATAATTACTTTATATAATTATCAAAGACCATAATTTTAAAATTATGAAAATTGACAATTATATTTGAAAAATAAAAAGGTAGTGTATAAATTATAAACGAGGAATATATAAACAACATACATTTTAATTATTAAAATATTACTTTTTTTAATGACGGAATTGTGTTTTTCCAATGACCATATTTATATGTTTGTTGTGAATTCTTTTTTAGGGGATTTGTTTTGAAATTTTTAATGATCATATTTGGTAGTAGTAAATAACCAATGATTAGATCTTTAAGACAATAAATTTTAATAATCATAGAAATTGATAATGAGATTTAAAAATTGTAAGTGTATAAATTACAAACGTGGTATGTATAAATAACACATAAAAATCGATAATACATTCTAATGCTTCTTATTTTTAAAAATGGCAGTATATATATGTATATTATAAATGAGGTATATATGATAGTATATATAAACATAAGGGTTTGGTGTGGAGAACGAAATTATTCTCTACAGATAGAGAATAATCCAAGGATAGGGAGTAGTTTTTAGTTTTGATCAATGGTGAAGAATGAAGGTATGCCAAATCAAAAATAAAACCTCCCACATATAATCTAATACCCGATTAAAAGTTTATTAAAAAAGACAAATCAAGTTTTCTCCACCGTCTCCACGACCGCCGGTGATGGGGAGGATGATTTTTCGACCGCCACTTCTAGCAACCAACGGCCAAGCGCTGTGGCAGCCAGCTCTAATTAGATTCTTGTATCCAAACGCATTTTTTCTTCCAATTTCCCTTCTTCTGAAACTGATTTCAGAGTTCGTCGATGGCAGCTGGGCTTCACGGCATCGTTGTCGTCATCAGAGTCTCAATCATGAGATAGTCAGGTCTGACGAGCAGAATTTGTCAGAGTCTTGATGACGACATCGTTAGAGTCTTACGGGCTTCACGTCGTGTCTGACAAGCAGAGTTCGTCGGAGTCTTCAAGACTGCATCTTTGAAGTCTATTGGCAGGTATATTTATTTTAACCATGCGATATTCATCGCACGGTTGTAACAAATTAGGTTGTTGATTAGAAAATTATAGTAAATAAATATTGAACTTAGAAAGCTGACTAAATATGATCCCAGGTGAGTAATTTGTTCTTGACCTATTGACTCATATGACCTTTTAAATCTTTTTCTTTTAATTTATGTTGGACTTTGAGACACCCATAACGGTGTATGGCCCAAAAGTCAATGTCGGATTTTTATTTGGAACAAAATCTACAAAAGGGGAAGCATCATTTTGGAAATATTCTACAATATTCCCAATATTTTGACAGATTGAGTGAATCTCGTAACTTACTCTTCAAAAGAAATACTTTCTATGTTTTGTCATGTCCTTTTATGTAGGGGTGTATAAAAAATATGCTAATATGCCCAAACCGCCTAATTCAAACCAAATGAACTGAACAAGTGGATTTTGTTTTAATTTTGAATAGTTTACGTAGTTAATGTTTCGCCCAAAATGTTTCTCTAAATGTGAATATTTGTAGTATAGAATAGGGTTTTATATCCACAGAGAGGTAGGTTTTTGAAAAATCAAAAATTTTTGGTTTAAAGTGGCAAAGGATTTTTACAAACAAAGTTTAAAAGAAAACAAATATTTTTGAAATTTTTAAAAAAGATTTTAAAACATAAAATTAAAACGGTAAAGCTTCGAGAATCCATTGTATGCTTTGTAATTGGTATGGAATTTTCTTTAATTATGAATTATCTAAAGCATTTAATTTATTAAATGGTTTCTAATTAATTGCAAGCACGTTTACTAATTTTACAATTCAACGTAAAGCGAAAATATAACAGGCTATAATGTTGTAAAGGTTTTTCTCAAAAAGTAGCAAAATAATTACTTCTTACTAGTAATTTGGTATATTAATTATGAAAATTATAATTACTGTCACTACAATTATAATTAACATAATTTTAATATAGAAAAGATAATAACAAGTCAAAATTATTATATTTAAATGGATAAATTTTTTTACGTTAATTTCGTCAAAATCTCATCTTATAAAATATCTAAAATTGACAACATAACAAAGTCATATTATAGCAAAAGACTTACATTGTTTCATTATTATAAATATTAATTATGCAGCATAATTAAATTACGTAAATAAAGCACGATTGAATTTATATAAAAATGGGTAGCATAACAAAATTAACAGTAATTATTAAAAACATGAAAAATATAATTTATTCTATAAAAATATAAACACTACAAAACATATATAGAGTTAAAAAACTATACAAGAGTACTATGTATACAAGACTATTTCTCTACCTTACTAGACTTTTTACACTAATTTAGACATTATTTTAATATTAAAAGTAGGGTCGGATGAGTGCTCTCACAACATCTCTTAAAAAAGCGGATACTATTTAGTTAGAAACAAAACAATTTTGGCCCTAAGGTTTCATAAATTAAATTATTTTGATTTTGATGATAACAAAACAATTTTTATAGTGCAAAAATTGCTAATAAATTTCTTGAGTTTTACTAAGCTTAAAATCAATAGCAAATCATACGAAGAAAATTCAAATTTCAAGAATGATCAAGCGTTGGAAGCAATGTAGAAAGGACTCACGAATACTTGAAAATCACTTGAAGTTACTTTTCTAAGTCTTTTATGTAAGTGAGCAATAATATTGAATTATATAATTTATGTAAGCTCAAATCATACACACACTAGCATTCATAAAAGTTTTAAAATTTGCATAAGTGTTTTAAACTTGTGAAAATATTATGCTTAAATTTTTTTCCCTATACAAAATGTTTTCACACTTAAACTTGGTATCTAAAATGCAGACTTAAAATTACACTTAAAGTGCACACAAATTAGATTGTCATGACTTTTACAAAAACTGCATTTTAGAACAAGTTATTAAAAGGCCCTCTTTAGAAGGACTGGCTTGTAAGCCATTACAGGCCAGCCTGTCGGTCATATGGGAAGAGAACTGGATTTTATAGCTCTATGTAGGCCTGCTGGTTCTTGTGAACCGGCCTGCCAGTTAGGCAACATAGAGAGCATGTTTTTCTATATTCTCTGGCAACCGATCGGTTAGATGACTGTTAGAGTGTTTCAGGCCAAAATTTAAAATTTTAGCCTACCAGTTAGAGTTTAAAGGCTACTTTTTTGACTGTTAGAGCTCCATTCGCAATGGCTATATTGATCAAAAAAAATTTTTTAAGCCATATTTGAGTACAAGGAGGCTATATATACCCTTCCATTTATTGTGTTCATCACCAAGCATTAATTGCAAGCTTTCTTACATTGTTTTGAACATAAACGTTCATTTCTTCACACACTCTTAAACTTACAGAGTCTTCATTTTTCTTGAGAGTTGCTTACACCCTCCAAAATAAGCCTTTCATTGTATTCATCTTTTATTTGGAGAGTTTATCTTGTGAGTGAGCCAAATTGTCAATCATACCTTTTTGAGTGATAGGTTGCCAAGCCTTAAAAATTGGGGGAATTTTTGGTTTGTCAGTGCCATAAAAATTGAAGTTGTAAGAGGTCGTAGAAAGCCTCGAGTAGAGCAAGTCACTGGTGTTGTACAAGGAGTGATCATGCCGAAAAGACGACCGTCGACATAGGCAAACTTTGTTCAGAGATAGTAGATGTAGGTATATGGCCGAGCCATTATAAATAATGTTTGCACTCATTTATCCTTAACTCTTTACTTTAATGCATTTATTTTCTTTTAAGTTTATTGCAATTGTCATTTGAGTAAATTTATTTATTTGTGCAATTAATCCAGAAATTTTCAATAATTGTGAAAAAGTTTCTAAACCCAATTTTCCCCCTTTTGGGTAGTCATTCTTGGGCTAATAATTGGTATCAGAGCTAAAAGCTCAAACTTATTTTTAAAAACATTTCACAACCTCAAGCATGGCTACTCAATTTTCACAAATTATGGAAGGTCACTCTACTAATAGACCTCCTTTTTTCAATGGGGTTGATTGCCATTATTGAAAAACTAGGATGTCAATTTATTTGCAATCTATTGATTATGATCTTTGGGATATTGTCCAAAATGGTCCATATAAACCAATGAAAGAATTAGACAAAGTTTTAGTCCCTAAAGAACCTAGAGAATATATCGATGAAGATAAACGAAAATTGTCTTTGAATGTTAAAGCTATCAACTTTTTATATTGTGTATTGGATAGAAATAAATTTAATAGACTAACATCTTGCACTTCTACACATGAGATATGTCGCACATTAGAGGTTTCCATGAAGGGATAAACAAAGTCAAGGAAACCAAAATAAATTATCTCTTGCATGATTATGAAATATTTAAAATGAAAGAACATGACACTATCAATAAAATATATATTCACGGATATTGTTATTGGTTTGAAGTCTCTTGGCAGGACTTTTAAAGATAGTGAACTATTAAGGAAGATGGTTCGATCTTTACCACCATCATGGTATGTCAAAAAAACAACATTGGAAGAGGCAAATGACTTATCAACTCTACTGCTAGAAGAATTGATTAGTTCTCTCATGACTCATGGGATCACAAAGAGGTAAAGTCAAGAAGAAGAAGATAAGAAAAAGAAAGGGATCGCTTTGAAAGCTTCTGCACTTGATGACAAGATGGTGAAGATGAAGAAAATGAAATCTTAAATTTGAAGGACTTTAAAGAAATGGCTATGCTTGCAAAGAAATACAAGAAGTTCTACCAGAAATTCAATCTGAAAAAAGGTATTAGAAGAAGAGAAGACCAAGGTGAGAAATCAAAGAACGATGAGGAATATCTTATGATTGTCAGAAACCCAGTCATATAAGACCAGATTGTCCTTTCAAAAAGGAAGCAAACAAGAAAAACATAAAGAATAAGGAATTCAAGAAAGCTTTTCAAGCCACTTGGGACGAGGATGAATCCAAAGATTCAGGTGACGATAAGGCAAGAGAAGTAGCCAACATGTGCTTCTTGGCAATCGATGATGCTGAGGTAAGTTCTCCTATTCCTTCCAATGATGATTGTGATGATATTGATATAGAATTATCAAGAGCTTTTGATGAATTGCAAGATGACTATGGGAAATTAGTTCTTAAAAATTCTATGCTTAAAAAGAAAGTAGCAACTCTCTTAGAAGAAATTGAAGTCTTGAAAAATGAAAAATCTAAAAGTGATGCTTTAGCTATTGAGAATGCATCTTTAAAAGAGAAAGTTGATGATAAATGGCAAGAAAAATTTTGAAATAATACTTGGTGAACAACGGTGTGTTTTCAACAAGGATGGTTTAGGATACAAACTACACATTGATCAAACATATTTTAAGAATTATTTTGTCAAAGCATCACCTAGCTCTCAGAACTCTAAATATGTATATACTTATTGCAATCAAGATGGGCATATTGCATCTTATTATTATCTCAAGAAAAGTACATATTTTGAAACAAAACTAAGATGGGTTACCAAAGTTTCTAAAACTAACACAAATAGACCCAAAGTCATGTGGGTATCAAAAATTAAAAAAAAAATTAAATTATTTTTGTAGGTACTAAAGAAGGAGAAGGTTAAGTGGTTCCTAGATAGTAGATGTTCAAAACATATGGCGGAGGACCTCTCACTTTTCTTAAACTTCACAAAAAAGAATGGAGGATATGTCATCTTTGGAGACAACACAAAAGGAAAGATATTTGGTGTAGGTGATATTGGTAATGGTTCCCTTCTTCTTTTTGAAAATGTATTTTTAGTTGATAATTTGAAGCATAATTTATTTAGTATTAGTCAATTATGTGATAAGAGATATAAAGTTACTTTTAAATCTTCTAGATGTTTGATTAGTCAATTGTGTGATAAGAGATATAAAGTTACTTTTAAATCTTTTAGATGTTTGATTGAAAATGTTTATAATGGTGAGGTTGTGTTTATTGGTAACCTCAATGAAAATGTTTATGCAATTAATGTTGAAAAATGTTCTAACAAAAATCAATGCCATTCGGTTTTAAACGATGAAACATGACTTTGGCATAGAAGACTTCGACATGCTAACATGCATTTACTTTCAAAAATTTCTAGAAAAGAACTTGTTCAGGGTTTGCCAAAACTCAAATTTGAAAAACACAAAATATGTGAAGCATGTCAATTCAAAAAACAAGTCAAAACTTCTTTTAAACCTTTTTCTAAAATTCCTACCACTAGACCTTTACAACTTTTACATATATATATTTATTTAGTCCTTCTAGGACTACAAGTCTAGGTAGTAAATACTACGCCTTTGTCATTGTTGATGATTTTTCTAGATACAATGGGTTTATACTTTTAGCAAATAAAAATAAAGCTTTGAAAACATTTTCATATTTTTGCAAAAGAGTACAAAATGAACAAGGGTACGTGATTACTTCAATTAAAAGTGATCATGGTGGCGAGTTCAATAGTGATGCCTTTGAATTATTTTCCAATGAAGAAGGCTATGGACAAATTTTTTTGGCACCAAGAACTCCTTAACAAAATAATGTTGTTGAATAGAAAAATAGAGTTTTACAAAAAATGACTAAGACTATGCTCAATGAAAATGGTGTACCAAAATATTTTTAGACCGAAACCGTTAGTACTGGTTGCTATGTTGTTAATAGAGCTCTTATTAGACCGAAATTAAATAAAACTCCTTATGAGCTTTGGAAGGGTAGAAAACCCAATATCAACTATTTTAAAGTCTTTGGATGCAAATGCTTTATTTTAGACACTAAAAACAACTTGGGAAAATTTGATGCAAAATCTAATGTTGGTATTTATTTTTTTGGTTATTCTACTTTTGGCAAAGCTTATAGAGTGTTTAATATAAGAACTATAGTTGTAGAAGAGTCTTTGCATGTTGGATTTGAAGAATCTAAGGTTTTCGTCGAGAAAGTGGAAGATGATAATTTAGGTTTAGAAAATCAAATGAAGAACCTAGAAATTAAAGACAAAGGAAAAGAGGTTCAAGAGGATCCAAATTCTTTTCAAAAGATCATCTCTTAACCAACTCAACAAGCACAACAAAATCAACATCAAATGGAGCATTCAAAAGATAAGTCTACTTCACATCCTTTACCAAAAGATTGGCAGTATCATCCTAAGACCATTATAATCACTCATGATCGTCCAATATATGGGGTGAGAACTAGATCATCATTTAAAAATATTTGCAACAATTTAACTTCTTCTTTTTTTCACAAATTGAACCAAAATGTTTTAAAGATGCCAAAAATGATGATTTTTGGATTTTAGCAATGCAAGAATAGCTAAATCAATTTGAAAGAAATGATGTATGTGAACTTGTTCCTAGACCTAATGGCCCAAGGTTTCAATAAAAAAAAAGGTATTGATTATGAAGAAACTTTTGCACTAGTTGCTTGTCTAGAGTCCATAAGAATATTAATTGCTTTTGCTTGCTACAAAGAATTTATCCTTTATCGAATGGATGTCAAAAGTGTATTATTAAATGAATATATTCTAGAAGAAGTTTATGTTGAACAACCACTCGTTTTTAAGATCATAAATATCTGGATCATTTATAAATTGAAAAAGGCTTTATATGGTTTAAAACAAGCTTCTAGAGCTTAGTATGATAGATTAAGTAATTTTTTGATTGAAAATAGATTTTCAATAAGAAAAGTGGATACTACTTTTTTTTACAAATAAAGGGTGAAGATTTAATTATAGTTCAAATTTATGTTGATGGTATAATTTTCTGTGCTATTAATGTTGTTTTATGTGAGGAATTTTCTAAGTGTATGTATAGTGAGTTTGAAATGAGCATGATAGGAGAGTTGAATTCTTTCTTAGATTGCAAATCAAACAAACCAACAAAGGCATCTTCATTAATCAAGCAAAATATGTAAGGGACCTCCTCAAAAGATTTGAAATGGAAAATCTATAGCCGATGTCAACTCCTATGAGCTCATCGAAAATTGGACAATGATGAAAAAGATAAGGCAGTAGATATTATAAAGTATCAAGGTATGATCGGTTCCTACTCTATTTAACCAAAAGTAGACCGGATATAATGTATAGTGTTGGTCTTTGTGCTCGATTCAAGCAAATCCTAAAAAGTCTCATCTTAGTGTAGGTAAGCACATTTTCAGATATCTAAGTGGCACTAAGAATTTAGGTTTGTGATATCTTAGAGGCACACATATGACTTAATGAGTTACACCAATGCCGATTGGGCTAGTTGCACAATCGATCGGAAAAGCATGAGTGGAACATGTTATTTCCTAGGATTCTTACTAGTTTCATGGTTTAGCAAGAAACAAAATTCGGTTGCTCTATCAACCGCATAAGTGGAATACATTTTGGCAGCTAGTTGTTGTACACAAATACTTTGGACAAAGCAAACATTATTGGACCTATGATTGCATTATGACCATGTGCCCATAATGTGTGATAAAATTAGTGCCATTAATTCGTCAAAATTCTGGTTTTGTATTCAGGCATAAAGCATATAAAAATTGGACACCATTTCTTGCATGACCATGTACAAAAAAGAGGATATTACTTTAGAGTTTATAACCACAAATAAACAACTTGCGGATATATTCAAAAAACCTCTTGTACTAGATAGATTTTCACAACTTAAAAGCGGTTTTAGAATTTTAGATGCTTTGGATTTGCATTTAAAAGTTTGACATATTTTATGAGCATTATTAAATACTTGTTTGTGCTATTATGTTTGAGCATGTTTGATTAAATTTAGTTAAAATTGTTGTTGTTTGATTATGTTTAATTAGTTTGATGATGTTAATATGTTTATTATTTATAGATTAATATGTTTAATAATCATTTTCATTGTTTGATATGTTTATTGATTGATTTTTAATTTTTTGTGGTCTTAAAATTGATTTTATTTGAATTTTAAAATTTTTTTCTAAAGCGGCTCGGTTCAACACAACCAGCCTGCTGACTGCTTGAATCTAGCCTGCTGGTCTCAGGGATCGGCTTGTCAGTCTGTCAGGATATATATACCCAAAGAAACCTGAGAAGGGTTATTTTTTGACCCCCCATTCTTTCCTCGCCTCTTTCTGTCTCTAAAATCCTCGAAATTCATTACCCATGCATCAAAACCTCAAAATCTTTTGGTTTTCACTTTAGATTAGTGATTATAAATTGTTTTTTTTAATCATTTTTCTCCTCAAAAATCCCAACTTTCACCTTCAAATTTCACTCCTTCTCTTTCCGTCAGAACCCTACTTTGTTTCTCTCCAAATTTTCAAATTTTCATCCTTTTTCTCTCAAATTTGTCTCATCATCAGCATTCGCAATGGCTCCAGGTCAAAGGGCATCAAAATGCACCAAAACTGTTGCCTATAAAAATCCAACTCAAGAGGTATTTTTCAAAGAATTTTCCAATGATCGTTTTGTGAACTATTTTTTAGGCAGAAGTATTAATAATGGAAAACTTAGGGCTTGTTTAGTATTGTTTTGAGAATCTTTGAAAATGTTTTTGCACGCTTTTTGAGCCAAAAAATTTAAAAACACTCTCAGTGTAATTATCAAAAAATTCTCATTTTTCAAAACAAAACTATTTTCACCTATTTTGAAAACACTCTCAAATAGATCCTTATTTTTTTAAAGAGTTAGCTAGTTTTAGAGTTGAAGAATTGTTTTATAGGTTGTATTGGAAAGGGATTATGACTTTGTCGGAGAATGTATACCCTAGACTTGTTAAGACATTTTATGCAAACTTAGATTGCTCCTTTGATCCTTTAGAGGTTTCATTAACCCTCAAAGGAAAAGAAATCACATTAACCCCTGCCATACTAGGAGAAATTTTGGAAATGCCTTACAAAGAGATGCATTACATGGTATTAGAACTTGGTCTTTTGTAAAAGAGGATATAGCCAAAGCTATTTATGAGAATGATGATGGTACTGTATCGAACAAAATTTGTGCATCAACCTTTCCTCTAGGTGTCGGAGCCTTCATACATTGATTTCTACAAATATATTTCCTAGAGCTGGGAATAAGAATGAGGTTTCTTTCCTTGACCTCCATCTTATTTATTGTCTCTTATCTGGTACCCATACACACCTTCCTTACCTTTTAATTTGGAAAATGATGGATGTTTCTAGAGGAATTAAGAGTGCAGGCTTATCTTATGGGATACTCCTAACCAAAATGTTTTAGGTATTTTAGTGTCTATCTTGAGGATGAGAAAGATATGGCAAAGTTCAAACCATATCTTGCTTTTGGCAGTCAAACGGCAATCAAGATGGGTTTTCAGAAAGTAAATAGTATTTGGGTTCCTATGGAGGGAGATACTAAAGGTGATCCTAGAAGAGAGCAACAAGTTAAGGAAGAGGAAGAAATAGAGAGAGTTCTAGAGGAAGAAGAAGAGGAAATAACCCTTTGCCTAATGTATAAGCATAAAAAGGAAATAGGTCAAGATATTCGGTCTATTTATGTGCAACAACAAAAGAAAGGTGACAATATCTGCTCCTTGCAAGAATCACAAGACCATTTTAAACTCACTAAATGACAATTTAGTCATCAATTTCAAGAATTCGCTGCCACTCAACAACAAATGTTCGAGTTATTGAAGAAATGGAGCATGGGAGGCGGTTCCTTGAGTCATTCTTAGAGTCTTTCTCTTTTTTCTTGTCAAATGTTTCTTTTGGATGCTTTTAGATGTTTTTATGCATTTTGTGTTTTTGGATTGTTGAAACTAAACTTTTGTGACATGGCTAATTATGCTTATCATCATTATTTTCTAGTTTTATAAGATTTGTGGTTTATGTTTATGGCTTGGATTATTATGCTTTACTTTTTCTCATTTTAAGTCCAATTCACGGTTTCTATAGTATTATGGGTTACGCTTTATGCTCTTTTAAATTATGAGTTTCATGTTTATGTATTTTGATGTTTATACTTCCTTTTTGTTGATGACAAAGGGGGAGACAGTATCGATTTGATTGCAAGTTTTAAGTTTTATTTTATTATCTTGAGATTGAAATTGAGGTTAAAATTGTTAAAATTATTTATTTTTACATTTGATTGTTGTTTATAAAAGCAAGGGGAGCAATGAGTAAGAGGGAGACCTTGTTCTCTTACCATTTTGATTGTTTGCACATATTGAGGGGAGCCTTAGGTAAGATTTCTTAATGCCATTTTTGAATAAATTATCATGCAATCAAAATTGTTTGTCATCATCAAAAATGGGGAGATTGTTAGCCCCAAGATTTCATAAATTAAATTATTTTGATTTTGATGACAACAAAACAATTTTTATAATGCAAATATGGCTATTGAATTTCTTGAGTTTTGCTAAGCTTAAAATCAATAGCAAATTATATGAAGAAAATTCAAGTCTCAAGAAAGATCAAGCGTTACAAGCAATGTAGAAAGGACTCATGAAGACTTGAACATCACTTGAAGTTACTTTTCTAAGTCTTTTAAGTAAGTGAGTAATAATATTGAATTATATAGTTTACGCAAGCTCAAATCACACACACACTAGCATTCATAAAAGTCTTAGAATTTGCATAAGTGTTTTAAACTTGTAAAAATATTCTGCTTAAATTTTTTTCTCTAAAAAAATGTTTTCATACTTAAATTTTAAAATATAGACTTAAAATCACACTTAAAGTTCACACAAATTAAATTATCATGACTTTACAAAAACTACATTTTAGAACAAGTTGTTAGGAGGCCCTGTCTAGTAAGACTGGCCTGTTGGTTATATAGGATAGAGAGCTAGATTTTCTAGCTCTTTGTCGGCCTGCCAGTTCTTGTGAACCAGCCTGTCGATAGCCCTGCTTCGGCCTGCTGGTTATGCAATATAGAGAACATGTTTTTCTATGCTCTCTGGCGGCCTGCCATGGTGCCCACCGGCTTGTCGGCCGCCCTCCAGTAGCCTACCGATCAGATAACTAAGGGTTTTAGGAGAATTTAAAATTTCGGCTTGCCGGTCTATTTTTTCGGCCTACCGATCGGAGTCCAACGACTAGTTTTTTAATCGTTAGAGTTCTATTTGCAATGACTATGTTGATCAAAAATTATTTTTTAAGTCATATTTGAGTACTAAAAGGCGATATATCCCCTTCCTTTTATTGTGTTCATCACTAAGCATTAATTGCAAGTATTCTTACATTGTTTTGATCATAAACATTTATTTCTTCACACACTCTTGAGCTTGCGTAGTTTATATTTTTCTCAAGAGTTGCATATACCCTTCAAAATAAGCCTGTCATTGTATTCATCTTTTATTTAGAGAGTTTATCTTATGAGTGAGCCAAATTGTCAATCATACCATTTCGACTGATAGGTTACCAAGTCTTAGAAATTAAGGGAATTTTTGGGTTTGTCAATCTCTGTAAAAAATTAAACTTATAAGAGGTCATGGTGAGCCTTGGGTAGAGTAAGTCACTAATGTTGTGCAAGGAGTGATCGTGTCGAAAAGATGCTCGTTTTAGTGGAAAAGATCGAGTCAAGCTTTGCTCAGAGACAGTAGACGTAGGCATATTGCCGAACCATTATAAATAGTGTTTACACTTGTTTATCCTTAACTTTTTACTTTAATGCATTTATTTTCTTTTAAGTTTATTGTAATTATCATTTGAGCAAATTTATTTATTTGTGCAATTAATCTATAAATTTTCAATAATTATGGAAAAGTTTTTAAAAACCAATTCACCTCTCTCTTAGGTAGTCATTTTTAGGCTAACAAACAGTTGAAGAATGAAACAGGAAAGAAAGAAACAAAGGCCAAACATTGGCCATGGGATGGATTGTAAAGGAAGGGGCTTAAGGTATTTATAGTAGTAGAAAACTACTATTTAAAATATTTTAGTAATATTTTTATTTATTTGTTTATTATATATATATATATATATATAACTTTGTTTTGAATAGAATTTGACGAAGATGTAATTATTGAGACTTTAATTTTTTTTTCTTTTCTTGTTGATCCATGCTTTTCACCATGCAAAGTATGGTTCGAGATTTGGTGTGGCGCCTATACAGGACGAACACATCTGGAGCATAGGATGCGTTGGTGGAGATTGTAGGAACGGCGATGATCACCTCTTCCCAAAGAGAAGTAAATGTGTGCCTTTTGACTGTTGGATTAGTCAACGTATACAAATCTGATGACCGTCAAAGCGCGTGCACGTGGCACCTACAACATAGAATCCCGAAGCTGATTCTGAAACATCCCTAACAAGCGACAGGCAATCGAACAGTTTTGGTTGATTTGGGGATTTGATCTGACAGCCCAAATTGTGCCATGTGCCATTTCTTTTGATTTTTAAATTTTTTGATTTCTTGTGTATTTGAGGTCCTTTTTGCGTTGTTTTGCTCTGTTTTTCCTCCAGATTTCAGATTTAAAATTAACAAACAACTAAAATTAATTATTTTACAAAAAAGATCTACAATAATATTAAAAATATTTATTTTACAATTAAACACACAAAACACACTTCAAAATAAATAAAAATTTCTAAAATTCACAAAACTTAACAGATATATTATTTAAGACTCGAAAATATTTTTAGAATTACTAAAAATATAATAAAACATATTTACAAACACTTTAAGACTACAAATAAAATTACTACACATTATTTTCAAACTAATTAATTACAAAACACTAAAAAATAATTCTAAAAATTACTAAAAATATTATTAAACATAAAAATGTACTAAAAACATATTTTTAGACATATTTGTACACTTAGATAAAAAATGCTTATTAACACAAAAATGCTATTAATTAGAAGATTTAACAAAAAAAATAAAAGGAAAATTAATGATCTTATCCTTATAAAATGGACATTTTTATGATCTCATCATACTCCCTAACCAACTTATTGTTAGTCCCTAGCAATTAAAGCGATAAAATTTTGATATGGTTTACATAATATCCACACAAAGTATACCATTTAACTCCAATTTGACTCACCTAGCTAAAGAGACTAACAAAACAAAAAATTTTATTCACACTTTATATGCTATTTAACAAAATGTAAGCAAGCCAATCTTAGTACATAAAAGATAATACATAATTATGAAATTTTATTAAAAACTAAGATTAACATTGTTTTGCTATTTTGTTTCAAATCACTCATGCAGGCAGCAATATTTCACATTTAATTGGAACAATTAAGAATAGAAACATAAAACAAAAATATATACAAAAATTAAACAAGTTTTATAACTATAGATAGTGCAATATTTGGCTCCTTTAACAAGTTTTGGGTCAATAACTCCTAGACTAGTTGACCTAAGGTATTAGGTGTTGAAGCACTCCATAGAACCTATTTCTCGAGTTAAACAGGCTACAAAACTAAACTTATTCAACTTTTATTCAATAATTTAAAACGTTACACTTTATTTATTTACATTTTTTTTATTTTTATATTCTAACTTTGATTTATCATCTAATTTATTTGATCGATTAATTGATTAATTAATTTTGAAAATGTTATTGCCCTTAATTGTTCATCTTCACAAAATAAAAAAAACCTCAAATATTCATAGCCTTGGCTTACTACTACAATTATGCATTACAATGCGTGTGTGAAGATAATGGCTTACAAATACTTTGAAAAATAAACATACAAAAATATTAAATAAAACCAAAGTTTTAGAGTCCATAAAATTAGACAATGTAAAGAATAGAAAAATGATATTACATTAATATGAAATTCAAAAATAAAAACAAAACAATAACACATTAATTACTAAGAAACTAAAATCTACGAAACATTATTTTAGATCTACTTTTTAATGACTTACACAAAAACTCATAAAACACACAAAAATCTAGAGCAAAAATTGAAAAAATTTTGGGATAATTTCATACAAGATTGATGTACAACATTCTCCCCTCAACCTGAATTGTACGTTGTCCTCAATGTATAAAAAGAATAGTAAGAGCAACGAAAATATTACATGGATTAGCATAGCTGTAGTAATGATCTGTAACTAGCTTAGCAAACCAAACGATATAACAATATATTACAAACTAGGTATTTTAAAGTCAGATTCACAAGACTTTA
Organism: Artocarpus heterophyllus; assembly: GCA_025403435.1. Taxonomy (NCBI): domain Eukaryota; kingdom Viridiplantae; phylum Streptophyta; class Magnoliopsida; order Rosales; family Moraceae; genus Artocarpus; species Artocarpus heterophyllus. The sequence goes on from CM046339.1 coordinate 20,568,091, forward strand.
TTTTTATTTCAAAAAATCAAAAATCATGCTTTTTACACAGATTCTTAAAAATGCGTCTCAAGAGGCCGCAAATACAAAGTATTTGCTAATTGCAATAGATAATATCCTTCTTTACTTGGCCCTTCTACAAGAATTATCTTTGAGATTTATTTTCAACTTTTGGTTTTTTAATAAAAATTTCATAAATCTAAATAGAAAAAAAAGAACAAAAATTAATATGTATAAGAGAGAGTGAAACAAACTATTGAGGGTTGGTAAATCGTGTTGAAAATAGTATGCAGCAGAAATTAAAATTTTTATACCAGAGTATTTTCTAAAACACAATTTTGATACGCTATATGAATAAATTAACCAGATCTTGCTAACATTGTTTAATGAAGAACTCCTGTAATTGATGAAGAAAAAGGCATTCCAGAAGAGCCTCAACTAACTGGTCTTATTTGCTATTCTCTATCCATGATTAGAGTGCGTGCGAGCATACGTCTTACAATTCTTCCTTGGTGACTCTCCTTCTAACCAATTAAGAGATACTTAAAACTACCGTTCATGATTTGTGAACAATAGCTCTTCGGGAGAGTTTCAGAGACTCACAGAATAGAGTGTCTACTCTTGGTCTCTCAACTGATCTCAATAACTTATGAGTCTGACTCCCTATTTATAGAAGTCGTCCTATGGTTGGTCCTTATCAGATAAGGCTTCAAAAATTTGAATCTGGATCAATGTCTGACAAAATCGCTTAATAACGCGTGATCAAATTATTATTTGGTCAGCAGGCTAAACTGGCAGATCGGCCTCTTACTTCATCGATAGGCCAAACCTGAAGATTGGCCTGCCTAACTTATGATAAATGATCCCTATGAATCTTTTTTTTTCTACCCAAGATTCTTTAGATAAAGCCTTAGTTTTAATTCAAATAACCCAATAGAGAAGTTATCTAATTAAAATAACAATATCTAGATAATCTATAGGAAAATAAATATTCCCGATAATTCAACATTTTAAATTGAATTAATTTTTTATAAAATTAATTCAACTGATAAACAGACATGAATTATCTGATCCTATCAAATTTTAGCCAATCTGATAATTTGACATAAATCACCAATTTATTGGAAAGGCACACCATATCATTACATGATTTATTATGAGCTAGCAAAGGGGACCTGATGGACCTGTACAGTTTAAGCTCCCGATAATTATGAAACCCATTATCCTAGATATACATTTCATAATTATCAACTTTAACACTACTCCCCTAAAAGCTTAGAGCTGCACTCTCGAACTATATAGAATTACGAAGCCCGAATAGCTAAGTCTTCATGACATATCATAATGTATCGCATCCCCATAGAACGTCCATAATCGGCTTAAGGATAAATTCTGTCTTACCTTTCTAATTATTTTTCTCTTACATTCCATTATCTCACTATAAGAAAACTTACCATCTAAAGATAGTGTACCATTCGGTTACACTTATATATTCAAATGGTTGAGCACTATAGTTTTCCAATTACAGGATAACGCGTATAAGAGGATATCATCGACCCCTATAGAGGAGCTATGGATCCATATATATGAATAACAAGTCTATGCTATCTAGAGTCATGTTTCTAGCATACCGATATGCGTACCATCATAAAATATGGATGTCACCCTTTGGTAAATCAAAAGACATGAGTCAAGACAACAGGCCCACTATTCATCTCAGGATTAAGATACAACACATATGATTGTCTAAAGTGAATTGATTTGTCGAGATAGAATTATTAATCCAAATCAATTACATTTTATGTCCTGATCCATTGCATCATCACCTATGACAAAGCACCAATGTTTCTATTCACGGAGTCCACATTCGATGGCTAAGACAAACCATTTCCTGTTAGGGATATAGACAACATAACAATCTTTGCATGAATAAAGTGCCCAACTTTATTTCCTCTATTGTGGATCTTATGATATAGACCATTACCTTTAGAATCATGTCTTACACATAATCTGTCCATCATATGCCTGATTCTAAAGGCTTAGACCGACAATCTCAGATTTTTTGTTTACTTAATATACATTCAACAAATATGAACGTAAAGAGGATAACAATTTGGTATATGAATAATAAAAAAAATCTTTATTGATAAAGATATCTCCAAAAACATATTACATACATGTCTAATAATCTCCCACTTGCCTTAAGTGAGTAAATAAGACAAATCCTGCATCCCCATAGCTTCTACATGCCTCTCGAAAACTCTTGCAGTTAGTGTTTTCGTGAATGGATCAACTATATTATCCTCAGATGCGATTTTGCATATAGTAACATGTCCACCTTCTACGAAGTCCTTTATCACATGATACTTCCCAACAATATGCTTACTCTTCTTATGGAATCTTGGTTCCTTAGCATTAGTTATCGCTGTACTATTATCACAATACAGCTATACCGACTTATCCATACTAGAAACTACCTCAAGATCCCTAAGAAACTTGCAGAGCCACACTACTTCTTTAAAGCATCACTAGCTGCCACATACTTGGCCTCTATCATTGAATTTGAGTGCAATCTTGTTTGGTACTTCTCCAAACAATGGCACTACCACCTAGAGTAAACACAAAACCAGTAGTCGATCTTCTTGAATCCAAATAGGATTGGAAATCCTAGTCAGTGTATCTCAAAGGTGTCAAATCCTCACCCAAATACATAAGCATATACCTTCAAGTCCTTCTTAGGTACTTGAAAATAGGCTTGAGCGCAGCCCAGTGGTTCAGTCCTGGGTCTGACGAAAATCGATGTACAATCCTGATTGCATAATTAATATCTAATCGTGTGCAATGCATGGCATATATGAGACTACCCATTGCCGAAGCATAAGGCACCTTCTTCATGTATTGTCTTTCTTCATCAGACTCTGGCGAGTCTTTCTTAGAAAGAGTTATTCCAGATCTACATGGTTGTCCACCTTTCTTGGAATCCTACTTTGTATACCTTTTGAGAATTTTATATATGTAGCCTGCTTAGGATAAAGCTATCATTTTGTTCTTCATATCCTGAAAAATATGGATACCGAGAACATAATTAGCCTCTCCTAAGTCTTTCATGTCAAATTGCTTGGTTAACCATAATTTGACCAATGACAATAACCCAACATCATTGCCAATTAGTAGAATGTCATCTACATAGAGCAGTAGAAAAACCACCTTTCTATCCTTAATGTGTTTGTAAACACATGGTTTGTCCATATTTTGTGCGAATCTATAAGTCTTGATCACGTGATCAAATCTTATGTTCTAAGAACGGGAAGCCTACTTGAGTCCATAAATTGACTTTAGTAGCTTACAAACCTTGCCCTTCTGACCCTTGGCCTTGAATCTGTCTGGCTGTTTAGAAAAGCCATTTAGAAAAGCCGTCTTGACATCCATCTGTCAAATCTCGTAGTCGAGAGCGACAGTTATGGACAAGAGAATGCAGATGGATTAAGCATGGCTACAGGCAAAAAAGTTTCCTCATAATCGATTCCTTCCTTTTGTGTGTATCCCTTAGCTACTAGTCTAGCCTTATAGGTTTTGAATTTTCTATCTACTCCTCTCTTTCTCTTATAGATCCACTTACACCCTATGGGTTTTACCCCTTCAGGAAGATCTACAAGTTCCCAAACCCAATTAGTCTCTATAGACTTCATCTCAGTGTTCATAGCTTCTATCTAGAGTTTTGAATCAACATCCTCTATAGCCTTTTCGTAAGTGTAAGGATCCTTATCATGTTTAACCGGTTCAGCCAAAAAAGCCTCACCATTGAACATATACCTCTCGGGTTGACGCCCGATCCTTCTACTACGCCGAAGCTCCTTAAGTTGTTGTTTGAGTTTGGTTGGTTTTTCTACACTGATTGGAACGGTTTCATTCGAAACCCCCGAAATGATCAAATCACTCGTCAACTCCTCAAGCACCACTTTGCTTCAAGGCTTAAATTCGTCTATATAACTTTCCTTAAGGAAGGTTGCATTAGTTGAAACCATCACTTTATTTTCCTTTGGGTTATAGAAATAACGCCTTTTAGTCCCTTTTGGATATCCTATAAACACACAAACTTTTGAATATGCTTCCAACTTATTCGCTTCCTTAAACAGGACATGAGCTGGACATCCCCATATGCGAATATGGTTTAAGGATGTCTTTTTTCCCATCCATAACTTGTGAGGAGCTTTAGGAACCAATTTTGAAGGCACATTGTTTAAAAGGTAATATGCGGTTTTTAGTGCATATCCCTAAAAGGAAAAAGGCAGATGGACTTAACTATGTCCAACAAAGTCCTATTCCTTCTCTCAGCTACACCATTTTGCTACGGTGTGCCCGGCGCAGTCAAATGGGATAAAATTTTATTTTTTAATAAGTGTCTTAAGAACTCATAAGAAAGGTATTCTCCACCTCGATCGGATCAAAGTGTCTTTATGGTCTACCTAATTGCTTTTCTACTTCAGCCTGAAACTCCCTGAACTTCTCATAAGTTTTACTTTTGTGGTGCATTAGGTACACATACACATATCTTGAGTAATCGTCAATAAAAGTGATGAAATACTCATAGCCTCCTCGTGCCTAGATGTTCATAGGTCCACAAACATCACTATGCATAAGTTCTAGAACCCCTTCAGCCCTATTGCCCTTAGACCTAATTGGTCTTTTGGTCATTTTACCCTCCAAACAAGATTTACATTGTGGTATAGATTTCACTTTTAAGTGACTTAAAGGTCCATCCCTTACCAACCTTTGAATCTTATTCAAGTTAATATGACCTAGTTGCAAATGCCAAAGATTAGTCTTATTAAAGTGAGAAGTTTTAAGTCTTTTAGAGTTATTATCATTAACCTTAGTGTTAAGCAGTAAGTCCATCTTAGGTTTGATCAAATATAGATTATTTTGTATCCATCAATTACAGATAAAAGATTTGTTTTTTACGAATCACCACTTTATTATTAAAGGAAACTACATAAGAGTCCTTAAATAAACAAGCTATATAAATTAAATTGAATTTAGAAACATAAAAACAATCTCACAAACATAAACTCCGTAATTATCAAAATAAAGATGGACATCTCCCACTGCTTCAGCCAACATTAAGGATCCATCGCCATCTAAAGCGTGAAGTCTTCATGCAGCGGACTTCTTATTTCTTTAAACACCCTTGTAGAGAAACACAAACATGATTAGTTGCTTTGGAATCTATGACCCAAATGTCATTGGATTCCTCAACCAAACAAGTTTCAACAACCAAAAGATCACACCTACTTCCTCGGGAAGGGAAGTCCTTGCAATTCTTCTTTATGTGCTTGACCTTCCCACAAAAAAAAGCACTTGAGCTTCTTCGGGTTCTTCTTTTTCTTCTTCTTGTTCTTGCCATTTGTAGGAATAGAAGACTTTCCATTCTTAGCCCGTTGCTTCTTTCCATTCCCAGGGTTAGGATTGGAATCAGAAGCAGCTGCCAAGTTGGCCTCTCCACTAGTAGGAGTTTCCCTGATCAGATTTTTGAACTCCTGTAACTACTTCATTAACTCAGTCAAGCTCATATCCCTTCTATTGCTTAAATTAAATGTAGCTCTAAAAGGGCTAAACTCCTTAGATAGAGTTTTAAAGGCCATTGTCATTTGAGTTTCAGCATCGATGTCAACTCCATTGGTTTGAGCCTCAGCGAGGAAACCCATGACCAACATCATATGCTCCTTTATAGATTTCCCCAGTCTTTGTTTGCAGTTTAGAAGTTTTCAAAGTGCCCCTTGACCTTTTGTTAGGGCCTAGCCTCCAAACATGTCCTCAAGATTATCCAAGATTTGCTTCGTAGTCTCATAATCTTCATGTTAAGCCTGCAGCACGTTATTCATGCTAACCATAACATAACAGCGGGCTTGATCATTAGCATCTTTCCAGCGATCATATGCTTGGATTTGCTCATTAGTGGAATCTCCCGTAGGCTCGGGAGGATACGGTGTTGTCAGCACAAATTTCAGTTTCTCAAAGGACAGGATGGTATCCAGGTTCTGTTTCCAATCATTATAGTTCTCACTGGTTAATTGGTTTTTGTCAAGTATCGAAGATAAAGCATTTTTAGATATTTTTAATCTACAATAAAGAATCATATACCAAACATAAGCAAACATACCATAATAATTTAGTAAAATAACACAATCATGTAAAATATATACAAATGTGTTTATGTGTCAAAACCTTGAAAATATCACAACCTTACAACGATAATTCCTAACTCAGAATTCAACAAGCCGCTAAGGGGAGACTTGCCAGATTCAATTAGGAACATGGATCCTCTCCTAATTAATATATGCCATCTAGGACCCGTATAGTTCAGCATATATTAATAATCATTTCTTTGGCCATTAAGTTTATTAACAAAGCTCCTAGGGGAGGTTAATAATAAAATTAACATGAGTGCATAATTATCATTTTAATATTTTTTCCATGATTTATAATCACCACCTAGGGGTGTGCAATGATAAATCATGCTAAAATACCTTATCCTTTCGGAAATCCAACTCGGTACATGATAAAGTCCTTTCCTAAGGGTCGAAACCATCATGTGTTACCTATGGACCAATGATGGAGGCCGTAGTTCCTCTCTTCAAAAACCTTCCCCACTTAATCTTTTGAAATCAAGGTTTTATTTAAAAACATGCATGAACAATTTCTAATGAGCAGCACTCCTTATTCTATATGACATGTTATCAATATACATAGCAAATCATATTATAATGCAGACAAGCAAAGCCACAAGTAAAATAATAATAAATAACCGTAATATTATGGTTCCACCCTAGAGAAAAAGAAATCAAAGATTACAAGAGATAAATCGAAACATATTATCAAAAATTCATCCTTGAATTTTCAAATTTTATCATTCTTCATGTATTATCCATCTTCAAGTTTTCAATCCCGCATAGATCGAATGCTCCATATTTTTGGTCATATCCAAATTTAATGTTTCCAAAAATTGTCCCAAAAATAAAATCAAAACTACAGTGAAAAAACACTCCTTATTTTTGGTCATATAGATCGAATGCTCCATATTTTTGGTCATATCCAAATTTAATGTTTCCAAAAATTGTCCCAAAAATAAAATCAAAACTGCAGTGAAAAAACACTCCTTTTCTAAAAAATTCATAGCTCTCTACCGGCATGCCAATATATGAAATCAGCTTGCCGTTCATGATCCTTCGGCCTATCGATCCTCACAATTCGGCCTGTCGGTCATGATAGATCGGCCTATCGAACTTGAAAGTTTGGCCTGCCGCCAGAATTGTCAGAATTCTAAACCACAGACGGCATGCCAAACCTGAGGTTTGGCCTATTAGTTAGTGACCCTCGGCCTGTAGATCTTGAGGGTTCGGCCTACCGACAAAGCAGAAATTACTTTTTCCAGAAAATACACTTTTGATGCAGTTTTTTAATTTTATTTTCAGTAATTCAAAGACATAAAATTAGAGACTTAGGAAATACATATGGAATGCTGTCATCCATCTTCAAGATTTGTCTTCTCTAAGTGATTATTTAATTACAAAATTCTTACAAATTTAAAATTAAATAATAATTTTTAGACGGTGATGATAGACCACCATCTAATTACATGAAAAACCTAGATATACATTTTAACCTCTAAGAAACCATAGCCGGCATATATTAATTAATTAATAAATAATTAAATAATAATTTAATTAACCATAATTAATTCATAAATAGTCACTATATAATTTCATGACAACATAAATATATAGAAACCCTAGATTGTTAACTCTCTAAAAAATTAAATTCAAGCATAGGAGAGATCAAGAACACATAATTTATACATATAGCATGATCACAAACTCATAAATTTACGTAAAAACTATGGCTCTGATATCAATTGTTGGAAAAATAGTACATAGTGGAAATTAAAATTTTTATATCAAAGTATTTTTCAAAACACAAGATTGACATGCTATATACATAAATTAATCAGATCTTACTAACCTTGTTTACTGAACAACTCCTGCAATCGATGAAAAGAAAGGCGTTCCAAAAGAGCCTCAACCAACTAGTCTTTTTTGCTATTCTCTATTCACGATTGGAGTGTGTGTGGGCGCACGTCGTATAGTTCTTCCCTGGTGACTTTCCTTCCAACCAATTGAGAGATACCCAAAACTACCGTTCATGATTTGTGAACAATAGCTCTTTAGGGGAGTTTCAAAGACTCATAAAATAGAGTACTCACTCTTGATCTCTCAATTGATCTCAATAACTTATGAGTCTCACTCCTTATTATGGAGGTTGTCCTATGGTCGGTCCTTATTAGATAAGGCCTCAAAAATTTGAATCTAGATCAATATTTGATAAAATCATGTAAAAATGTGTGATCTGATTACCATAGGCAAGCCAAACCTGAAGACCGGCTTGCTAAACTTATGATGAATGATCCTTGTGAATCTTTTATTTTTAACTCGAGATTCTTTGGATGAAGCCTCAGTTTTAATTCAAATAACCCAGTAGAGAAGTTATTTGATTAAAACAACAATATCTAGATAATCTCTAGGAAAATAAATATTCCTGATAATTCAACAAGTTTATGTTGCATAAATTTTTCACAAAATTAATTCAACTGATAAACAGACATGAATTACATGATCCTTTCGAATTTCAGCCAATTGATAATTTGACATAAGTTAACAATTTATTGGAAAAGCACGTCGTATCATTACAAGATTTATTATGAGCTAGCAAAGGGGACTTGATGGACCTATACAGTTTAAGCTCTCAATAATTATCAAACCCAATATCCCAAATATACATTTCATAATTATCAACTCTAACGCTACTCCAATAAAAGCTTAGAGCTGCACTCTCAAACTATATAAAATTACAAAACCTGAATAGCTAAGTCTCTATGATATATCATTATGAATCGTATCCCCATAGGATATCTATAATCGGCTTAAAGATAAATTTTGTCTTACCTTCCCGATTATTTTTCTCTTACGTTCCATTATCTCACCATCAAAAAACTTACCATCCAAAGACAATATACCATTTGGTTACACCTATGTATCCATATGGTTGAGTGCTCCAGTTTTTCAATTACTAGATAACGCTTATAAGAGGATATCATTGACTTTTAAAGGGGAGCTATAGATTCCATATCTATGAATAACAAGTCTACGCTATGTAGAGTCATGTCTCCAACGTACCAGTATGCATATCATCATGAAATATGGATGTCACCTAGTAACGCCCCAAAATGTGTTTCTTCTTTAAACGGCGGACATATATAGTATAGAAAAGTTGTCGTATCCACAAGGAGGTGAAAATTTGTACATCGATAAATTGATAAAAATAAACGTTCAAAAAAGCAAGCACTTTTTCAAATCAAAGTGTAAAATGAGATAAATATTTTTGTGGTTTTTATTTTATTTAATTCAAAATTTAAAGCATAAAATTAAAACAGTGAAGCTTTGAGAATCCCTTGTATGTTTTGCAATTGATATGAAATTTTAATTTTAATTAATAATTATCTAAAGCATTTTATTTATTATATCTTTTCTCATTAATTGCAAGCACTTTTTCTAATTATATAGGTCAACCGAGAGCGACAATATAGCAAGCCATAATGCAGAAAGGGTTTTCTTATAAAAAAATAGCAAAATAATCATGTCTCACTGATGATTTGGTACACTAATTATGAAAATTATAACCGCTGTCACTCAGTCATCATTAACATAATTTTAAGATAGAAAAAATAATAACAAATCAAAATTTTTATATTTTTATGGAGCAAATTATTGCGTTAATTTCGACAGCACCTCGACTTATTAATTGGTCTAAGAATACACTATGCCATCCTCTGTCTGCAATAAATCAAGAATTACCAAGCATTTACTGTGCCAGTTTATGTCTATAATGCAACAGAAACTCAATTAAATAAACATGCATGATTTCAACATTATTAACATTAATTATGCAATACAATTAAATTACATAAAGAAAACATGACTGAATTTATACAAGAATTGGACAGCATAACAACATTAATAATAATTATTAAAAACATAAATATATAATTTATTCCACAAAATATAACCATTACAAAACAGATATAGAGTTAAAATCCATACTAAAATACTATGCATACAAGATCATCTCTCTGCCTCACCAGACTCTCTACACTAATTTAAGCATTATTTTATCTAAGAAGATACTGCTGAGTTTAACTCAACAGAAAGGAAAAAGAAAAAGAGGGCCAAAGGCCTAAAGGGATGCTTCAACTGAGGCAAATGCCTCAGTATTTATAGGAGCTTAAAATCACTATTTTCCATTTGTAATTATTATTTTCTTCTGTTGAAATGTTGACAAATTCGGATCATATTGATTCTTTTCCTCTTCTACGCTGATCTATGTTCCTAAGTGTGTAGATTTTCCTTTGTAATCCTACGTGACGCGACAACTGGCAGTACTAAAATGGATTGATCGTGAACGTTGATCACCAGTCCAATGGCTCCAAATACGCTCGAGAATGGGCCCAGCTGGGACCAGTAGGACTGAGATTCGAGGCCGTCAGATTGGTCATCGTCATATGATCGAACGGCTAGGAAGACAGATGCACGTGGAGTCGATCGCACGAGATCCAACGCGGCCTGAGATGCTCCTCTGACGTGTCTGCAGCTTGTCGACGCGTGTGATGCACGCGCCAATCAGAAAATAACACGTGTACAGCACTGCGAGATTCCGCTGACGCATCGGATGATGCGATGCTCTGTTCGACGGCTAAGATCATTCTGTCAATTGATTCGATGGTCAGAACATGCCACGTGTCCCCTTTAGATGAATTCCATATTTTGATGCATTTGATGTTCGATTTTGCCCCTTTTTACGCCATTTTGCTCTGTTTTTTTTCTAGATTTCAAATCTAAAAATCAGAAAAACACTAAAATTAATTATTTTACAAACATAATATTTACAAAAATATTTAAAATATTTATTTTACAATAAAAACACACAAAAATAGATAAAAACTCTTAAAATTTCCAATCTCTTACGGTTTAGCACAAATATAATTTTTATGACTTGGAAATATTTTTAGAAATTACTAAAAATATAGTAGAACATATTTACAAACTTAAAACACACTATCAAACACACTAAAACTCAAAATAAAATAACCGCATTACTTTTACGGTTTTGACTATTTACAGACTAGACATTTATTTAACACACCGAAGTGACTCTAAAAATTACTAAAAATTCTATTAAACATAAAAACACACCAAAAACACATTTTTAAACATATTTACACTCTAAGACACAAAAACATTGTTTAATACAAAATTGCTATTAATTAGAGGATTTAATGAGAAATAAATGTTGGAAACAAAGTGCGCAGCGGAATTTTTAAAATTTTCATCAGAGTATTTTCCAAAACACAAGTTTGACATGTTATATGTATAAATTAAACAGATCTTACTAACCTCAGTGTGCTGAAGAACCTCCGCGACCTGTGTAGAGAAGTAACGTTCCAGAAGAGCCTCAACCAACTGGTCTTCTTTGCTATTCTCTATCCACAACCGGAGTGAGTGTGGGCTCACACGTACAGCTCTTCCACCGGTGACTCTCCTTCCAACCAATAGAGAGAACCCAAAGCTAGTGTTCGTGATTTATGAACAAAAGCTCTCAGGGAGTTTTCAGATGCTCACTAGAAGAGTATCACTCTTAATCTCTCAAATTGATCTGAGTAAATCATTAGACTCACTCCCTTTTTATACCTATTGGTCCTTGGGGTCAGTCCATATCAGATTAGGTCTCAAAAATCGAAACAGAATCAAGTTCGGATCAATATCTGATAAGATACGCGTGAAAAACGCGTAATCTTAGCTGTCGCGGTCGGCATGCCGAACTGTGAGATAGGCAGGCCGAACTGGCCAGTTCGGCAGGCCGAACACGTCATCCGGCATGCCGAACTGCCGAGAAAAAATCTCCGCGAATCTTTTATTTTCCACCCGAGATTTTAAAGGATAAAGTCTCAGTTTTGATTCAAATAGCCCAATAGAAAAGATATCTGATCAAAACAAACTTTATCAAGATAATCTCTAAGAAAATAAATCAATTCACAATAATTCTATAAGTTTATCTTGTTCTAATTGTCCAAAATTAAAACAACCGATAAACAGACAAGAATTATCCAAACGCCATAATTCAACAAGTTCATCTTGAACTAATTTCTTACATAATTAATTCAACCGATAAACAGACATGAATTATTTGATTCTTATAAATTTTAAACCAATCTGATAAATCCGACATAAGTCACCAATTATTGGAAAAGCACGCCGTGTCGTTACAGGATTTTGTGAGCTAGCAAAGGGGACCAAAATGGACCTATAAAGTTCAAGCTCATGATAACTATGAAACCCAATATCCCAGATATACATTTCACAATTATCAACTCCAACGCTACTCCACTAAAAGCTTGGAGCTGCACTCTCGAACTTTATAGAATTACGAAGCTCGTGTAGCTAAGTCTCCATGACATATCATAGTGTATCGCATCCCCATATGATCATCCATAATCGGCTTAAGGACAAGTTCTGTCTTACCTTCCCGATTATTTTTATCTTACGTTCCATTGTCTCACCATTAGAAAACTTACCATCCAAAGATAGTATACCATTCGGTTACACCTATGTATCCAAATGGTTGAGCGCTCCAGTTTTCCAATTACAGGACAACGCATATAAGAGGATATCATTACTCCTAAAGAGGAGCTATGGATTCCATATCTATGAATAACAAGTCTACGCTACCAAGAGTCATGCCTCCAACGTACCGGCATGCATGCCACTATAGAGATGTGGGAGTCACCCATTGGTACATCAAAAGACACAAGTCGAGACAAAGGGCCCATTATTCATCTCAGGATTAAGATACAATACAAATGATTGTCTAAAGTGAATCGATTTGACAAGACAGAATTATTAATCCAAATCAATTCACTTTATGTCCCGATCCAACACATCGTCACCTATGACAATGCGCCAATGTTTCTATTCACGGAGTCCAACTCCGATGGCCAAGACAAACCATCTCCCAAAAGGGATATAGACAACATAACAATCTTTACATGAATAAAGCGCCCAACTTTATTCCCTCGATTGCGGATCATATATTTTAGACCATCACCTTAAGAGTCGTGTCTACCGCATAATCATCCCATCATATGCCCAACTCTTAAGGTTTAGACTGACAGTCTCAGACTACTGTTTGCTTATCATACATTCAACAAATATGAACGTAAAGAGGACAATATTTGGTATATATATATAAATGAATAAATTCTTTATTGATAAAAAATGTCTCCAAAAACGTATTACATTTTTACTCCTTAGAGCATACATGTCTAACAATCTCCCACTTGCACTAAGTGAGTAAATACTGCAAATTTCGCATCCCCATAGCTTCCACATGCCTTTCGAAGACTCTCCCAGAAAGTGTCTTCGTAAATGGATCAGCTAAATTGTCCTCTGACGCGATCTTGCACACCGTGACATGCCCGCTCTCAACGAAGTCCTTTATCACATGATACTTCCGATCAATATGCTTACTCTTCTTGTGAAATCTTGGTTCCTTAGCATTAGCTACCGCCGCACTGTTATCACAGTACAGTGATACCGCTTTATCCACACCAGGAACTACCTCAAGATCCCCAAGGAACTTGCGGAGCCACACTGCTTCTTTCGAAGCATCACTAGCCGCCACATATTCGGCCTCCATCGTTGAATCCGAAGTGCAATCTTGCTTCGCACTTCTCCAACTGATGGCACCGCCACCTAGAGTAAACACAAACCCTGAAGTCGATTTCCTAGAATCCAAGCAGGATTGAAAATCCGAATCAGTGTATCCTAGAGGAGTTAAATCCTCACCCGAATACACAAGCATATACCCTCGAGTCCTTCTCAGGTACTTGAAAATATGCTTTACCGCAACCCAATGGTTTGGTCCTGGATCCGCCTGAAATCGACTCACAATCCCGACCGCATAGCTAATATCCGGTCGAGTGCAAAGCATGGCATACATGAGACTACCCACTGCCGAAGCATAAGGTACCTTCTTCATGTATTCTCTTTCTTCATTAGACTTTGGAGAGTCTTTCTTAGAAAGAGTAATTCCAGACCTAGATGGTTGCCCACCTTTCTTGGAATCCTGCATTGCAAACCTCCTGAGAATTTTATCTATGTAGCTGGCCTGTGACAAAGCTATCATTTTGTTCTTCCTATCCCGAAAGATCTGGATACCGAGAACAAAATTAGCCTCACCCAAGTCCTTCATGTCAAACTGCTTGGTCAACCATAATTTGACCGATGACAACGCCCCAACGTCATTGCCAATTAGCAGAATGTCATCTACATAGAGTAGTAGAAAAACCACCTTCCCATTCTTAATGTGTTTGTAAACACATGGTTCATCCACATTTTGTGAGAACCCATAAGTCTTGATCACTTGATCAAATCTTATGTTCCAAGAACGAGAAGCCTGCTTAAGTCCATAAATAGACTTTAGCAACTTACAAACCTTACCCTCTTGACCCGAGACCTTGAACCCGTCTGGTTGTTCCATATAAATGGACTCATCAAGATAGCCATTCAGAAAAGCCGTCTTGACATCCATCTGCCAAATCTCGTAGTCGAGAGCGGCAGCTATGGACAAGAGAATCCGGATGGACTTAAGCATGGCTACAGGCGAAAAGGTTTCCTCATAATCGATTCCTTCCTTTTGCGTATAACCCTTAGCTACCAGTCTAGCCTTAAAGGTTTCGACCTTTCCATCCACTCCTCTTTTCCTCTTGTAGATCCACTTACACCCTATGGGTTTTACCCCTTCGGGAAGATCCACAAGCTCCCAGACCCGATTAGTCTCCATAGACTTCATCTCAATGTTCATGGCCTCTGTCCAGAGTCTTGAATCAACATCCTCCATAGCTTCTGCGTAAGTATAAGGATCCCTGTCATGTTCATCCGGTTCAGCCAAAAAGACCTCCCCATTGAACATATACCTCTCAGGTTGACGACCGATCCTCCCACTACGCCGAAGCCCCTGAGGTTGTTGTTCAGGTTTGTTTGGTTTTTCTACACCGATCGGAATGGTTTCGTTCGGAACCTCCGGAGTAAACGGATTACCCCTCAACTCCTCAAGCACCACTTTGCTTTGAGGTTTAAAGTCGTTCATGTAACTCTCCTCAAGGAAAGTTGCATTAGTTGAAACCACGACTTTATTTTCCTTTGGGTTATAAAAATAACCCCCTTTAGTCCCTTTTGGATATCCTACAAACACGCAAACTTCTGAACGTGCTTCCAACTTATTCGGATCCTTAAACAGGACATGAGCTGGACATCCCCATATGCGAATATGGTTTAAGGATGTCTTCCGTCTTGTCCACAACTCGTGAGGAGTTTTAGGGACCGATTTTGAAGGCACATTGTTCAAAAGATAACATGCGGTTTGTAGTGCATATCCCCAAAAGGATAAAGGCAATGATGAATAACTCATCATGGACCGAATCATGTCCAACAAAGTCCTATTCCTTCTCTCTGCTACGCCATTCTGCTGCGGAGTGCCCGGCGCAGTCAAATGGGATAAAATCCCATTCTCTAACAAGTGTCCCAAGAACTCATCAGAAAGGTATTCTCCACCTCGATCAGATCGAAGTGCCTTTATGGGTCTACCCAATTGCTTTTCCACTTCAGCCCGAAACTCCCTGAATTTATTATAAATTTCGCTTTTGTGGTGCATTAGGTACACATACCCATATCTAGAGTAATCGTCAATAAAAGTAACGAAGTACTCATACCCTCCTCGTGCCCGGATGTTCATCGGTCCGCAAACATCACTATGCACAAGTTCTAGAACCCCTTCGGCCCTATTGCCCTTAGACCCGTATGGTCTTTTGGTCATTTTACCCTCCAAACAAGACTCACATTGAGGTATAGATTCCACCTTTAAGTGACTTAAAGGTCCATCCCTTACCAACCTTTGAATCCTATTTAGGTTAATATGGCCAAGGCGCAAATGCCAAAGATAAGTCTTATTAGAGTGAGAAGTTTTAAGTCTTTTTGAGTCATTATCATTTATCTCAGCATTAAGCAACAAGTCCATCTTAGGTTTGATAAAATATAGATTATTTTGCATCCATCCAGAACAGATAAAAGATTTGTTTTTACGAATCACCACTTTTTCATTAAAAGATACCACGTAGGAGTCTTTAAATAAAGAAGATACAGAAATTAAATTCCTTTTAAATTTAGGAACATAAAAACAATCTCGCAAAATTAAACTCCTATAATTATCAAAATAAAGATGGACATCTCCCACTGCTTCCGCTGAGACCAAGGATCCATCGCCCATCCGAAGCGTTAAGTCTTCACGAAGTAGACTTCTCGTTTCTTTGAATCCCTGCAGAGAAACACAAACATGATTAGTTGCACCAGAATCTATGACCCAAATGTCACTGGATTCCTCAACCAAACAAGTTTCTAAATATAGAAGATCACACCTACCTCCCTTGGAAAGGAAGTCCTTGCAATGCTTCTTTATATGCCCGACCTTACCACAAAAGAAGCACTTAAGCTTCTTTGGGTTCTTCTTCTTCTTCTTCTTGCTCTTGGTAGCAATAGGAATAGAAGACTTCCCACTCTTGGCCCGTTGTTTCTTTCCATTCCCAGAGTTAGGATTGGAACCAGAAGCAGCTACCATATTGGCCTCTCCACCAGCAGGAGACTCCCTGATCAGCAGTTCAAACTCTTGTAACTGTTTCATCAGTTCTGTCAAGGTCATATCCCGTCTATTGCTTAGATTAAAAGTAGCTCTAAACGGAATAAATTCCTTAGACAGAGTCTCAAAGACCATAGTCATCTGAGTTTCAGCATCGATGTCGGCTCCATTGGTCTGAGCCTCAGCGAGGTAACCCATGACCAACATCATGTGCTCCTTCACAGATGTCCCCGGTCTCTGTCTACAGTTTAAGAGTTTCCGAAGCGCCCCTTGCCGCTTTGTTATGGCCTGGCCTCCAAACATGTCCTCAAGATTATCCAAGATCTGCTTCGCAGTCTCATAATCCTGATGTTGAGCCTGCAGCACGTTATTGATGCTAGCCATAACATAGCAGCGGGCCTGATCATTAGCATCTTTCCAGCGTTCGTACGCTTGGAATTGCTCATTACTTGAGTCTCCCGTAGGCTCGGGAGGACAAGGAGTTGTCAGAACATATTTCAGTTTCTCAAAGGAAAGGACGATGTCCAGGTTCCGTTTCCAATCATTATAGTTCTCACCGGTCAATTGGTTTTTGTCAAGTATCGATGATAAAGCGTTTTTAGACATTTTCAATCTACAATAAAGAATCATATACCAAACATAAGCAAACATATATAATAATTTAGTAAGATAACACAATCATGTAAAATCATACAAATGTGTTTATGTGTCAAAACCTTGAAAATATCACAACCTTACAACGATAATTCCCAACTCAGAATTCAACAAGCTCCTAGGGGAGTCATGCCAAATTCAATCAGGAACACGGATCCCCTCCTGATTAATATATGCCATCCAGGACCCGTATGATCCAGCATATACTAATAATCGTTTCTTTGGCCATTAATTTTATTAACAGAGCTCCTAGGGGAGGTTAATAATAAAGTTAACGTGAGTGTATAACCACCGTTTTAATATTTTATCCATGATTTATAATCACCACCTAGGGGTGTGCAACCATAAATCATACTAAAATACCTTATCCTTTCAGAGATCCAATCTGGTACATGATAGAAATCCCTTCCTAGGGGTTGGGACCATCATGTTCTTCCTATGGACCAACGATGGAGGCCTTAGGTTCTCTCTTCGAAAACCTTCTCCCACTCAATCTTTTGAAGTCAAGGTTTTATTTTAAAATTATGCATGAACAATTTTAATATGAGCGGCACTCCCTATTCTATATGACATGTTATCAATATACATGGTAAATCATATTATAATGCAGACAAGCAACGCAATCAAGCAAAGCTACAAGCACAATAATAATAATAACCGTAATATTATGGTTCCACCCTAGAGAATAGAAAAACTAAGATTACAAGAGAATAATCGAGACATTTATCGATTCTTCATCCTCGAATCCTCAAGCTGTATCCTTCTTCATGTAATATCCATCTTTAAGTCCTCAATCCCGTATGAATCGAACACTTCATATTTCCGGTCATATCCAAATTTAATGTTTCTCAGAATCGTCCCAAAAATAAAATTAAAACTGCACTGAAAAAATCGCACCTTTTCTGGACGCCTGGCAGCTCTCGGTCGGCAGGCCGATCTGGGTGATCGGTCTGCCGATCATGGTGGTTCGGCCTGCCGAACATGAAGGTTCGGCCTGCCGGCAGAGCACCAAAATTTCTGCCCCACTGTCGGCCTGCCGGACCGTACGTCCGGTCTGCCGATCTGTGACCTTCGGCCTGCCGAACTGTGAGGTCCGGCATGCCGACCGAGCAGAAAACCCTCAATCCAGAAAATACAATTTTAATGCAATTCATCAATTTTATTTTCAACAATTCAAAAACATAAAATTAGAGACTCAGGAAATACCTGGAGGCGCCATCATCTATCTTCAAGATCCGACTTCTCGTTCCGTCTTCTCCGAATAATTATTTAATTACAAAATTCTTACAAATTAAATAATAATTCCTAGACGGAGATGATAGTCCGCCATCTAATTACATGAAAAACCTAGATACACATTCTAACCTCTAAGGAACCATAACCGGTATTAATTAATTAATAAATAATTAAACAACAATTTAATGAACCATAATTAATTAATAAACATTCACCATATAATCCATGACAACATATATATTATATAGAAACCTAGAGTGCCATCTCTCTATAAAATTTAATTCAAGCATTGGAGAGATTAAGATCACAAAATTTATGCATATAACATGATCACAAACTTGCAAATTTATGTAAAAACCTCGGCTCTGATACCAATTGTTGGAAACAAAGTGCGCAGCGGAATTTTTAAAATTTTCATCAGAGTATTTTCCAAAACACAAGTTTGACATGTTATATGTATAAATTAAACAGATCTTACTAACCTCAGTGTGCTGAAGAACCTCCGCGACCTGTGTAGAGAAGTAACGTTCCAGAAGAGCCTCAACCAACTGGTCTTCTTTGCTATTCTCTATCCACAACCAGAGTGAGTGTGGGCTCACACGTACAGCTCTTCCACCGGTGACTCTCCTTCCAACCAATAGAGAGAACCCAAAGCTAGTGTTCGTGATTTGTGAACAAAAGCTCTCAGGGAGTTTTCAGATGCTCACTAGAAGAGTATCACTCTTAATCTCTCAAATTGATCTGAGTAAATCATTAGACTCACTCCCTTTTTATACCTATTGGTCCTTGGGGTCAGTCCATATCAGATTAGGTCTCAAAAATCGAAACAGAATCAAGTTCGGATCAATATCTGATAAGATACGCGTGAAAAACGCGTAATCTTAGCTGTCGCGGTCGGCATGCCGAACTGTGAGATAGGCAGGCCGAACTGGCCATCTTAGCTGTCGCGGTCGGCATGCCGAACTGTGAGATAGGCAGGCCGAACTGGCCAGTTCGGCAGGCCGAACACGTCATCCGGCATGCCGAACTGCCGAGAAAAAATCTCCGCGAATCTTTTATTTTCCACCCGAGATTTTAAAGGATAAAGTCTCAGTTTTGATTCAAATAGCCCAATAGAAAAGATATCTGATCAAAACAAACTTTATCAAGATAATCTCTAAGAAAATAAATCAATTCACAATAATTCTATAAGTTTATCTTGTTCTAATTGTCCAAAATTAAAACAACCGATAAACAGACAAGAATTATCCGAACGCCATAATTCAACAAGTTCATCTTGAACTAATTTCTTACATAATTAATTCAACCGATAAACAGACATGAATTATTTGATTCTTATAAATTTTAAACCAATCTGATAAATCCGACATAAGTCACCAATTATTGGAAAAGCACGCCGTGTCGTTACAGGATTTTGTGAGCTAGCAAAGGGGACCAAAATGGACCTATAAAGTTCAAGCTCATGATAACTATGAAACCCAATATCCCAGATATACATTTCACAATTATCAACTCCAACGCTACTCCACTAAAAGCTTGGAGCTGCACTCTCGAACTTTATAGAATTACGAAGCTCGTGTAGCTAAGTCTCCATGACATATCATAGTGTATCGCATCCCCATATGATCATCCATAATCGGCTTAAGGACAAGTTCTGTCTTACCTTCCCGATTATTTTTATCTTACGTTCCATTGTCTCACCATTAGAAAACTTATCATCCAAAGATAGTATACCATTCGGTTACACCTATGTATCCAAATGGTTGAGCGCTCCAGTTTTCCAATTACAGGACAACGCATATAAGAGGATATCATTACTCCTAAAGAGGAGCTATGGATTCCATATCTATGAATAACAAGTCTACGCTACCAAGAGTCATGCCTCCAACGTACCGGCATGCATGCCACTATAGAGATGTGGGAGTCACCCATTGGTACATCAAAAGACACAAGTCGAGACAAAGGGCCCATTATTCATCTCAGGATTAAGATACAATACAAATGATTGTCTAAAGTGAATCGATTTGACAAGACAGAATTATTAATCCAAATCAATTCACTTTATGTCCCGATCCAACACATCGTCACCTATGACAATGCGCCAATGTTTCTATTCACGGAGTCCAACTCCGATGGCCAAGACAAACCATCTCCCAAAAGGGATATAGACAACATAACAATCTTTACATGAATAAAGCGCCCAACTTTATTCCCTCGATTGCGGATCATATATTTTAGACCATCACCTTAAGAGTCGTGTCTACCGCATAATCATCCCATCATATGCCCAACTCTTAAGGTTTAGACTGACAGTCTCAGACTACTGTTTGCTTATCATACATTCAACAAATATGAACGTAAAGAGGACAATATTTGGTATATATATATAAATGAATAAATTCTTTATTGATAAAAAATGTCTCCAAAAACGTATTACATTTTTACTCCTTAGAGCATACATGTCTAACAATAAAAGCATAAATAAATGATTTAAGCCTTAGAAAATGTACACTTTACAATCTCATCATAACCCTTTGGTGCATCCAAAGACATGAGTCAAAACAACGGGCTCACTATTCATCTCAAGATTAAGATACAACATATATGATTGTCTAAAGTGAATTAATTTGTCGAGACAGAATTATTAATCCAAATCATTTGCACTTTATGCCCCGATCCAACGTATCGTCACCTATGACAAAGCGCCAATGTTTCTATTTACAAAGTCCACCTCTCATGGCCAAGACAAACCATCTTCCGTTAGGGATATAGACAACATAACAATCTTTGTATGAATAAAGTGCCGAACTTTATTCCCTTGATTGTGGATTTATGATTTAGACTGTCACCTTTAGAATCATGTCTTTCGCATAATCTGTCCATTATTTGCCTAATTCTAAAGGCTTAGACCAACAGTCTTAGACATTTTGTTTGCTTAACATACATTCAACAAATATGAATGTAAAGAGGACAACAATTTGGCATATGAATAATAAATAAACTCTTTATTGATAAAAATGTCTCCAAAAACATATTACATTTTTACTCCTTAGGGCATACATGTCTAACAAACTAGAGCCACGAGAGTGACTTCTTTGGACTTAATTATCCATTCTATGTAGCTTTTTAGTCTTTGGCCATTTACTCTGAGTATCCTTCTATCAGAGAATCTTCGATTTCAACAATACCATTTGAAAAAACTTGTTTCACAATATATGGACCAGTCCATTATGATTTCAACTTACAAAGTTGAAGGTGGAGACAAGATTCATAAAGATAAACCCATTGATTTAGCTCAAATTTCTTCTTCAGGATCTGTTTGTCATAAAATGCTTTCATTTTTCTTTGTAAATCTGTGAATTATCATAAGCATCATTCCTTAATTCCTTAAGGTCAGAGAGTTGGAGTTTCCATGCAATAAATGAAGCACTGAAATCTAAGTTAAGGGCTTTACTAGCCTAATAGGCTTTATGTTCAAGTTCTATAGGTAAATGACAGGCTTTTCTAAAAACAAGCCTATAGGGAGACATTTCTAAGGGGACTTTGTAAGCTGTACAGTATGCCTAGAGTGCATCTTGAAGACATGAAGTCCAATCTTTACGATCTGGATTCACTGTTTTTTTCAAGATTTGCTTGATCTCCCTATTTGCTAATTCAGCTTGACCATTTGTCTATGGATGGTAGGTAGTCAAAATTTTATGAATCACATCATACTTTCACATTAAAACTTCGAAAGAATAGTTACAAAAATTTGTATTTTGATCATTGATTATAGCGTGTGACGTACCATACCTAGATAACATGTTTTCTTTCAAGAACTTCATAACAGTTGCGTTATCATTGGAATGACATGCTACTGCTTTAACCCATTTTGAAATGTACTTTACAGTAAGGAGGATGTAAAGGTACCCAGAAGAAGGTGGAAAGGGTCCCATAAAGTCTATTCCCTAGCAATTGAATATTTCTATTGCTATAATTGGGCTTAGAGGCATCATATGACGATGTGACATAGTGCCTAAATTTTGATAGTTTTCACAGGAATAACAATAGTGATAAGTGTCTTTGAACAAAGTAGGCTAATAAAGACCACATTGTAGAATCTTTGCAGCAGTTTTCTTTGTAGAAAAATGACCACCGCATGCATCACTATGACAGAGTTTTAGGACATTATACACTTCATCCTCGGGAATAAAACGTCTCATGATTTGATCATGGTAATATTTGAAAACGTAAGGGTCATTCCAATCAAAGTTATGCATTTCAATGAAAAAACATTCTTTTGTCTTGCAAACTCAAAGCATATGGAATTTCTCTAGTTGCCAAATAATTGACAATGTGTAAGTACCAAGGGGGCTGTCGACAGAATCATTGAATTCCAAAGGATATAAATGGTCAGCTATCATATTTTCAACTCATTTCTTGTCCTTAATTGTTAAATAAAACTCTTACATAAGTTATATCTGCCTGATGAGTCAAGCCTTAGCATCCTTTTGGAAAAGAGATGCTTAAGAGTTGACGATGAGTGAAAACAATGATAGGTGAACCGATCATATTGGAACGAAACTTGTCAAGAGAAAACACTACAACAAGAAACTCTTTTGTAGTGGTTGAGTAATTCATTTAAGCACTATTCCAAGTTCTACTTGCGTAGTACACTACAAAGGGTTTTCCTTCCCTTCGATGACCCAAAACAACCCTTACAGTGTAACTACTTGCATCACACATGATTTCAAATGGTAAGCTCCAATCAAATGAATGCATGATAGGTGTAGAGTTGTATGAGTGTTTAGAAAGATACTTCACATTCTTTCGTCCATTTGAACACTACATCTTTCACTAGGAGGTTACATAATGGTCGTGATATGGCTGAAAAATTTTGAATGAACCTCCTGTAGAATCCAGCATATCTAAGAAAAGATCGAACATATCTAACAGTCTTAGGAGTGGTCATGTTTGAAATGAGTTCAATATTTGCTGGATCAATTTTGATTCCTCTTTCAGAGATAATATGTCCAAGAATTATGCCAAATGGAACCATAAAATGAAAATTTTCCCAATTTAAATCGAGGCCTTTTTCTTCATATCTTTTCAAAATAGCTTTTAAATTTAGCAGTCACATGTCAAACGAATCATCAAAAGTCAAATCATCCATGAAAACTTTCATAATCTTCTCAACCACATCATTGAAAATGCTCATCATACATCTTTAAAATGTAGTTGGAGCATTGAAAGTCCAAATGGCATACACTAGAAAGCATAAGTACCAAAAGGACATATAAATATGGTCTCTTCTTGATCTTCTAATGCTATCTCAATCTGATAGTATCATAAATATCCATCAAGAAAGCAATAAAAAGATGACCAGCTACACGTTCTAAGATTTGATCAATGAATAGAATGGGAAATGGTCTTTACGAATGGCAGCATTCAACTTCTGATAATTAATGCACATATGCCATCCAGTGACAACTCTTGTAGGAACAAGATCTCCTTTTTTATTCTCAATCAAACTTATACCTGATTTCTTAGGTACAACTTGAGCTGGACCCATTTACTGTCTACCATGGGGTAAATGATACCCATATTTAATAGTTTCAAAACTTCATTCTTCACAACTTCTTTCATTGTTGGATTCAATCTTCTTTGAGGGTCTCTCCTGGATTAGCACTTTCTTCCAGATGAATATGATGAGAGCAAATCAAGGGACTAATACCCTTGATATCAACTATTGTCTAATCCAATGCAACTTTGTAATCATGCAACATGTTGATTAATCATTGCTCTTGTAATTCATCAAATTTGGATGAAATGATGACAGGAAAAGAATCATTAACTCCCAAGAATACATGTTTCAGTCCTTCAAGAAGTTGGGCTGACTTAACTTTCGTATTTCTCAATGGATGGTTTTTGGCTTTTCTTCTTCCATTAATAACTTTTCAAAACGTGGTTGTCAAAGCTTTGTTCCTTCGTCTAGTGAATGTTTGGGAATATCAAAAATGGGATCGGGATTTTCAAGTTTAGAATTTTGGAAGATTTCTTCAAGCACATAGATTTCATTAGAAATTCTTCCTGAATAGTTTTTTCAATGATTTTAGTGTAAAAACACTCATCATTGCTTTAAAATTGCTTCCCAATATGGAAAACATTCACTTCAAGAGTCATGTTTCCAAAAGAGATTTTTAGGAGACCATTTCTACAGTTAATGAGAGCATCAGCCAAGGCTAAGAAAGGTCTTTCGAGGATGATAGGAATTTTTGATTCCATGTTTACCTCACATTGAGTGTCTACAATGAGAAAATCCATGAGGTAATAGAACTTTTCAACTTGCAAACAAAACATCTTCAATTATGCTTCATGGTTCCTTGATGGATCGGTCTACCAATTACAAGACCAAAGGTATGGGTTTAATCTCTCCAAGTCCTAGTCATGAGTAAATTGAATAAAGCATGAAATTGACGTTCGCTTCTAAATCTAACAAGGCTTAAGTGATTTCATAGGTTCTTATGTAACAGGTGATTGTAAGACATCCAAAATCCTTGTACTTGATCGGTGCTCTTTGCTAAAGAATTATACTTAATTGCTCAGTCAAGAATATAGTCTTTGTGACTTCATTTTCAAGTGCACAAGACTTTCATAACTTTGGCATAAGCTCGCACTTGTTTGAGTATTTGCAATAGAGGAAGGTTGATCTGAACTTGCTTCAAGTGTTCCAAAATTTGTTCATAATTTTCCAGTACTTTCCCAGTAGATTAAAGTGTTAGAAAACAGCACACAATAGAATTTTAAAAATTTTAAATCAAAGTATTTTCTAAAATATAAGTTTGACATGCTAAATACATAAATTAATGACAAATTTTAGCATGAAGAGAAGAATGTTCCAAAGGAGTCTCAACCAACTAGTCTTCTTTGTTATTCTCTATCTACGATTGGAGTACGGATGGTCGCTCATCATGCAACCTTTCCTCCGGTGATTCTCCTTCCAACCACTCAAGAAAACCTAGAGCTAAGGTTCTTGATGTTGAACAATAGCCCTCAAGGAGTTTCAAAGTTCCTCTCACTCGAGTACTCACTCTATGCTTTTTAAATGATCTAAATAACAAAGAAAACTCCCTCTCTTTTTATAGTGGTCGGATCTAGGGTTAAACCTTATCAGAATATTTTACAAAATTCAAGTTTGGATCAGTTTCAAAGTGAAAATTTGTAGATATATTTTCTAACTCTAATTGTTGTGGTCGACCGAGCCTAGTATATCGAGGTCGATAGCACTGTCGCTGATCAGGAGTTCAAATCAAATTTGAACTTCCTCAAGTTGATATGATTGATCGAATCTCATCCAATTGGATAAATCCTATCTTATTTGACCTGGGTATCCTTTATTGAAGCTTAATTTTAATTTAAATAACCCAATAAGTTATCTAATTAAAATAGTCATATACAGATAAACTCATACAAATAAATAATTATCCAAATAATTGAACATATTTGTCTTAAATTAATTCACAAAATTAATTTAACTGATAAACTAACATTAATTATTAAAGCCAATTAACTCAAATTTTATCCAATCTAATAATTTAACATAAGTTACCAATATGTAGGAAAAGCACGGGGTATCGTTAAAGTGTTTATTATGAGCTAGCAAAGGGGACCAATAGACATATATAGATCAAGCCCTTATAATTATAAAATACGATATCCTACATACATATTTTATAATTGTCAACTCTAACGTTACTCCACTAAAAGCTTAGAGCTGCACTCTCGAACTATATAAAATTACAAAGCTCCAATAAGCTAACCGTCCATGACATATCATAACGTGTCACATCCCCATAGGATATTCATAATCAGCTTAAGGATAAATTTTGTTTTACCTTCTTGATTATTTTTACCTTATGTTCCATTATCTCACCATTGGAATACTTACTATTTATAAATAGTATACCATTCGGTTACACTTATGTATCCAAATGGTTGAGTGTTGCAGTCTTCCAATTACAGGATAATGCATATAAGATAACATCATTAACTCTACAAAAGAGCTATAGATTCTATATCTATGTATAACGAGTTTACATGAATCAAGAGTCGTGTCTCCAATGTACCAGTATGTGTACCATCATTAAATCAGGATGTCACCCTTTGGTATATCAAAAGACATAAATCAAGAATACAGACTCATTAGTCATTTCAAGATTAAGACACAACACATATGATTGTCTAAAGTGAATTGATTTAAACAAATGAATTTGTTAACCAAATCAATTCAACTTTTTATCTTGATCCAATATATCGTTACCTGTGACAATATACCAATGTTTCTACTCGTAGGGTCCCACTCCAATGACCAAGACAAGCCATCTCCCATTAGGGATATAAACAACATAACAATCTTAGCATGAATA
Source organism: Artocarpus heterophyllus (assembly GCA_025403435.1). NCBI lineage: Eukaryota > Viridiplantae > Streptophyta > Magnoliopsida > Rosales > Moraceae > Artocarpus > Artocarpus heterophyllus. The sequence continues at coordinate 20,595,171 of CM046339.1, forward strand.
AAGCGCCCAACTTTATTCCTCGATTGCAGATCTTATTATTTAGATTTTCACCTTTAAGATTCATGTCTTTCGCATAATTTGTCCATCATATACACATTCTTAAAGGTTTAGACTGACCGTCTGAGACTATTATTTGTTTATCATATATTCAACAGAAATAAATATAAAGAGGACACCATTTGGTATATGAATAATAAATAAACTCTTTATAGATAAATGTCTCCAAAAACTTATTACAATACATACTCCTTAGGGCACTATGTCTAACATTAAGAGCTTGGGGGAAAGTTGCCTTTACCAGAAGCTTATTCACGTCTTTATATCTTTGTGGAACAACTTTTCACTACTCATGTCTATAGTGTTTGATAAATTTTCCAAGGATTTACCGCTGCGAATGGTAACATGACTAACCTCTTCATCTTTTTTCTCTTCAGTGTCAGAGGTTTGTTTCATGTTGTGTCCTTCTGAATTGACTTGAGTTTGAGATGAACTTTTTTCATGTTCTTGAATAGCCAAAGTTTCGGTCAATTTTGAGATTTGACTCTTAATTTGACTTTTGAATTCCTTATTGTCTTCTTCCATTTGTGTGAAAAGCAACTCCAAACTTTTGATTTTGTGCCTCTAATAATGCTTGCAAAGTATCCTTAAGAGATTTACTTGATAAGTACGAATCATGCTGAGGAGCAACGCATTTTGCACTTCTTCTTTTTTTCCTCATTGATCTCCAAGTGATTGTACTTAATCCAAATTCCTCCTATTAGAATTCAAATTGTTCCTTCCATTAGGATTGTAAGTTTTGGGATAAGGAATATAAGGTTTAGGATATGTCCCTAAGACATTTTGTTGTTCCTTATATACTCTTATTATTTCTTAATAAGTATGACAGTCCTGTGGTAGTTGTTCAACTCCTTCACTCACAAAGTTTGTTCTTTGCGATTCAGCTCTTGTGACCGCCTGGATCCCTCTCTCATTCTTTGTTTTGAGGATTTATAACTTCCTTGTGAGATTTTCAATTTGAACCCTAAGGTTGTAATTATCCTCTTCCTTCAATTGACAAATTCCAGTTGATTGGGACTTATTGGTACTAAGAAGTATCTAATTTAGCCCACAAATGAACTTTCTCAGGAAATTCATTAAGAAATTCCTTGGCCTCTTCAGGATCTTTGTGTAAGAATTTTCCATTGCACATCACTTTCAGATATTAGCATTCGTTACTTCCATTGCACATCACTTCTAGATATTGGCAAAAAATTGGCCGTGGGATGGATTCTAGGGGGGCTAAAGTATTTATAGTAGTAGAAAACTATTCTTCAAAATATTTTAGTAATATTTTTGATATATTTTATTTATTTATTTATTTATTTTTATTTTTTTATTATATTTTTTTATTTTGAATTGCATCTGATGCGGATACAATTAGGGGTGCACAAAAATCGCCCCGCAACCGCCGACCGTTGGTGCCTGCGCTCAGTCTACCCGAAAATAAAAATCTGCGAGTTCAACCCGCCCATTGACGGGTTCAACCCGTCCGCCTATATATGTTGACGGGCGGGTACGGTTTTAAATTTTAGAGGGCGGGTTCAACCCGAACCCGCCCGCCTAATTCTTAAAAAAAAAAAACTTAATCTAAACCTCCCCCACTCCTCACTCTTTAAAAAGAAAAAAAACACTTGACTTTGTTCATCATTTCATCTATAGTGTCCTGTTATTTTCGAACCCAATGAACAGGTTTTATGGAAGAACAAGAATTCTTGACTTTGTTCATCACTTCATCTGTAGTTGATGTTTCTTGTTGCAATGAATAATTATGTTTCTTAATTTGTTGTGAATATGGTCATTGTCTTTAGGCGTCAAACTTGGTTGTTGTTGGGAATGCTTTATACATTATTATCTTATATTTTCTACAAATTTTCTTCACCTTTTTTTAATAAAAAAGAGCTCAAAAAATTATCTTATACATTAGTGTAGACCCAACCCGCCCGACCCGCCCGCACCCGCCCGCTTCCAAATCGAAACCGCCCTCCATTCCACAGGCGGTTTGTGGGTTGGTTAATCGCTAACCCGCCATTTAAAAAAACTGACCCGCATCTGCCCAAGAACCGCCAAACCGCCCGTTGTTCACCCCTAGATACAATGATTGAGGCTAAATACTTTTTTCTTCTCCTGCTGATACATGCTCTTTATTATGCAAATTTTGGTTCGGATCTGGTGCAGCGCCTGCATAGGATGGATGTGTCTAGGGCATAGGATGCGCTGATGGAGTCTGCAAGAATAGCTAGGATCATGGCTTCGCGAAGAGAAGTAAACGGGTGCCTTTAGATTGTTGGATCATTCAATGTATGTTGATCTGATGGCCATCGAAGCTGGCGCACATGGGAGCTACAACATAGAATCTCGAAGCTGATTATGAAATATCCCTGACACGTGGCAGGTGATTAGACGATTCTGGTTGATTTGGCGGCTTGATCCGACAGTCCAAATTGCGCCATATGTCATTTTCTTTTTTATTTTTTATGCATTTGAGGTCCCTTTTCCCCCCCTTTTGCACCGTTTTGCTTCGTTTTTCCTCCATATTTCAAAACTAAAATTAACAAACATACTAAAATTAATTATTTTACAAAAATTTTAAAAATATTTATTTTACAACTAAACACACTTAAAAATAAAATATATATATAAAATTAACAAACCTTAATAGATATATTATTTAAGACTTGAAAATATTTTTAAAAATTACTAAAAATACAATAAAACATATCTACAAACTAAAAATTTATTTACAAACACTTTAAGACTATAAATAAAATTACCACACATTATTTTCAAACTAATTAATTACAACACAATAAAAAATGATCCTAAAAATTACTAAAAATATTATTAAACATAAAAACACACTAAAAACACATTTTTAGACATATTTATCCACTAAGACACAACAATACTTATTACCACAAAAATGCTATTAATTAGAGGATTTAACAAGAAATAAGTGCATAAATCAATGATTTTATCATTATAAAATATATACTTTTATAGTCTCATCATTGATTTTTTACACAAAACATGAGACAAATAACCTCATCACACATGTCCCATTACTCCAACAACTGCTCATGCCCAACGTCTTTTGGGTGGGAACTCCCTGTTGTTTAATTCGGGCTTTATAAATTGGCCTAAAACTCTCTATTTTTAGGATTTTGATTCTCCATCCTCCCCATGCAAGTATACTTGCATTTTATTTCCAGAAATTGCTATAATTTATACCAGATTAGATCAATAGCGAAGAGACTCCTAAACTATGGACATAGCTCAAGATTAAGTGAACCACTATAAATTGTTGTGTGGTTTTTTTATTTAGTTTTCTAATTTCCCTAATATGTTCTTAATTTGTTCATAATCTGCTTTTGACGCATTGCTTGACAAGATTATGTTTATAATCCTGTTTAAGACCAAATAACGATGATCAAAGGCCCAACAATCTCAATTTAGCAATTTTCAGAGTATTGACGTTGTTTAGTTTAATCTAATTATCTAAGATGTATAATTATTTTGAAATTATTTAACTTAAATGTATGCTTGTTATTCATTGCACTATAATAACTTGTACTATATTTATCATATGCATAGTAATTCGATTTATAGTTTCACACCTAAATTAATTTAGAGTTTCTAATCATTGCATTTAAAAATACAACATGTTATGAAATAAATTGGTTCATTTTACGTTAATTTCTACCAAAATCAACAATTTTATAAAATTTAGACAACGATATTTTCACTTATATTGATTTGAATATCATTCCTCGTTGAAACTACTTCAAGGATTTACTAAACAATTTTCTTCTATTTATTTTATATTCGGTGAAAAAACAAAACAATTTCTGTGTTAATGAGAGGAAACACGAAGTGGACATGTTGCGTAATTTCATGAAAGACTTGACCCAATTTCCAACTACAAACAACAAAACGAGGTTTGAGATTCCTTGTCAAATGCAATAACGAGCAAACGCAGTCTTGTACTTCAGAAGAAAGCCACGTGTCGGAACCCACTCTTTTTGCGGGAAGCCTCAGTTCAACGCGTATCCCTACCCGACGTAAGCTTCTTCTTCTTAAACAACGAAAATACCCCTGTTATTCAGTAAAATACTTATTGTCGTAGTACATAATGGTCATTGCACAGAGCGTATATAGACCGCAACAATCTTTTATTCACTTAAATAAACGGAAAAAAAAAATTTTAAACTCGGAGCTGCGAGAAGCAAGATTTTGCATATATATATATATATATATGCGCACACACACACACACATATATATATCTTTTTCACGATTGTGCTGTGCAATACTTACAGGCTCTGTCTCTATCTCTCTCATTCTTTCCAAGAGTTTCTCTCTCAAAAAATTCAGTATCGTTAAAAAATCACTCGTGATATTTTTGTTGTCGTTTTTGCTCAAAAATTTCAGGGTTGCCCATCTCTTTTACTTGTCGTTCAAGTTCTTTGTGTGATGGTCAAAACTCTCATGCCGGTAAATTTTTCTTTCCGAACTCTGTAATATGTTTCTGCTTCTTGTATTGTTCACGGTTTATTTCCTAGTTTTAGGAATTAGCTTTTGGGTTTGTTTCGTTTTCAAGGTTTTTTTTTTTTTTTTCATTTTTAATCTCTTGTTTTTTTTTTTTTTTGTGGGGTTTTTTGGTGAAAATTTTATGCATACAGTGAGTTTATGGCTTAATGATTAATGGGATTCCTTTAGTTTTCATGAAATTTAATGTTGATCTTAAGGGTGCTTCATTCATTTCCATTTGATCATAGTATATAAGATGTTGATATGATAACTTTTGCCATTTATGATTATAGGAATTAATTTAATTTTGGTGTAATCTTAATTCTTGTAGTCATCATTCTTTTTTATTTTTGTTTTTAATATTTGGAATCATCATTAACTTGGAAGTTAGAAGTGCGTTATCAGAGCCGAAAAAAAAAAGTAAAAAATTTATTAGTTGCAATAGTAAAAGAAAATAAGAATGTAGGAGATATATGGTATAAAATGTATGGACAAGACAAGCTCATGGGGTGAACTTGACCAATTCTGATATGGTTTGAGGGAAAAAAAAAAAAAAACTTTGGATTATACTCAGCACAACAGACTTTGGGTTTTTTTTATTTATTATTTATTATTATTATTTTTTTGGCTGCCTTTTATTGTGCTTTTTTTTACTAAACAGTTGTAAGGTTTAGTTCTGTTTGTCATGTTCATAGGAACTCATTTGAGGATATGTCTTGCAATTTGTTGTCTTCATGAATTTAGCACTGTGCATTATTATGAGGTTATTGTTATGTACTTTGTTTTTATGTATTATTTTTTTAAATCTTTAGATCAATAGTTTGTTACCCCTTTATGTGTATCTGTTTGTTAATTAATCACAAAATTTAATCGGTGCCAACTTGCTTATGCTAATTATACCTTCTTTGATCTGCTAGTGAAATTATTCTGTGTGTTGTGGCTACTTTGCTCACATTAGATGTTCTGCGTCCTCTAGCTATGACATGCCAGATATATGGAGAGTGAATTTAGAATAGAATAGGGAGAAGTAGAAGGAAAGTTTAGGAGTTTAAAGAGAGAAGAAGAACAGCAGATTGGTAATTCAGAATAATGATATTAGTAATCAAGCTCCGAAAGGAAAAATGCAATTTACTAGGCTTCTTATTAATAGAGAATTAAAACATAATAATGGGATGAACTTAACCGAATCTAAATTATCTTAATAGATAAACAAATTTTGGATTCCTAATCATAAACACAATTTTATGATGCTCAGTTTATTGCATGAGCTAATGGAAAAACTTTGCTACAAAAAGAACTGGTGAAGAGGACCTTTACAATCAATTTCTAGGTGGGATGGCAACAGAGAGTCCTATGAGAATGGTGGAAAGTGGCGGAGGTACACAGTGGCTGTCTTCTAAGGATGCTGCAGCATTTGGATCTCGATTACATGAACGTGTGGCAGCGGAGGAGTTGGGCTTAGTTATGAAGGAGCACATTTTATGCAGACATCAGGCGCCAAATCGAAGTGGCAGTGCTCCTCCAAGTATGGAGGGTTCATTTGCAGCTATTAGGAATTTCTTAGTTGAACAAAATGACAGCATGAATTCTAGCTTGGACGACTTGAGAAAAAACACCCTCGAAAAGTTGGAGTCCAATGAACAACAGCAGTCTGATCATTTGACATATTGCCTCTCTAAAATGGACTTTAAGGAGAACCGTCAACCAGTTTGCCAGATTAGTAGTCTTAGAAACAATAGGAGATCAACTTCTATGGATGACAGTGGCAATGGATTCTTGCATTTTTCTCAGGGATCACTTTCTACTTATAAGGAAGAGACTGGGGAGGAGAGTTCACCTGTCAAAGGTTCGGAAAATTTGGTAGAAAATAGTGGTGCAGCAATGCCTGGAAAGACAACGGGTTTTTTGGCAAGCCATCATAAAAGTTTGGTTGACCTGATACAGGTATGTGATATAAAGTGAGTATTTTAGTTTCTTTCGCAATTGTCTCTCTGTTCTTGGTTACTGTTAGAATTGTCTAAGTCGTTCTTTTTTTCTTTATGTTTTTTAACTTTTGAACTTGTTAAAATATATAATTAAAGAAGGACAAAAATAAAAATTATGTGCAAAGAATTCTGAGTTTTGTAGCATTGTTAGTGCTATGGATGAAGAAAGAACCTGTACTGCAAATAGAAAAACGTTAGATGTATATATATATATTTTTTCATTTTCTCGAAATTTTAGGAGAACCTTTTGTTATTGCTATTATTGTTGTTGCTGTTGTTATTTGGCTGGTGAGAAAATAGTTAGATCTATGAAGGGCCCTTATCCATTGCACAGTCAATTGCTAAGTGTTTTACTGTGACTGTTTAAATTATGTTCTATTTATGCAATGATAGAAGAGACTAGCCAGAAGAAACCATGTTTCCACTCAATTCTGCATTGATTCTGTGGAGGGAAAGGGAAAAAAAATGAAACGAAAATGTCGTCAAGCAGATAACTTTTCTTCTATGTTTAATTTCTTCTATATCACCCATATACTATTTCGTAGATTTGGAGTGTATATGTCTACGAGGTATGTGATGTTTCTGAAAATGTGCTATGGAAATTTTTCGTTTATGTGCTTATGACAGGACTTGCGTTTCACATAATGCTCAAAAGTCAAAACTTTTTTTTCTTCTGATAATGGAACCTCAATTTTGTATTCATGCTTTCTTTAACATTCTTGATGGATTTGTAGGACGACTTCCCTCGTACCCCATCTCCTATGTACAATCAATCTCGTTCCTCAAGCCATGCAACGGCCGACGAACTGATTGATTTTGAAGGACATGGAATATCATCCAATATTTCATCTGTCGAAAAGATCCCGGAACCAAATTCAGGTTCTATCAATTGTCCAGAGATGAGTTCCCTTCCTCTGTCAACTTCTTTTGATAGCTCATGGCATCGCAATGAGACAGGGAAACCACAGCAAGATGAAATAAGTGATCATTTAGAGGATAACGCACCAATTAGCAGTGCTACTCGTGCAAATACTTCAAAGTTAGAGATTAAAAGAAACCAAGAGAAGCCACAATCTTATGGAAGAAATTTGCCAAAACTTCACCTGCCTAGGCAAGAAGGCATCACCAGTCAGGTTCATGGTATCCATGGCCAAACAATCTCTCAAGGAATGAATTACTTGGAGAGATCGGTGGAAAAACTTTCCCAAGGTCATCCCAACTTCTCCTCTATTGAGGCACAACCATCCTTGCATTCGCCCGGATTCATCCCTCCATTCGATGCAACAGCGGCTGCATATATGGCTTCTGGTAATATTCCATTTTATCCAAATCTTCAGCCATCCAGTATATATGCTCCACAATATAGCTTACCAGGATATGCCCCGAGTTTGACACTTCTTCCCCACTTTATGGCCACGTATGCTCCTTGTAGCCCACTACCGCTGCCATTTGGTGCTAGTTCCAGTCCAAGCTTCACTGGTAGAATCACTGGCGTTTTAATGGGGGCGGGTATTCTTCGCGGGGGAGATGTGCAACACCAAAGCAAATTTTATGGGCAACAAGAGGCAATCCCTCAACCTTCTTTTGTGAATCCTCTTCATATGCAATATTATCCAAATCCTTCTCATGACATTCATGGTAGTTCAGTTCAACATGGTCAACTGATATCAAGGGGGATCATTGGGAGCCAGTTTACGCAGCAAGCATCCACCTTTTCTCCTTTTGTGGGTGATCATGAGTTCCAGTCTGTGACAAATGAGGGTCTAAACAATTCAGCTCCAAGAAAAATGGGAACTGGTGGCTATGGAAATCCTCCTTTTATGAGTGGAATGACACAATTTCCAGCCTCTCCTGTTGCTAGTCCATTAATGCCATCATCTCCAATTGGTTGGACAAATCGTTCAGGTCGTGGAACTGAAAAAAGATTTCCTCAAGGTCCAAATAGGAGTCCAGGAATATATCATGGATCGCAAGTAAAGAGAGGCTCCAACGGCACTGATGACTTGAACAAGCTTTCTTTTCTTGAAGAATTGAAATTCAGCAATTCCAAAAGACTTGAACTCTCCCATATAGAAGGGCGCATTGTTGAGTTCAGGCATTGTTCTGCGCCATGTTTGTTTGTCTCTACAAAATGTAGTTACTTAACAATGTTGTCTATGAAAGAATAATTTCTTACTTATATTTGACTTCAGTGTCGATCAACACGGGAGTCGATTTATTCAGCAGAAGTTGGAACATTGCAGTGATGAAGAGAAGGAGTCAGTTTTCAAAGAAGTTGTTCTACATGCTTCAAGATTAATGACTGACGTTTTTGGGAATTATGTTATTCAAAAGGTATGGTTTGAAAATTTGGTTTCCAGTTGCAATTTTTCCAATCATATGGGCAGGACTAGTGAACTTACAATTAGTGTTAATATTTTGGATCATGTTTCAGTTTTTAGAGCATGGAAGTGCAGAACAAAGGAAGGAGCTGGCAGGTCAACTTTCAGGACGGATGCTGCCATTGAGTTTGCAGATGTATGGTTGTCGTGTGATCCAGAAGGTGTGTCAAAATTCAAAATGCTTGGGCAGATATGTGATCTTGATGTTCCGATAGGAACAACACATGATGACCTGCATTGTTTGTCCATATATTTTTTTCTTTTTTGTTTTGGTCTTGGGATCTAGATGCCTACAATTTGTTTGCTTATTTGCCTATTTATTGTCTGATTGGATTACAAGTATCTTTACCGAGTTAAGAGGTTTTAGTTATGCGGTGAGGTTTGTGCCTTCTAAATGAGTAAACAAGGATTTTTGTGCTCAGCAAAGATTGTAGGGTTTAACAGGGGGTTGTAGCGGAATGATTCAAGACTTGATCAATTTCCTGTTATATTCAATTAGGAATGGAGGATCTTTTTCTGGATAAGTCTCTTTGGAGTGAATTTATTGGAGTTTGTTCAACATGCCTCTAGTGCAAAAGAATTAGCTTTTGTTAAATTATTGTACGTTATACCCTAATATGTGGTGGTTAACAATTAATAGCAATGCATTCAAGTTTCATGGAATTGTTCAGCGAAAAAAACAAAAATAAAAAAACAATTATCATTTGTATAAGGAGCCATGAAGGTATCTCTAGGTTCTCGTCTTTCTAGTTTCTTGCTGATGTTTTTTGGGGCCCTGTCATCACTAAAGAGCTGAAGACTCTAGCATTTTTTTTTTTTTTTTTTTGGTGGTATTAGTATAAAATGAAGTCCTGCTTTATATGATGGCTGTTGATTTTTACTTGAGCCAGTCCCAATCACCAGTTGAATATTGTTGCACACATTTGTTCTCCAATTTTAATAGCAATTCTTTGCATTCTCATTGTATTCAAGTGCGTGATGTGTTATTTTTAGGCCCTTGAAGTCATTGAGCTTGATCAAAAAACACTTCTTGTGCAAGAGCTTGATGGACATGTACTGAAATGCATATGTGATCAAAATGGAAATCATGTAATCCAGAAATGTATGGAATGCGTCCCGCCAGAAAAAATTGGATTTATCATATCTTCTATCCAAGGCCAGGTTGCTACTCTTGCTACACATCCCTACGGTTGTCGTGCCATACAGGTAACGACACATGGTCTTCAGGTTTTAATGCTCCTTTTTTTTTTCATTTTTTATTCCCTTTTTGATTGTAACGCTTTGAACTGTGGTAGAGAGTTTTGGAGCATTGTTCGGATGATCTTCAATGTCAGTGTATAATAGATGAAATACTGGAATCTTGTTTTGTTCTTGCTCAAGATCAGTATGGAAATTATGTCACCCAGGTTTGTTTTCTTGAATCTATGCTGTTCTTCTTAGGTCTATGTACGAAACGTCTTCGAATTTGAAACGAATTAATGACATGTTCTTTCAGTATTTACTGATGTATTGAGGTTATATTGTTATAATATCTAAAAAGTTTCTTTTGGTTAATCTTCCCTTGTGTAAGAAGGAATCCTATTACCAAGTATTTATCTACTGCCTACGCTCTTTGGGATTGGCTAATTTGTTGTAGCCTTTACACATTGTTTCACTTTCTTTTCCTCTTTTTTTTCTTGTTATAGGTCTTTCCTTTGAACCTTTTTTTTTCCCCAAGTAAGATACAGTATTGTTTCTTATATAAAAAACAAAGAGTAATTATATCTTTAGTTTATTATTATTATTATTATTATTATTATTATTATTATTAACTAGTTAACGTGATAGCAATAGTACTATGAGGCATAAATCGGTGTGACATCGAATGTTTGTGTCATAAGTCAGTTTGTTGGTGAATGTCGTGCTGGTCTATGCTTTTTGCCCATTTGGTTCGGTAATTGTTATTCCTCCCAACAACAAATGTTTGAATAGTTTGTTTATATTATTATAGCTCTCCTTTTTGTTTTCAGCAAGGTTTTTGTTCTTTGCCATCGTGTCTAATATAGTGTGGATGATACTGTTAACAGCATGTTCTGGAAAGAGGAACACCCCATCAACGGAGCAAAATTATTAGCAAGTTATTTGGTAAAATTGTACAAATGAGTCAGCATAAGTATGCCTCGAACGTTGTTGAAAAGTGTTTGGAGCATGGTAATACTACCGAGCTGGAGCTCTTGATAGAGGAGATTTTAGGAGAGTCAGAGGAAAATGATCATCTGCTGGTATGTCAAGTAAAGCAGTACTGCATATACGATGAGCTTGTGAATGGTTCATATTCCATTGAAATTCTACCAAAACTTTATATCCATGTCTTCGCTATTGCCAAGAAAGAAAACCAATTTTATTTTTAATCTGGCTTCCTGTGATTTCCTACTTTAAACACTGTTATATCTTAATAACAAGAGGTCATGAACTGACCATATGGTTATTTTTCAAACTCTCTTTTTTCAGAATGAATCGAAGATTTCACTACTGAAAACGAAACATTTTTCTAGTCTTTTTTCCCCTGGATTTTGGACCTGTTGATCTTGGATATAGCATGGTGAATTTTTCTGCATGCTGAAATTTTGGTTTACCTCGTGTGTCTAGACAATGATGAAGGATCAGTTTGCAAATTATGTGGTCCAAAAGATTTTTGAGAAAAGCAATGATAGACAGCGGGAAATTTTGCTTGATCGCACAAGAACCCATCTTCATGCTTTGAGGAAGTACACTTACGGAAAACATATAGTTGCTCGATTCGAACAGCTATCCGGAGAAGGTGTGCCAGTTTCCTACTTACAACTACTATGCATGTTTTCTCAATATTGTCATATGTTTCTCAAACTTAGATAATCTGAGTGAAAGCCTGTTTTGCTTTATACATTTCGTAGACCATAGAAAATTCTATATTGCTGCTCATGAAAATAATAACACTAAAATGTGTCTATGCTGGAAGCATGCACATGAGCATGTAAAAAGATTTCTTGGGGATGTGCTGAGGTGTAGGGTATGCGGATACAAAATTAATTTTTTGGTTTGTGAAAAGGGAGTGGACAAGCTTTTTGTGTTTGGATTTGTGTTATTCTACTTTTTAAGAGCTTACATGCTAAATCCAACGAAGAGTTTGTAACCCACCATTGGTAAGAGAAGAATCCTTGATGGTATGGATGAAACTGAGAATTTTCCAAAATGCTTGAAATTACGGAACATTGTTAAAAGCAGCATTTTTGCAGTGCGGAATGACATTATATTGTTGTCAATCGAATCTGACCTATCTTTGACTCTGGACAACCCTGCTTTTGGCAGTTTTGGGATATTTAGTAACATGCCGTTAACGACTGGCATAAAGTTTCGCCAAAGCTGTATTCTAATGTTGAAGCTTTTCTTGCAGAGAGCCGGACTTGAGAAACTGAAGGTGCATAGAATGGGACTGCTCTCTATAGAGAACCTGAAGATTGCTTGCATTGGTTTCAGAATATAAACCTTGAAATGAGCAAGCATTATTTTCTTGCAAAAGTGTGTTGAGTCAGTATTTCATAGTGTTATCATGTTGCCTCGCAAATGCATGCTCGGGCACTTCAAAATTGTGTATAGAATAGAAATATCAAAGTTTATATATTTCCTTCCTAGATTAGAAAATAGATTTTCTTGCTTGTTTATATCGTCTAGACTATTAGATATGGAATCTCGATGCCATATAGGTGCTCATGTAATATACGGAAGATAAAACATGGTAAGTTTTTTCGTCCCTTTGTTGAAAATATTATGGCCGTTTTGGTGCTTTGAAAAAAATGAGCATTGATTGGGGCTACACCACGGAAGATAAAACGAAGTGGGTGGTTGAGGCCCGTGGTTTGTTTATTCCAAAGTCTCAGAGCCCCTCAAAGTTTATGCTGAAAAATTACGAAATTCAAGCGTGTTAATTAACTAGAGAAACGGGTCCAGCCTTGCAGGTGGCACTCACGTACACATGCGCTTACTAACGTTGTCTAATTTTGAGAATTCAATGAATGATTCCTTTACGAAGAGTAACTGTTCTAACAAGTAGCAGATAGGAAACTTTTGGCAAGTTAGCAATTTTTACCGCTAAAAGACAGAAAAATAGAAATCTCGCCTACAATATAAATAGTTTCTAAATAAAATGTTCATGTTTTATAAAAGATTATAAATGCATGTTTATGCTTTATGTTATAGTATACAATGCCATGTCATACTCCATACTCACTAATAAATTTAATAAAACCTATAAGAACAAATTAAGTTTGAGTGTCGTACTAACCTCTTGACCTACAGAAAGGCTTATGTTTCAATATAAAATCATATCATGGTGTCGTTGGGGACCTTGCAAACCCTAACTTCTTGATGATCGGGCGCAACCAGTAAGAACACTCGGGCCCATAAGTTTAATATACATTCTCAATTGTTTTACAAGACATAGTTCCTACTTGTTGAGTAAAAGCTCATCCAAGAATGTTCATATTGTAGATAAGCAACCTCATATTGTAGATAAGCAACCTGCCAGTAACATTTGATGGACAGTGGCGCAGCAACAGACGATCAGTGTGGAGATTGGGATATGGATACCGCTCACATTTAATTCCCCTAATAGTTTTTGTTAATTATGACTTTTAAATTATATGTAAGCAGTATGACTTAAGAAATATATATATGTATGTTTTGGAAGACTAAGATGCTAATATGATACGTTATAATTTTTGTTACAACAGAATAGTTTAATTAAAATTAATTAGTAAGGTCATTTAAATTGATAATGATAAATAAAAAAATAATAATGTTTAAATTTAAATCAATTAATAAGATTATTTAGTCTAATAAAAAAATGTTTTGCAAATTTAAGTAATTTATATATACTTACAAATAGTAAGTGATGGCTACGCAGTTAGGTCACACCCTAAACCATTGTTGTTGTCTTCACCATCGCCATTGCACCTCACAAAGACCACCCGTAGTGCTAGATAACATCACCTTTGACTCCCCTCCTCCCTCCGCCACCTTATGCAACCCAAATGCCGACATCATCTCCATCGCCTATGAGTCAAGAAGCTACTCCCTCTCTCTGCCTGGGAACTATACAACTAGTCCAATGTTGTCGCCGGTTTTGGCCCCCAAGAGGAGAAGGGGTTGGCACTCAAAGACAAGGAAAGAACCCTAGTAGAGAAATGCTGTAGAGAGAGGAAAAAAAGTGGTCTTTTATTATTTGAATAGTGTGTTATTTTCTACTTTCATGTATTTAAGGGTTTTTTAAGCATTTTTTAAGTCAAAATTGAGTATTGACAAATAGAAGGTATAGACTTGTGTATTGACTGTGTTGTGAATATATTCATTCAATTTGGACAAAAATCAAAGATATACCTTAAACTATCTTCAATGCAAACGTTAATGTCTATGTTATATTTGCTACTAAAAAGTGTAAAAATAGCATATTTGATCTGTTATTTTATTTTATATTAAATGTCAAATTAGCTATGTATTAAACTTTATCATATAGCAAATTTAGCATTAAAAATAGCATTGCATTGTAGATGCTCTTATGAAACAACTATAAGAACGTAAATAACCCTTACATTACAAAAACAAAAACGTTTATACGAAATAAATGCCAACTAAAAATATGATGAAAAATCCTAGGACTAATTTTAAAAGTCGATTTTTCCTTAGATACATGAATACATACGTACGTTTTAAGCAGGTGTGATTGAGTAGCAGGTGGTGGCATGTCTTCCCCAGTCCTGCCACTAACTGGTGCATGTTGGCCGATATCTTTTCAAAACTCCAAGCTAAAGGGCATTGCTGATGCTGATTGCCTTAAGTTAAACGAGGACATCAATTGCATTTGTTGGAAATAAACCAAAATGGACCAGTTTTCTTTCTATAAAATCTGTCTCTTCCTTCAAGAAAACATGCTATGAAGGAAGGAATTAAAATATCTTTCTCCATATCCTTTACAAAATGGTTGTCTATAATTATACTATCCTTTCTATATATCTATATATATAGATATATATATATATGTAAAAAAACCCAAAAATAAAACGCAAAATTTGACAATTGAATTACAAGGAATATCATAGATCATAAACATAAAAAAGAGCTACAAAAATCTTTTTCGTCGTACTACATTATTCAAAAGAGCTTCACGTCCTGGGAATGGATTGTAAATCTCCCCCGCTTCCTTCTTCTTCTCCTTCTGAACTTCAACCCCTTTCTCCTCAGTGCTTAGTTTTCCCAAATTACCCCTAGACTTGTCAACAATCCTCGACTCGTCTTCCTCTCTCTTCATCCTCAACCTCAACCTCACTCTTTCCCTCCTCTCACTCCTCCTCCCTCCACCTCCACCTCCAATTTCTCCCTCAACTAATTTCTCCTTTCTCTCCCTTTTCCCTCCATCTTTCTTCCCAACTCTCGGAATCCTTCCACTCTTGGAAGTCCCCAAGAGCTCAAAATCAACTTTGCTCCAGCCAAGCTTATCCTCGTTGTCCCAACCAAATCTCTCGCTTAGCTCCAACAAATCAGAAACCCCAGATGAAGAGTTTGTCCTGTTTCCGTCCAAGGCGTTCTGGGCAAATTCCCATTCAAGCCGGTCTTGGTAAATAGGGTCTTGAAGAACTTGGTCGGCGAGCTTTGCCCAGTCCTCGAAATCACGAGCTCTGAGATTTTTGGAGACCCATTTGAGGTAGCTCGAAGGGAGTGTTCCCAACATCTTTCCCTTGTGTTTTCCGAAGTCTATGATTCTATCTCTCGCCGATGGGACTTTACTAGTTGAGGCTAAAATTGGAGTTGTGGGCTGCTTGAAGCATTTGAGAGGGATTTGGGCATTTGGAATGGGAGTTTGGAGATGGAAGACACAAATGCTGTTCATGGATTGGTGGAAACAAAAGGGCCAACACCAAAGGAGAGGAGTTTAGAAATGAAAGCAAGACGACAGACAAGAACGGTGGTTTTATTGATAAATTATTAATGAAGAAGGGCTGTGATTAGATTAGATTCATTTGGGACTGAGCAGTTTCAAAATCTACACCGTTCATGTTGCAACCCATGATATAATATCACGTGCAACACTTTATCAAAACACATGTGGTGTTTGAAAGGGTGGTAGAAATTATTGGTTAGAACTATTTTTATTATAGCATGTGAGAACTTTATATTATAGTAATTTTTTTTATTATTACTGTAGCATATGAGAGTTTTATACTGTTTATAACTGAATTTGTAATGAAACACTCAACCAAACAGCTAGATGGTTAAAAGTGGTGAGGAGAGAGCAAAATGGGCTCTAGTTGTGGAGGAGTATATTTATAGGCAAATACTTAAACTTTGTTAAGTAGACAAAATTTTGGTCTAAATACCCTTAACATTGGCGGTTATTCACAAATGAAAAAGGAGAAAAATTGTAATGACCGACAAAATTTCATTAATAAATCTAATATTTAATTGAGTTTAATTAATAAATTTACTCTTAAAAATGTAAATTCTTGTAAAAAAATTGTAATTTTTGTAAAAATTATGATAAAGTATGAATAAACGTCATTGATTGTAAATTTTATGACAAATGTGATGCAATGTTGGATATGGTAAAATACAGATTTTATGAGTTTAATTACTCAAAAATTTGTAAATAATATCCATAAAATGAATTTTATATCATGATTAATTGTAAAATTGTGATATAAACAAATGGGTGATTAGAATGTAAATAGGACATAGAAGTTGTCCAAACCCAAATCAGGGGGAAAAAGGAGGCTAAAACAGTATAAATATATTGCTAAATGAAAACGCAGATACGAAAAATGTTATGATAGGCCTCCAAAAGTGAACGAAAAGTAAGTCAAATATTTTTATATAGTCTAAGGATAGAAAGTACACTGATTTGACCACGACAGTATAGGAAAAATACTGTGTGGTGAAAAATTATACAGTATAAATTTTTAACTCCACAAAGTGGACACTTACTTGAATTCTATTGGGCCAACAAGCTATGCAATGTGGCCCAATAACATGATGACACCTAGGGTAACCTTATGGATGACCATGAGTCATCAAGTGGATAAGGAAGCATTTACTACAAGCTTATCACAAATTTTTCATTCCTTTCCTTTCCTTCCATGTTCGGCAGCCACAACCAAAGCTTTCAAAAAAATTTCTCAAGCCCAAAACTTTACAAAAACAATCCCACTTAAGTTCAAGAGACAAAAATCCAAGAAAATTCAACAAATTTTAAGGTAAAATCTAACTTTTTTTCAAGATTTCAAGGGATTTTTCATGGGTTAAGAAAGAAAATTAACCCAAGGTATTTTTGTATGAAAATGACCTCTAGGAAGGAGTTTCAAAGAGCTTTGGGATGCTAGAAATCAAAAGGTGCTATTTGGGGTAAGTTTTGATTTTAAAGTTTTGAAATTTTATGAATTTTGTATTGATTTTAATTCTTTCAAACCCATGTGGGTTCTTGAGCATATATTTGATGAAATTTCATATATAAATGATTTATGGCATGTTTAAGTTATGAAGTTTTGGTTTATGGTGCAAAATGTTAATTTTTGCAAAAAGCGTTGTTTTTGTAAATTTGATGTTAATCTTAGAAAAAATGATGTTTGAGTATGAGAATGATTTGAATAAGGCATGGAACGGTTTCTACAGGGGTAGATTTGTAATTTTGAAATGAATTTTTACCAAAATACCCTAAAGGCTAAATTGAAAGAAAATGTTTTTTCACGACGATTTTAAAAATACCCAAAAACACCCTTGAACAGTGAGATTTTGGGAAAAGTTAAAACATGAAAGTTGTAGATCTCGACGAAACTGTTAAGTATTTTGAACGGTTCGTTGAAAAACTGAACAGTTTGTGAGTTTTTGATTTTTCAAGAATTTATCAAAAGTGAAAAAAATGTTAAAATGGTAAAAGTGTTATTTTTCAAAATGATTTAAGGTATGATACTTTGAGTAAAACTGTTCCTTATAAAAAATAGGACATTTTGATGTAAAGAGATAAATTTTAATCCCAGGGCAAAATCGTCAAAATTTTCTGTTCTTGGACTAAACCGCAAAGTTTTATGAAAATGG
The DNA here is from genome assembly GCA_025403435.1 of Artocarpus heterophyllus. Taxonomy (NCBI): domain Eukaryota; kingdom Viridiplantae; phylum Streptophyta; class Magnoliopsida; order Rosales; family Moraceae; genus Artocarpus; species Artocarpus heterophyllus. The sequence goes on from CM046339.1 coordinate 20,613,201, forward strand.
GGCATAATTGAGAAATAAAGAGATTTGACCCACTAGGGTGTTATTTTAAAATTAGTATGTGGTTATTTTTGTAAGAATAACAAAATCGAGCTCGGGTAGGTTAGTGGACCCACGGAGGGCAAAATCGTCATTTTTGCCCGAATAACCCGAACCGCTCCGAAACGTTTCAATTGGAAAAAGAATGGTTAAAAAGGTTCCCGCCCTTCGTTAGAAACGATAGGGTAGAGTTAGATAGAAATAAGAAAACCAGTGGTTCTTAGAGTTGTATATAGTGATGCAACTCAATTTATTAACTAACGGATGTTTTGTATCGAAACATAGTGAAATTTGGCTAATGGCTTTGTAAATGGCCAACAGGATCCTAGGAGTCTAGGAGAAGGGAAATCGAGGTTAAGTTGCCCGACATTCGCATCAAGTAAGTACCCATCCCACCTACAGTATGAAATTATAGGCTTAGAGTGCAAAATGTGTATATCAAGGTGTATACTTGTATGTATGCAATGACATGAGTATTAAAAATATGAAGGTGTATACTTGTGAGTATACGGAGTAGATACCTGAGTGTATATTATGACATGTATCTGAGTGTATATGATGATGTGTACTTATGTGTATATTATGTTAAGTACCTGTGAGTACATTATGCTATATACCTGTGCATATATTAATGTAATCAACGTGTATATAAAGTATGTACCTGTGTGTACTATGTTGTATAAGAGCATTTATGTTATGTATAACATGTGATCATCACTTCATGCATGGTATGATAACCATAATAAGTGAATTGGTAAGCAAATCACCAAAAGTTAAGAAAAGTGTCATACCGACTCCTGAGTCAAGGGAAGTTTAAGGATTTCAGTATGGTCACGGTGTTACGTAGACCTAAGTGCGCAATGGTACGAACACTTGGGCCCTAGTTAAAGATAAGAAATGATAAAGATAAGGAAGGATTATAATAAAGCATAATGAGGTCATGCATTTTATTGAATGTGAATGTGGGATTAATTGGGACTTACTGGGCGTTAGCTCATTAAGTTTTTCATGCTGTAGGCACTTCGACGAGAAGGTCAGAATAAATCATAATGATGAGCTGGCGGATAAATGATGTGTGTAGACTGGGTATGGTTTCCGCCGCAGTATGTTTCCACTGTATTGTATTTTAAGATATTTTGAAACTAATGTTTAATAAACTATATTGCAAAGAAAAGATGATTATATAAATACAAGTGTATGTTTGTATTTTAAAGGTTGTTAGACTAGTATATGTAAAGTATTAATTAAAAAAAAATCTAAATTTTTGCCTATAAGTAAGTAAGGAAAAGGTTTATCACATCCTGAAAAGGACGAGTTGTGACAGTTGATATCAGAGCAAAAATCTTGCCACCCTACTACACATTGTTGTCTGCTCCATTGCCATAGCTCATGTAAGATAGTTTGATTTTAAGTATAAGAATGTTCAGTGCTATTTTATATGACATTGTTATATTAATTATGATGATAAATATAGTATATGGCGAAGCCGCATCATAACCGTGACATGGAGGCTGATCGAAGAACAAGTATAGCTTTTCAAGACGCGATGCCACCACGATACTATGGGAGGGTGCTGACCGAATGGCTACACACAGTTGAGGTGATTTTCGATGCCTGTCATACGCTAGCATATCTCCAGGTTTTATTGGCCTCAGGATTGTTGTTAAGGGAAGCCTTAGCATGGTGGCTGAGGATTAGACCTGATGAGCGACCAGGGGATTGGCAAGGCTTTATAGAACAAATCCAAGCCGAATTCGCACCCGTACCCCCAGCAGATGTCATGCACATCCAAATGATTCTGATGCTGTGGGCTAATTGGCGACGCAGGTTGTACTTACATGTAGAATTGGTTTGGGGAAGATATGTAGGGGAGCCGGTAAATCACTACATCTTGAGGTTTCATCGAACCATGATGCCATTGATACCCCCAAAATTACCTTTACGACGAATTTGTGATCTGGTTTTGAGAGATCTTCCTGATGCAGTCCAGCAACAAATGCAGTATCTAGGAAATTACCTTAGCGTCCACAATTTCCTTATGGCGGTATTGCACATGGAACAAAATGTGGTCGTGCCATTGGAAGATCCCCCAGTTGATATGGACGAGGATGATGAAGACGACGATGATGAAGATGAAGAGCTTGAAGTTATTCCCGAACATATAATTGCAAGTGATGACGAGTCTACCGATTCGAATGAAGAGGAAGAGGAGGATCCTGAGGAGGATTTCGAATATAGTGACGTGTCAGGAGTAGACTTGGATTAGAAGAAAAAGGGATCTACGAAGATCTGTATACATTAAGATGTATATAGATGTGTGATCATCATAGTTTTGAGCCTTTTTGCTTTTGTATATGTATGACCGGCAAGTAGTATCCTTCGCGGCAATAAGGTATATGTAATCCTTCATCATGCCATTGTCCTTGTTTCACTTGTTGGATTAACGTAGGGGTTGCTATTACATTGAATAGGAAGGCTCTTTCATTATCTTCATAATATTGCAAATCAAAGTCAGTGATGGTGATTGCTCACCTCCAATCCTCCAATGCTAGGCTGGCCATGATTCGTTGTTCTTACGACTTAAAGCATCCGCCACTACATTTGCTTTTCCATGATGGTATTGAATGCTAAAGTTGTAATCCACTATGTATTCAGTCCATGTCTGCTGCCTCAAGTTTAGATCCTTTTGAGTAAATAAATACTTTAAACTTTGGTGATTTGTATAAAGCTTAAACTTGGCACCATACAGGTAACATCCCTAAATCTTAAGCACGAAAACCACAGCAGCTAACTCAAGATCATATGTAGGGTAGTTCTTCTAATGGGGTTTCAATTGGCATGAGGCATAAGCAACTATTCGACCATGTTGCATCAACACACAACCCAAACCATTTCCCAAGGCGTCAATGTACACAGTGTAAGGCTCTTTGTTGTTGGGTATGATAAGCATAGGTGCACTGGTGAGTCTCTTCTTCAATTCCATGAATGCTTTTTCACATTTATTGTCCCACACAAACTTAACATTCTTCCTTACGAGTCTTGTCAATGGAGAAATAATCTTTGAAAAGTTTTCCACGAAGCATCGATAGTATCCAGCTAATCCAAGGAAACTTTGGATCTCAGACACGTTCTTTGGTCGTTCCCAATTTAGCATTGCTTCAATCTTGGAGGGGTCCACTGAGATGCTTTCTTCAAAGACAACGTGTCCTAATAACTTGACCTTTGTCATCTAAAAGTCACACTTTTCCTTCTTTGCATATAGGTCGTGCTCTCTTAACATTTGTAGAGCAATCCTCAAATGTTCAGCATGCTCTTCTTTAGTTTTGGAATAGATCAAAATATCATCTATGAAAACAATGATAAATTGATCTAAGTATAGTCGGAAGATACAGTTCATTAAGTCCATGAAAGTCGTAGGTGCATTGGTCAATCCGAAAGGCATGAGAAGGAACTCAAAATGACCGTAGCAAGTTCAAAAAGTCGTCTTTAGAATGTCCTCTTCCCTTATCTTTAGTTGGTGATATCCATATCACAAGTCAATTTTTGAGAAGTATCAGAATCCTCCCAACTGATCAAACAACTCATCAATTCAAGGCAAAGGGTACTTGTTCTTGATGGTAAGTCGATTAAGCTAGCAATAATCGATACAAAGCCTCAACGATCCATCAAGTTTCTTCACAAAAAGCACTGGAGCTCGCCAAGGTGATGTACTTAGTCAAATAAACCCTTTTTCCAATAGTTCATCCAACTACTTCCTTAGTTCCACCATCTCAACAGGTGCCATTAGATACAGAGCAATAGAAATAGGTGTCGTTCCTGAAATTAGGTCGATGACAAACTCAATTTCTCTATCAAGCGAAAGTTCGAGCAATTCGTCTAGAAAAATGTCTAGAGATTCATCCACCACAGGAATGTTAGAAGATGAATCATTCCTTTTTGGTTCTCCCTTTGAAGCAAAGATCATTCTAAGACTGGTGAAATTCCTTTGTCCTCCAATATAAGCCTTTAGCACAGGGACTGGTGTCACTGTCCCTATCTTTGCTTGAAATTTGATAACTTGTCCATTCTTGGTGAACAAAGAGACACGTTTTCAATGACAATCTACTATTGCTTGATATCTAGTTAACCAATCTATTCTTAGGATTACATCAAACTCTGCCATGGTCATTACATATAAGTCAGCTGATAATTTATATTCCCCTTTGACAATACACACTGATTCACAAATTATGGAAACTTCAGCTATTCCACTCATTGGGGTACTAAGGCTTAGAAGTGAGCTATATGTTTCAGTTTCTAATTGTAATATGGAAGCAAATAGCATAGATAGAAATGAATGAGTAGCATCGGTGTCAAACAATACATGAGCCCAAAAATGAGACTTGTGAATCGTACCATCTACAACGGAGTGGTCAACCTACTTTGCTTGTCTAGTTGTAGTTGTAACAACATAAGCTTAAGCTTGTGCTTTCCCTTTATCATTTTTCCTGTGATTTCCTTGGCTGCTACTAGCATTATTATTATTCCTTCTAAAATATGATTTTTGATTCATAAAACCCTAAGGAGTCGGTTGGAAATTCTAATTAGGATAGAAACTGGATCCCTATGGGCACTGTTGATAGTTGTACTGGGGCTAGAACCCTCGAGATTGAGTAACCGAAACTTGGGAAGCTAGCAAGTTTTGCTAGGATGCCCCTTGGTTTTGACTCTCTCCCCACACAGTGGAGCCAAAATGACTTCCTTGAGGTCTTGGAGCAAAAGATGATTATGCAAGGCGATTAGGGCAATTCCGTCTCATATGTCCCACTTGTCCACAATTATGACATGTGTATGGTTTAAAGTGACCACTACCCGAAGATCCACCAATTCTCACTCCCCTATGCTGAGTGACCTACCCTTGAGACCTTTCCTTTTTCTTATCTTCTTTAGATGCCCACCAGAACTCTTGTACTCTCCATAAGGGTTGTTCAGCTCTAACTCTGCTCATTAAGCAGCAGCTACAAGTTCAAGAAATTCTGTCGATGGAAGGGTAGCTATCATCTGTCTGATTTTCGATCTCAGATTATTTTTGAACTTCTCGTACCTCGCCATAGGGTCTAATATGGCTCTAGGGTTATAGCGAGACAACTCTATAAATCGAGCTTGGTATTCAGCTACTGTCATATCTCCTTGCACTAAATTTTTGAATTCCCATAGCATCGCTTGCCTATGGCTCTGGAGAATATAAGTGTTATGAATTATGATCTCAAACTGATCCTAGGTGAGGTTTGGCATGTCATAGTCATCCTTCTGAAGAGTATATACGTTGTAAAGCTAACTCGGTATTCTTGTAAAAATCTCAAGGTATCCAACTTCTTCTTGACTACCTTAAGCCACTATTTTGCTATGGCAGGATTAGGTTCTCTACTAAATGCAGGGGTTTTTGCTTTATAAACTCTTTAAGTAGAGTTAAAAGACGTTACTCAGGATCACAAGCCTCTGCAGGTCTTTGCATGTTTTGCAAAGTTAAAGAATTTGGCCTAAATTTTTCACTTCCGATGCAACTGGTTACGATTATGCTGCCCGTTGAGGTTGCTCAACTCCCTAATCTTTTTCCATCTGTTTAGGTTATTCAACTTCTTGAGCATGTTCAACCAGTTGTGATTGTTATGACGATTGCACTTGACGTCTTAGAGGCATATTTTCCATTGACTGCGTAAATTTAACGAGAATAAGTGCCAATGATGATGACATTAACATTTACTTTAAACCAATTTGAAAGATTGATTTTTAAGGTGGTTGTACAACCCCTAGGTTAACCGAACCTAGGCTCCGATACCAAAATGTATAACGGCTTTATGCGGGGGTTAGCAATATTAAATAAATATAAATAACTTTAATTACAATACCATTTCAAAATAATTAAAACATTGCCCATAGAAATAAACAAAAAATAAAAATAAACTTTAAATACAAACCACAGTTTTAGTATAGCACCAAATATTAAAAATACAACAATCATCATTATTATACAATTCCCAATCACATATGTAACGCAGCCACCACAAAAGTATTATAAATCTTACATGTTTTAAACGAGTTACAAATAAACTAAGATCTTCCAACATGAAACTAACAGTGTTATCACCTATTCCTCGTTAGATAAGTTGCACTGAATTCCACCTGAGAGATATAAATATAATAGGGATGAGCATCGACATGCCCAGTAGGAAAAACCATTACTTACCATAAGGTTTTATTCATTTTCTACATTAAACCTGCATGGTTAGTTAGTTCTCAAATCATTATACATCTTATGAGATTCATTATGATCATAATTCGTAGATACCTTACATTAATCATTACCGAGTTTTATACATATACATATATACAATTATTACAATTTATCATTATTCTTAGGTATCCACGTTTTAATAAAGTATTCATCACTCAACTTATCAAAACCCAAATGGGTGTGCTTTCCCACTCTTCAATCCTTCTAAGAATGTATGGTGAAGGGGCATCAAGCCCCGGACTCTTACCAAGTTGATTCCTATATAGTGTGTTCTGGGACTTTACATTAATCATTACCGAGTTTGATACATATACATATATACAATTATTAAAATTTATGATTATTCTTAGGTATCTACGTTTTAATAAAGTATTCATCACTCAACTCATCAAAACCCAAATGGGCGCGCTTTCCCACTCTTCAATCCTTCTAAGAGTGTCTGGTGAAGGGACATCAAGCCTCGGATTCTTACCAAGTTGATTCCTATATAGTGTGTTCTGGGACTTTCAACCCAAGGAAACGCCGTCACCTCCCTCCTATTTTAGCATTTAGGATATTCGTGCCTAAGGACGTAACCGCCGCCCTCCTTACGTCTTATCATTCCTCTATAATCAATTATTATTTATAGAGTTAGTTTTTCTTCCTCTATAATCAATTTTTATTTATAGAGTTAGTTTTCCTAACCATTCTTCTCAATTTAGAACAACATATGTCAAAATCAATATATTCTTTGTTGTACAATGCAGGATGAGTTCTACATCATTGTGTTATAGGTATAATCATATACATACAAAATATCATATACATATCTTGCAACGTAAAACAATCAAGTTTTAATTCATCAAAACCTCATAAAAAATGAGTAATAAAATCCCTACCTCTTTGCAATATATCAACTGATAATTTTCAGCTTACAAAATAAATTCGTCATGTAAGCTCCAAATACGTCATTATCCTAAATCGTATAAAATAACCATACTTTAACTTAAATCCTAATTTATAATTGTGTCAATTTACCATTTATTTTTATTAGTGTGTCATAATCATTAATATACTAAAATTATGAATATCAATTTTTTCAACTTAATTTTAATAAATTATGAAATAAATAAAATAACAATAAAATAAAAAAGCATACGAACTTTATTTTTGGTATGAAATATGTTAAAATGAATTTTTAAAATAATCAATAAGATTTTAAAATATTTAAAAATAAAATAATTAAAAAGTTTGATATTCATAAAATTATTTGAAATTACAAATTTCATAGAAAACTATTTATTATTTCCTAAACATAAGTTGTCAAATAACTACCATTGTCCTAGTGGTTTGGTCTTCTTTACTTGTTCTTGACGTTGGGGGTTTAAACCCCACCAAAGCATAAAATCCGCCTTTGATTTTATTAAGTCTCCTTTTTAAAAAACAACATGTAGTGTTTGAAAAACGACGTACAGTTTCTGTAAAAAACGATTTTCACCTGGAAAAACTCTTATAGAGAACCCCAAACTGAAGAAGCTGAAGATTGGACAAAGAGATTGAAGCTTTGGCTTAAGGAACTAGTTCTTTTCCACCAATCATTTCAACATAATGAAGGTCTAAATAGTCTATAATAATTAATTAAAGTTAGAGATCTTTAATTTAAATATTACAAGTACGGTCCAATCTCATTTGGAATGAAATGGTCTTATCCGGGCTATTAATATAGAGACAATGGATTAGAGGGACTTTATACAATGAGATTATATAGGACTGGACTAGATAAATTATGAATCTCTAATAATCATCCGTTACGAATAGAGTATTCAAATTTATCATTACGATGATCATATATTTGACAGTCTTACTCTTGAGTATTTATTAGACTCCTATTTATGACATTATCTTTTTTGACTTGCATGGTAAGATTTGTCTAAACACATATCATAACTTAGTATCTTAGAAACATAATGTAATAAATGGCTAGGAATAATATTATACATATATGAAACCCATTCCTTCCTTATAGAAGTTAGAAAAATAACTCTCTTAAGTGATGATTTGAGGTTTGAGCAGTAGAGCGCTCTTTCATAATAATATTATGAATTAACAGTTTATTAGAGAATTATTGAAACTCAAGAATAAAGATGTAATAAGAGATGTAAACAGAAATTGAACCCAGCCCTTATTATAAACTATTTATGGAGAATTGACTTATTTATAATGATTAAATCAATGGACTACTCGTTAATTTTCTTTGAGTAATTTTTACTACAATTTCAAGAGTTCAGTTTCAGGTTTTTAGTGGAGTAATACTAAAACTAATAAATTTGGCATATTAATTAAAGAGTTTGATTAATTGTCAAATTTATTGGAGTTTAGGTTATAGGTCTATAGGTCTCCAATGCCACCCCTATAACATTATATTAGATTTAATGCATATAAAGAATTATACATATTTAATTTAGAATTATTGAATTCTGAATTAATTATTTCATACTTGAGTTATTAATGTGACATAGAAAAATGTTCTCTGTGACATATAATGTAATGTGATAAATATTGTCACATTTAACTGAACATTAGTTAAATTAATTAATTTAAGGTGAACGGATTTAAGTCTTGTCTATTCTGCTTGTCGTTGACGTACAAAAAAAAAAAATTAAAATACAGAGCATTCTTTTGGAGCACGTAAGGTGATCTCTTGAGTTATATCAACCTTGTTTAAAAAAAATAAAAAAAGATTTGAACTTAACATCAACAACTTATCTACTTGAATTCATCGTGCTTTATAACTTATACCTTTTGATTCTAGAAATTTGGCGAGATAAGGTATAGGATTGACTAGAAAGTTAGAGAGATACAATCTATCAAAAGTTGGAAATATTTGTACGCTAGCATGTTTAATAGTTTTCTATATATAAGAGGGGTGGAGGAAAGGAATATAACCTAGTGCATTTTCACTTCAGTTTTTGCTACCAAAGTCTCACTAGTTTTAAGGATGTGCTTCGAGAATTATGACCAGAGAGTTTGGTGTAAAATTAAGAAGTGAAGCTCTTCAAAGTTCAATTTGCTTGTTTAGTGCAATGAAATGTATAATAGGCCAGACCCATTTTCTTATCAAGGATAACACTTGGTGATATTTGGAGATCTGCCACAACGAAATACCATGGAAATGATATTTGGAAGAAGTTGAAGACTTGAGTATCTATTCTTCTCTCACAGTCAATCCTACAGGTATACTATTATGTAGAGTTTCGTTTCGTTTCTTTTTGTAGAAATAAACCTCCTTGGATCATTATTTTCATTCTTTTGGCCTTGAGAATGAAAAGTTTATACTTGGCCTTCTTAGCACTGCGACCGTTTTCACTTCTTTTCATTTCCTTGGTTTGCACCACTGTTTCTTTTTCATTTCCGACCCTAAATTTATAGTATTACTTGTTTGGAATATCCCTACAGGAAGTTTCATTTTCTTAAAGTTTTGGCTAAAGTCTAGATGTTGGGTATCTGTGATTTCAGAACTACTGTAGTAATTTTCTAGTAATCACTGCCCTTCAACTGCAGATGATGTAGTGTTTGAAAGCCTGTCTTGGCAGAAAACTGAAAACCAGTCAATCTTATTAACGTCTAATGTCTTTACAGACTAGGAGCCTGCATGTGAAGAATTGATTCTGCTCTATACCAACAAAGCCGGAAACATAGCTGACTTCCCATCATTGCAGTTAAAGAATTGCGAGAAAATTCCTATTCCAGACTTACCAGTAAGTATTATTACTGCATGGCATGTTCATTATCTCATTCTTCTCATGTTTCCTGGGCTTGTTTGGCAATTAACTTTCCATAGTTTTTTCTTTTGTAGGTTGTCTTTCCCCACAAAAAGCTATCATTTCGCATTATAGACGCGGCAGGATGATTGTTCTTTTTTATTCCCCAGACTTTCTAGTTTAGTTGCTTAAATGCCGAGGACTTTGTTGACATAATTTTAGGCTGACGCAAGCGTAGGATCTTGAGTTTCCTTCAAAAGGACAAGAAAAAGCGTGCGAAATAGGATGCTTTGTCTTCATTAAGCGTGGTTGTCCTTTGAAATAAATCTTTAGCCACATGACTGGATTTTATTGACATGTAGGTACGGCTGGATGTTGCAACAATAGTGGGGCTTTTGGCATACTTCATCAACAACAAATTCGAAGACGTCTTGTCCTCTCCGTATGTAAAACTATTAGGTTTTTCAATTGACATAGTTGGATTGTAAGTATCCAAAGGAAGAACTAACATCAACTTTTATGAAATATAATGAAGAAATATATCATAGAAGATTTCAAAATTATCCATAATTTTCAAAAGATTTTCCCACGTTTTTAGAAGATTTTCAAAGTTAAATTCAAAGTTTAAATCAGATTCAAAGTCAATCTTATCTTGAAGAGCAAGTTTAAATTTAAGGAGGATTAGAAATTTGAATAAAAATGGTATTTAACATCTATTGAAAGATTTAGAATATCAAAAAGCGTCTTGGAGATACGTCTATATAAAATTCAAATTTGTTGAAGATTTTGGTGTAACAGATTCTACGACGGTTTGAATTTTGAATATTCACCGCCTATAAAAGGACGGGTGTGTGAATTTTTCATAGAGTTTTCCAGAGAACAAACAAGTAATAAGCCAGCGAGAATTCGTCCATCTATCTTTAGGAGAAAGTTTATCATTCTTCAGGAAAAGAATTTGTTGTTTTCAGGAGAAAATGTTCTACTGTAGATGGGAGTCTCGTGAAGCATAGATTAAGACAAGTGGTGCTCGTTGAACAAGGCCATAAAAAGGACATCAACATAGGGGTGGGTTTGATAAAATTCATTATGTTCTTTATTTATTTTATGCGTCGGTAATTTTTAATTAATTAGACTTTAATTACAAATTTAGTTATTTCTTAAAAATAGATCTTTCAGTTAGCATCAGAGCAATGCCCTAAACTAAGCCATGTGGGTGGAATCCTCAGATACCGATCGAAGGAGGATGTCGACTATAGTAGATCTGTGTTGAGCGCTTGTAGTAGGCGGTGTTCTAATGCTTCACGTAAGACATGTGCTCCCAAATTGGTGGAGAGTAGCTTCGATTGGAATATAAAATTCTTCGGGCTAAGAGGATGGACGAATAGGCTTGAGAGAGGCCCAAACCATGAGGACAATAGTGGTCTTTTGTTTGAGGGGAGGATTGTTAGGAATGTAACTAAAGTCCCACATTGGCCACACATAGTGAATGGGTTTATAAAGATCTCCATCGGTATGAGGCAGCAAATCCTTGAAGACTTAAACCTAAAATCCACAATATTATAATAACGTGGAGACGTGTGTTCCAACACCCATACAAAAGCTATGGCTTTGATCTTTCAATATAACTGAAAGGCATTTTATGGTTAGCTTTTTCTTTTTTTTCAGTCAGTAATCATACTTCGAAAGCATTCTAATTCCCAAGCACAAGGAAAATATTACAAATCTTGGGAAATCAAATTCCATACAATTCCTTCGTTTAATACCACAGTTAAAACAACAAAGGAAAGCACTAGGAAATGTTGTATCCAGGAAAGTTATAAACACCATAGCTGCAGCGATCTTAGCAACTCTAAATCGCAATAGTGAATTGTTCCGATCCTCATAAACCTGCAACATCGTATCAAAGAACCGTTGGTGAGAAAACGAGGAAATGAATGGCGAAACAAACAGTTTTGAAGGCACGTTTAGGAAAACATTTCCGTTTTGGGAAAATGGTAGTGATTTTAAGAGTCATTTCCCTTGATTCAGAAAAAACCTGCCATTTTTTTTCAGAAGCGGGTGGATTCGGGCAGCCACGACAATTTCCCTTATAAAACAATGATACACACACAATGGCACAAGTGCCATTACCCTGTTATTCTCATGCCATCCAAACTGCCATTTTCATGACCGGACATCTTCCCACATGCAAATAGAGGGCAGCATAAGTCATAAATTGTTATTCAGCAGACAAAAGGCTGAGCTCTAGTAAACACAAAAACTCCTCCACCACCGACCGCGCGTCCCAAAAGCATGTTGGAGTCCAGATAAGAAAGGTAATACAGGCCTCCTACAGATCGTCTGCAATTCAGATGTGTTATTTTTTGTCTCAACATGCAAGTTGAGGACGGAAATTGAAAAGAACAAAAGTAGACCACATTAGCATACCTTCCTGCTCCACCTGGATTTGTAACTGGAATTTGAGCTTTGAAAGAACGAATGAACTGCAAGATCTGTGCAAAAGTATACCCATAAGTTCTTGAAAAGCCGAATGTGCAGTTGAATCTAGATATAAATTGTCGTGTAATCCACATTCATTTTGCGTTATTCACCTGTAGACTTATAAATGATCGTGGCAGTATCGCTGGAGCAATTAGAGCCTGTAGTTCTTCACTGATTTTTATATTCTGAAAACTGATCTGCCATATAAAAAATAGGAGGCTTCAGATAAGGTTTAGAAGAAGAATATCCAGAAGTTCATAATAAAAACTAAAAAAATAACATGACTATGTTAAAAATATATATGAAAGCAGAGGTAAAGTTAATATGCTTTAAACTTAATCAAGGGATCAGTTATATTTCATAAAAAAGATGAACAATAAACTCAACCGCATTGATCGAACACTAAAACTAGGATCGCATCAGACAAGCCATAATTCAAAATCTTCTCAAACAAGAACCAAGAACTACGTGATGGGAAAACTAAAAAAGTGAATATGATGTGTTGACTTATGAAAAAACATATTGCTTGCTTTGAGGCTAGCTAAAGAGGGAGCGTCAGGAAAAAAAAAAAAAAAAATCAAAATCATGGCTCAATAAAAATACGTTCAAAATACACCAGGTGAGATTATGCAAAATGGATACTCGTGAAAGAAATCCTCAGACTTTTGAAAAAAAAATCAGGATCAAAACTTTCTTTTGGATCAAATTCAGTTCTGGGCTTTCTTTATGAATTGTTTGTCTAACGGTTTTATAGCTGTTCCTTTCTTTGTGATTTTCAGCATTGGAGTCATTTCTAGTAGTTGGGGTTCAGTCATTGGGTGTGATCCTGTTTTCTTTCTGTGGAGGACTATTTCCCCACTTCAAAACGGAGGCAATGTTATTAGAACAAAAAGGAATTGCGCATTACAAACAAGAGCACGACAAATCACGAAAACCAAATATAATGGAATTTGGAACGTGCACATGCATTCAAACTCTGACCTTTTGGAAGTATTGTTTCATAAAAAGTCCGAAGACTGACCTCTTCAAACTGAAGGTAGATGTTACGAACAGAAACAAGATCAAACTTAGCAGAAACAAGCAGAGTTGCACCTTCTTGTTCCTGAAAGGTGGAAAGCCAAAACATTAGATGGAAACGTAATGGTTTGAGTTTAATAGAAAGACGTTCCCTTGGTCTGATATTTAAATACTATATCATAGGCTTATTTATTTTTAAGAGAAAACATATTATGCAAACAGAAAGTAAGGTGCTTTTATACCTCTAGTAGTGTTGGGATACTCCATTGAACAACATTGCGGATTATACCTCCCCTGGATTGATCCCGACATTCAAATTTTTGAAAGATTTGACCAACCTGTAATGACATCAATGCAAAGCAAAGGATCCAAGAGAAAACCAAGGAAGCAGAACTATAAACAACTGAGGAGATAAGAAAACAATCTCTTTCAAATGAGAATACGAAAGGGAATCCAGAACAGCGAAAAGTTCAATGTGTGCCTGAAATATTAAACCGAGATGAAACAAATAGAACTGTTGATCTCCAATGTTCAACAAGGATCCATAGAAAAGGGAGAACTTTTCATAGATAAAGCTATGCAACAAGAAACACAATCAACAAGGACCCAAAAAAGACTCGAACTGTTTTTAGACTCAAAAAATTTCATAATTTAGGAGGGAAAACAAATTGATACTACGTGTTTTTCTTCTCTCTTTTAGCTTCAAAGAGATATTAGGAGGTCAAGGACAAGTTCAGAAATTTGAAGCAGAGTTTTTCTGTAATCGTAGAAAAGAAGGCAAGAACAAAGCAATGGTGTTTATACCTGAAAGAAAGGGAGCCTTGCAGCAGCTTCCAGAAGAACAAGAACATCAGGGGCTGAGGTATACTGCAAGCGCCATGTCCCATCCAATTTCGCCAAGTCAATTGGCGCACCCCTGCTGTAACCTTCCACAGTCACCTGCCAATTTTGTGAGCAATTTACGATAGAACAACCTCAAGATATTAAACCTAAGTTACACTAAATGAAATTTGGACGAGCCTCACTAAACAAATTTGTGAGATGGTTTTTTTTTTTTTTTTTTAGAAAGAATGAAAGAAGCGGACCAAGGCCTCCTCTATCGAAGATCGCTGATCAGCGGTCGTGACGAGGCCGCGCTGCGTATCCTGGACCACTCTCAAGAGATCATGTTTTTTGTTCTCTACCTCAAATTCTATGGCCTGGAAAAGATAAAAATAAGAACATAAAGAGAAAAACAAACAGATAGAGTCACAACAAGGCAAGCAAACATGGTTTGAAAGAAGACAAGGTCAGAAATGAAGCGGAGAATAATAACCTGGGTTGTTGGTTGAGACGCTAGAGTTGCCAAGCACGCCGACAATTTATGAGGGAACGCCCTTTGGCTTAGAAAACGAAACGAGCTATGAGACTGAATTTTGTCAACAGCTCTTATTCCAGTTGAAATGTACAATGAAGAAGCAAAAGCCAACTCCATTTCTTAGGTAAAAGTGCTGCAGAATTAGGCTATGAGATGCAGCAAAAGCGGCATGAATTAAGATAACGAATCTTATTACATCAAATACAAGAAAGAAAATTTTCATGGAAAACCACAAGGTCTCCGCCAAAAGAAGTGCAAGCTGAATATACTTTTTGGGTATAAAATCTGTGTTAGCAAAAGCACAATCATTGATCTTCCATTACTAAATAGATAGACAGATAGAGGGAAGAGTGGCTAGAAATTTGGGTATAAAATTGTGACCAAAAGCAAAACAAAAGAGATAGAGAGAATAGTACCTGGTTTGAGTTAAATAATAATAAGAGTAATATAAGAAAAGCGTGGGAGAAAAGTCTATCAGATGATGCAGTTTGTGTGGAGATAATGAAGGCCCATTCTGCCCCGCTCACTAACTTTGCACTTCCCCCTCTGAGAAAAAAAAACAACAACAACAACCAACCTTAGCGCCCTTCCACTCCCCCAATAAAAATAGGGGAAAAAAAGAATAAATTAATGAAATAAGAAAATTTTGCATCGTTGGTGTCGAAAAACACAGCCAAACAACTCTTATTCCTTGTCCATCTCAATTCATTTCTCATGGAATACCCATATTTCTCTCTCTTTTGTGGAAAGGCAAGAATGCCCCCGAGCTTCACTTAAACTCTTATATTGTGATTGGGTCCAGTTCAGCCCAAGCCCAAGCCAAAGCCATCATAAATATGCATCATGTCATTCTCTTCTGTTGGTGATTCAATTGTGTCACACAATAAAATAATTTGATTTCTTACTACATGACAAAATAAACATTAGATCGAAAAGACTAGAGTCCGTTTGGTAGAGAGATTTGAATTATGTTTGTTTCATGTATTTTTTGAACTCAATAGACTTAAATTTGGATTTGAGTATCAAGAATCCTTTGTTTCCCTTAAAATCTGAATCATTTGAGTATCAAGAATTCAAGTTTTCAGAGTTCTCATCTCCACTTAAACTTATGATGCTCAGATTTTTTGCTAGAGTAAAAAATAAAATTCTCTCTCATATATTTGAGGAAAAAAATCATAACTTCTTCATTTAATATTCAATTGAGATGATTCTCTTTTTACTGTGTTCCTAATGAAGAAAGGAATAAATCAAGATCCATATTGCATATTTTTTAATATCATTAACATTAAAATTTTATTAGATTTATTAATAAATCAAAAACTATCTTCACTACCTCTCCAAACACAAATTTCAATTTTATTCCATACTTAGATTAAAACTAAAATGCACATCCAATCGTCAATTCGAATAACAATTCAAATCATTAACTCAAATCCTAATTCAAATCACACTAACTCAAAGTAAATCACTAATTTGAATCCATTTACCCTTTTGACTAAAGTATTGTGATTTAGATTGTGATTTGAGTTGTAATTCGAGTTAATATTTGGTTGTCAGAGTATTTAAAATTAGACTTGGGCAGAATATCCAAATATGTGTTTGGTAAGTTTTTGGAATCGTGATTTGAGTTATGAATATATGTTTGGTACATTTGAGATTTGGATTAGGATTTTTGGTGGTCTTTTTGTAAAAATTAGAAAAATTTATTAGCAAAATAGGACATTTAAAAAAAAAAGTGCATAAAAATGGTGTATGAAATAAATTATTTCTATTTCATTGAATGCAATAAGAAATCAATGTTTGGTGCACATGAACACAATATTATAATAAAAATAGTGTTATAGCCATATTAAATCATCTGCTTTTTGCCTATTGATTCTTGTGGCCATTTTGATGCTATTTTCTTTTCCCAAAATATCAATTCTCTCTCCAATCCGTAAAGTACTTACAAAAAAAACTACAATCCGAACAAAGAACGTGCTCGTTTTTCAAAGGCATTGTATTGACCACTACATTTAGTATAGACAAATGAAGGGAAACCCCCAACTAACATAGCAACATTCCAATATTACTGCATTAAAAAATTATTGTATTCTAATACTAATGCCTATTGGTGTACCAAGGGTGTTGTGCATAAGCTTCTCACATTTGATTCGCCATCGCATCCATACGAGCGTTCATGTTGCCGTTGTCACCCCTATTTTGAATTAATGGGTTCACATCAACCCCATCATCGTCTTGCACCTCGTCTTCTTCGTCGACATTTTCACCTTATATCTCAGCCATTGGTAGTGCGTCATTATAGTACTGCTGAAGTATCTCATCATTACTTTGCCACATGCGTACGAAGTTGTGAATCACAGCATAAGCAATTGGGATCAACTTTTGTTAGTCATATGGAAAGGGCTTCATGCTCTTCAAAATTAGGAATCTCGCTTTCCACACCTCAAAGGTTCTTTCAATGCAGTTGCGAAGAGAGGAGTGGGTATAGTTGAACAACCCCTTCGACGAACGAGGACCCTGCCTACATTCTTGATACTCCTGCAAATAATATGTAACTCCTCAATATAGAGCAAGGACACAATATGTGTTGGGTTAGCTAAAATCTACTAAATAGAATTTCTGTAAGCAAATCACAAGTGGTGTTAGTATATATATTCCAACAATACAACAAGGCAAATGTTGAATTAAAAATAACAATATTAAGTTTTTTTTTTTTTTTTGCCTACCCAGCGGTGGTCTTTGAAAGTGTTTCTCTAGATCGGATATAGTGTCCAGTAACACTCGCGCATCATGGGCGGATCCCTCCCATCTAGTTAAGATGAAAGTAAATTTCATGTCAAAGTCGTAGACGCCCATGACATTTTGTGAGTGAAATCCTTTTCTATTAATATACCTTCTTGATTCTTCACTTGGTAGAATACATGGTATGTGTGTACTGTCAATAACGCCTACATAATCCTGTGCATTAAATTGTAAAGTCATTTGGTTTAAGTCAACTATTTTACAAATGACAATATAGTATTTCAGTAGGTCTAGAGGATGTTACCTTGCACCATGGAAGGTACTTGTTCTTATACGTTTGAACGAGCATGGGCAGGTCATTCCATTTAGGCGGTAGAATAAAATCATGCCTCAATTCACATATTGCATGGAAGCCCTATGTGAGAAAGCATGAAATTATCTATCATGAATGCTGCCAATAATACTGCAATTCCCTATTCGTTTGGCTTTACGATAAAATGTTTAAAAATATCATCAGTTGTTCATCAATATTGGTATTACTATTCGGTCTTAACAAACCCTTATTTTGGACCACTACGCTTAGTATTGTAAACGTTTTAGCACCCATTCGAATCTTATTATATATTCTACTGTGCTGACCCTATAGTAAATTAGAAACTCGTTCGTGTCCAGGCATCCCCAATGTATTGCGTTGTTGACGGGGCTGCTTAAATACAAAGGCATATAGCACCATGGAAGCGGCTACAATGTCGTAAATATTATCGTTGTCCACTGAAATATTGTTTCCATTTCCATGATCACAAAAATCCGCAATAAAATCCCTACAAGGAATTTATTATATGCTATAAGAATCAAGAAAACCATGGATTTATATATCATAGTTGTTAGATAAACCATATTGAACATCCAAATGAAGACAATATTAATATTCTCACCGAATAGTAATATTATAAGAATATTAATAGCATGACTTTAATGGACATACAAATATAAATCATACTCATTTTCTAGGTGCAGACAATATTAACATTGTAACCGAATATGAATAGAACAATATTAAAAGAATGTTAACAAATAGCGCATGCAAATAATAGTGTATAATGTAAAACTCATCAACAAATTAAAAATCATCCAATCCAAGAATACAATCATAATCGAAGAATACAATCCATGAAAATACAATAAAGAATACAATCCGTAAAAAAATGTCAAGGAAACAATTTGAAAAAAATTCAATGAAAAATAAAATGGCAAACATGCAATAAATGGATGAACTAATATCTGTCATGTCCACTGTATGGTGGACGAGGGAAATATGAAGGCTCCTGCTGAAAATGGGCGTAAGCATGGAAGAAAGGTACTGGTGGTGCTTCCAACGGTACTGCTGGTGGAGGTGTGCGCTTTGTTGGTTGCCGCTGTCCAAATTGAACTCTTGTGCTCCCCCTCTGTATGAAGGCCATGCGACATTCCAGATCAACTATGAGGAACGCGGTTTGGATTTTGGGATTAGTGGACAAGTATTCCGTAAAGTCCATGAACTAATCTGGGCCTAGGTTCATCTCTTTCATTATTGTTAGGCACTACCTCCATTCCTCATCATCCGCCGGGGGTTGATGGCCTGAGCTCCCACCACCAGTGCCCTTACTAGTGCTACGACTTGATAGAAAATCTGCGATGCTTTGTAAGGCAGTTGCAACAACTTGCAAATCTGTTAGACGGTGGCTACGCACTAGCCTCTTTCTAGTTGTCTAAGAGGTGGGAGCAATGTTGGTTGCACGTTGTCCTGATCTGTGGCCGTCTATTCCTGCCAAATTAGCAATGTAGGCCCTGTCCTCCGGGTTGTTGTAAACATCTTCTAAGTCCAGCGACTCTGATACTGCTTCATGGTCGTCATTGCTTCTCAGCAGACTAGAAGGTTCGGTTAGACATGTGGAACCCAAAGCCACTACATGATTTCTTATGGCGGCCTCTCTATGAAACAATTGTGCTATCAACGGTCAATTGGGCACAGCCTTACCAATCAAGTCTTTGGCATTAGGGGTTCTATAGACATCAAATGAGAAACGAATTAAGATCGCCAACAATTAAAGTTGTACATTTAATTTTTACGAAATAGGATAGGTAGAGTGAATACAAAGGAACTTACCACTAAGAAATCATCTAAATACAGTGGGTCGTAGCTAACAGCCCCAGTTTTAGGATCCCAACCAAGGCCATTTGCAATCATCAGTACGGAGTATAGCTAAAAAACTTTCCTCAGTCGATTCTGCTTTTGTTTACAACGTTCGTCAGGAACACCTTGATCATAAATTTCCCCCTCCCACTGGTCCCAATTGGTAGGGCTGTACAAAAACCACCCCGCACCCGCCAACCGCCTGCTCCCGCACGTCGCCCATCTAGAAAAAAGCGGGTTTATGTTAGCAACCCACTGGCGGACGGGTTGAACCCGCCCACCAATATGTTTAGGTGGGCGGGTTTGATTTTAAGTTTTTGAGGGTGGGTTCAACCCGAACCCACCCGCCTATATATTTAAAAAAAAACTTATCATTTATTTGATTTTGTTCTTATTTTAAAGATGATTGAATAATCCAACACTCCAAGCAAGGGCTTGGCTGCCTCTTGACATATTGGAAACTAAAAATTCTCCTATTACTTTGTAAAGTGATCAAAATTCAAATCAAGTAAGCTAGTAGAGAAAGGGCCTAAAAAGAAAAAGAACACTTGACTTTGTTCATCATTTCATTGGTAGCATTCTATTATTTTCGAACCCAGTAAATAGGCTTTAATCTTTATGGACTCTTGACTTTGTTCATCACTTCATCTGTAGTTGATGTTTCTTGTTGCAGTGAATGATTATGTTTCTTAATTTGCACTTTTGAATATAGTCACTGTCTTTAGGCATCAAACTTGCTTGTTGTTGGGAATGCTTTATGTATCATCATCTTATATTTTCTACAAATTTTCTTCACTTAAAAAAAAAAGGTCCAAAAAATAACATTGGGCAATAGCATAGGTCCAAACCGCCTCAACCCGCCCACAACCACCCAAAACCAAACCGAAACCACCTGTCATGTGGTGGGTGGTTTGTGGGTTGGTTAATCGCCAACCCGCCATCCAAAAAAACCACACCGCACCCGCCCAAAAACCATCAAACCGCCCGCTGTTCACTCCTACCAATTGGCTGCTGAAGGATGTCATCCCAAGGCAGTTGTTTGATGGTTAACCAACCTTAATAACAACGCCCCCTCATTGTGTCTGTTCCAATTAATCGTTGCCTCCTCTTCGTTTCTTTTCTTTCCCATCTTTCCCATTTCCACCATTTAATCACAAAGCCCGCAACAACCAATGCATATGAACATTTGGCACGAAAGGAACGTTAAAAAAAGTTAATAAGTATTGAGACATAAATGGCTCAGAACTATAATTGCTTATTCCTTTTCATGTTAGGAGCATAACCATTGTGGATTGGCACTTAAGACGTCCATAGCAATGCTACAACAGGCTTGTACAACAAGGACAGATGGATACGAACGTTGTGAAACGCCACAATCCTGTGCATAGCCAACTGAGAGCACACTAGGATATCAAGGTCATGACAATCCACAATAATAATCCTTCAACCAATATGAGGAAGCAAAATTACTATTTCATCACAGCCAACCCTTTCTCTAAGTCCATAATATAGTACCAATGAACTTATCAAGTTTAAATTCTATTGAACCAAAAAAAAAAAAGACCAGACAAATAGATCAGCAACATAGTTGGCAATTGTTATATGAACAAGTGTAAAACAAATGACAATTTCACGTTGAGGGCATTTCACAGGTCACATATCATAGTTCACAAATAACAAAAACCAAGGCACATTATACACTGTGAAAATGAAGTCTAACACCACAAGGTTTGGTTTTACGAGAATGATCAACAAAAATATAGAACAACTTTTTAGCATTGTTACGTGTAATATCTCTTATGGGAAGATTAACACTTTTTAAAACTACTAAACAAAGGCTCTGCAGTGTAGGCAGCAAATGGATACAAAAAGAACATACTGATATGATAGCAGTGTAGCAGGTATGAAGTTTGGTTATTAACCAGGTTATCAAGCAGGTATGATAAATTGCATAATATTTAAGATCTTACAACCCAATTTAATCTTACAATGATGAATGATATAGTTATGAAGAAAATTCTTTTATTTGAGTGCTAAAGATTATTATATATACAGTTGTTTATCATAATATCAACCATATTCTATACAATTAAATATAACTCTAGGCTTCAACTCTTGAAAAATTTTACTCTCTGTATATAAGTAATGTTCACTATTTAAGTAAGCCTCTTATATAATTATATTGTAACTTAAAGTATCGTAAATGTAAATGCATGCAGAACTAAACTAAGAAAACAACATTAATTAAACAATTTTTTTACGAGTTATTTTTTCGAAATCAATCAAACTTTTGTTTACAGCTATGGAACTTTACGAAAGGAAAAAATAAGGTAAGCTCATACACTTAATTCCCCTGAAGACAAGCAATCAAAAGGACGACCAACCCAAATTTACCCCAGCAGCCAAATCAGCATCACATACTATATTTTCACTCAGCATTGACCACTACAAAGTTTAGTGTCACTTTAGACAAATAAGCAAACACCACGTTAGTATCTTTTATGGGAAATAAGTATCTGAAGATTAACACTTTTTAATATTACTAAACAAAGGCTCTACACTGGGTAAGACTATAGATGAACAAATAAAGAAGAAGTAGAGCCCGTCCATGGTTGGCACTTGGCAATGCAAAGCAAGCATCAATGAAAGGACAAATCAGCAATATATAGGAAACGCCACCTTAATATCTCTTATGGGAATTAAACTATCAGAAGATTAACACTATTTTCAAAATTTCACACGTTTGTAGTATGTCTCATTCATTTCTTACAGAAAGTTAGTTCCATCCACATGCGACCACAGGGGTGTCATCATTCATTACTTAGTTCCATTAGCATATCAAGTAGCCACGGCAACAAAAATTTTATGACCAAACCACATGTAAATCAGAGAGAGAGTTCATAAGCACATATCACAAATACTTTAACAAACCACAGTAACAGCTAATAAATTCTAGTCATCAGTAATGTGAGTGAACAAACCAACCTAATGAGACATCATAATCTCACAGGGCGCCAAGGAAAGTTCAACATCTATATGTTAGACATGTATGCCCTAAGGAGTAAAAATGTAATAAGTTTTTTGGAGACAGTTTGTCAATAAAGAATTTATTTATTGTTACCAAATCTTGTCCTGTTTACGTTTATATTTGTTGAATGTATGTTAAGCAAACAAAAGTCTAAGACTGCCGGTCTAAACCTATAAGAATTGGGCATATGATGGACAGATTATGCGGAAGACACGATTCTTAAGATGATTGTCTAAATCATAAGATCCACAATCAAGGGAATAAAGTTTAGCGCTTTATTCATGTAAAGATTGTTATGTTGTCTATATCCTCATTGGGAGATGGTTTGTCTTGACCATCAGAAGTGGACCCTATGAATAAAAATATTGGCACGTTGTCATAGGTGATGATGTGTTGGATCGGGACATAAAGTGAATTGATTTGGATTAATAATTCTGTCTCGGCAAATCGATTCACTTTAGACAATCATTTGTATTGTATCTTAATCCTAAGATGAATAGTGGGCCCGTTATCTTGACTTGTGTCTTTTGATGTATCAAAGGGTGACACCCACATCTTAATAGTGGTATGCATGCCGGTACGTTGGAGGAATGACTCTTGATAGCGTAGACCTGTTATTCATAGACATGGAATCCATAGCTCCTCTTTAGGGGTAGTGATATCCTCTTATATGCGTTATCTTGTAATTGAAAAACTAAAGTGCTCAATCATTTGGATCCATAGGTGAAACCGAATGGTATATTATCTTTGGATGGTAAGTTTTTCGATGGTGAGATAATGGAACACAAGATAAAAATAACCAAGAAGGTAAGACAAAACTTGTCCTTAAGCCAATTATGGATAATCCTATGAGAATACGATACACTATGATATGTCATGGAGACTTAGCTATATAGGCTTCGTAATTCTATGTAGTTCCAGAGTGTAGCTCCAAGCTTTTAGTGGAGTAGCGTTGGAGTTGATAATTATAAAATGTATATCTGGGATATTGGGTTTCGTAATTATTGAGAGCTTGAACTATATAGGTCCATTTGGTCCCCTTTGCTAGCTCATAAAATCCTTTAACAATACGGCGTATTTTTTCAATAATTGGTGACCTATGTCAGATTTATTAAATTGATTCAAATTCGAAAGAATCAAATAATTCATGTTTGTTTATCGGTTGAATTAATTTTGTGGCAAAATTAAATCAAGATAAACTTGTTGAATTATTAGGATTGGATAATTCTTGTCTGTTTATTAGTTGATTTAATTTTGAATAAATTAAATCAAGATAAACATGTAGAATTATTAGGAATTTATTTATTTTCCTAGAGATTATCTAGATAAAGTTGTTTTAATTAGATAACTTATCTATTGGGTTATTTGAATTAAAACTGAGACTTTATCCTATAGAATCTCTGGTGGAAAATAAAAGATTCGCTAACATTTTTTTTCGGTAGTTCGGCATGCTGACCCTCAAGTTCGGCCTGTCGATGGGCAATTTCAGCCTGCTGATGTGTGATAAAAAGATCACGCGGTTTTACACGGATTTCATCAGATATTGATCCGAATTTGATTCTGATTCGAATTTTTGAGACCTTATCTGATAAGGACTGACCCTAGACCCAACCTCTATAAATAGGCAGTGAGTCTCATAAGTTATTAAGATCAATTGAGAGATTAAGAATGATACTATGCTGGTGAGAATCTGAAACTCCCTGAGAGCTCTAGTTCACAAATCACGAACACTAGCTTTGAATTCTCTCAATTGGTTGGAAGGAGAGTCACCTAGAGAAAGAGCTGTACATATGAGCCCACACTCACTCTGATCGTGAATAGAGAATAGCAAAGAAGGCCAGTTGGTTGAGGCTCTTCTGGAATCTTATTTCTCTTCACAGATTGTAGAAGTTCTTCGGCATTCAAACATTAGTAAGATCTGGTTAATTTATGCATATAGCATATCAAACTTGTGTTTTTGAAAATACTCTGATATAAATTTTTTTTAAAATTTTGTTGCATACTATTTTTCAAACAATTAGTATCAAAGCCATGGTTTTTACATAAATTTACGAGTTTATGATCATACTATAAATTTTGTGATTTTAATCTCTCCTATGCTTGAATTTAATTTTATAGAGAGTTGGCACTCTAGGTTTCTATATATTTTAGATGTTGTCATAGATTATATGGTGAATGCTTATTAATTAATTATGGTTGATTAAATTATTATTTGATTATTTATTAATTAATTAATTTATACCGATTATGGTTCCGTAGAGGTTAAAATATGTATCTAGGTTTTTCATGTAATTAGATAGTAGACTATCATCTCTATCTAGGAATTATTATTTAATTTTAAATTTGTAAGAATTTTATAATAAAATAATTATTTGGAGAAGATGGATCTAGAGGATGCATGATGATGCTCCTAGGTATTTCTCGAGTCTCTAATTTTATGTTTTTAAATTGTTGAAAATAAAATTAATAATTTTTGCTCAGTCGGCATGCTGAACCCTCCAGTTCGGTAGGTCAATGGTCGCAGATCGACAGGCCAGACGTGAGGTTCGGCAAGCTGTCAGTGGGGCAGAAATCAAGATGCTCTCGAGACAGGCCAAACTTCTAGTTCGGCAAGCCAATCTGTCATGAATCGACAGACCGATCTGTGAAGATCGACAAGCCGATGGGTCATGACCAGTAGGCCGATCACCTAGATCGACTTGCTGACAAAGAGCTGCAAATTTCTCCAGAAAAGGTGTAGTTTTTCAATGCAGTTTTAATTTTGTTTTTTAGGACAATTCTAAGAAACATTAAATTTGGTTATGATTGGAAATATGAAGTATTTGATTTATAGAGGATTGAACACTTAAAGATAGACATAACATGAAGAATGATATAGCTTGAGGATTCAAGGATGAAGAATCGATAATATATTTCGATTATTCTCTTGTAATCTTTGATTTCTATTCTCTAGGGTGGAACCATAATATTAGGGTTATTTATTATTTTGCTTGTAGCTTTGCTTGTCTGCATTATAATATGATTTGCCATGTATATCGATAACATGTCATATAGAATAGTGAGTGCCGCTCACATTAAAATTGTTCATACATGTTTCTTAAAATAAAACCTTGATTTCAAAAGATTGAGTGGGAGAAGTTTTCAAAGAAAGGACCTAAGGCCTCCATCATTGGCCCATAGGAAGAACATGGTGGTCCCGACTCCTAGGAAGAGATTTCTATCATATAGCAGATTGGATCTATGAGAGGATAAGGTATTTTAGCATGATTTATTGTTGCACACCCCTAGGTGGTGATTATAAATCATGGATAAAATATTAAAACGATGTTTATACACTCATGTTAATTTTATTATTAACATCTCCTAGGAGCTCTGTTAATAAAATTAATGGCCAAAGAAACGATTATTAATATATGATGGATCATACGGGTCCTAGATGGCATATATTAATCAGGAGGGGATTCGTGTTCTTGATTGAATTTGGCATGACTCCCCTAGGAGCTTGTTGAATTTTGAGTTGAGAATTATCATTGTAAGGTTGTGATATTTTCAAGGTTTTAACACATAAACACATTTGTATATTTTTACATGATTGTGTTATCTTACTAAATTATTATGATATGTTTGGTATATGATTCTTTATTGTAGATTAGAAATATCTAAAAATGCTTTATCTTCGATACTTGACAAAAACCTATTAACCAGAGAGAATTATAATGATTGGAAATGGAACCTGGATATCGTCCTCTCCTTTGAGAAACTAAAATTTGTGTTGACAACCCCTTGTCCTTCCGAACCTAAGGGAGATTCCACTAATGAGCAATTCCAAGCGTATGATCGCTGGAAAAATGCAAATGATCAGGCTGACTGCTATGTTATGGCTAGCATGAATAACGTGCTGTAGGCTCAACATGAAGATTATGAAACTGCAAAGTAGATCTTGGATAATCTTGAAGACATGTTTGGAGGCCAGGCTATAACAAAGCGGCAAGAGGCACTTTAGAAACTCTTAAACTATAAACAGAGACCGAGGACGTCTGTAAAGGAGCACATGATGTTGGTCATGGGTTACCTAATTGATGCTCAAACCAATGGAGCCGACATCGATGCTGAAACTCAGAGGCCTATGGTCTTTGAGACTCTGTCAAAGGAATTCATTTCGTTTAGAGTTACTTTTAATTTGAGTAATAAGCAGGATATGACCTTAATAGAATTGATGAAATAATTACAGGAGTTCGAACTGCTGATCAGGGAGTCTCCTGCAGGTGGAGAGGCCAATATGGTAGCTACTTCTAGTTCCAATCCCAACTCTAGGAATGGAAAGAAGCAACGGGCCAAGAATGAGAAGTCTTCTATTCCTGCTAGCACCAAGAGCAAGAAAAAGAAGAAGAAGAACCCAAAGAAGCTTAAGTGCTTCTTCTGTGGGAAGATCAGGCACATAAAGAAGCATTGCAAGGACTTCCTTTCCAAAGGAGGTAGGTGTGATCTTTTGTATTTAGAAACTTGTTTGGTTGAGGAATCCAGTGACATTTGGGTCATAGATTCCAATGCAACTAATCATGTTTGTGTTTCTCTGTAGGGGTTCAAAGAAACGAGAAGTCTACTACATGAAGACTTCACGCTTCGGATAGGCGATGGATCCTTGGTCTTAGCGGAAGCAGTGGGAGACGTTCATCTTTATTTTGATAATTATAGGAATTTAATTTTACGAGATTGTTTTCATGTTCCTAAATTTAAAAGGAATTTAAATTCTGTAGCTTGTGTATTTAAAGACTCCTATTTAGTTTCTTTTAATGATAAAGTGGTGATTTGTAAAAACAAATCTTTTATCTGCTCTAGATGGATGCAAAATAATATATATTTTATCAAACCTAAGATGAACTTACTGCTTAATGCTGAGATAAATGATAATAACTCTAAAAGACTTAAAACTTCTCACTCTAATAAGACTAATTTTTAGCATTTGCGCCTTGATCATATTAACCTGAATAGGATTCAAAGGTTGGTAAGGGATGGACCTTTAAGTCACGTAAAGGTGGAATCTATACCTCAATGTGAATCTTGTTTGGAGGGTAAAATGACCAAAAGACCATTCGGGTCTAAAGGCAATAGGGCCGAAGGGGTTCTAGAACTTGTGCATAGTGATTTTGCAGACCAATGAATATTCGAGCACGATGAGGGTATGAGTACTTCACCACTTTTATTAATAATTACTCAAGATATGGGTATGTGTACCTGATGCACCACAAAAGCGAAACTTTTGACAAGTTTAGGGAGTTTCAGGCTAAAGTAGAAGAGCAATTGGGTAGACCCATGAAAGCACTTCGATCCGATTGAGGTAGAGAATACCTTTCTGATAAGTTATTAGGACACTTATTAGAGAATGAGATTTTATCTCATTTGACTACGTCGGGCACTCCGTAGCAGAATGGCGAAGCGGAGAGGAAGAATAGGACTTTATTAGACATGGTAAGGTTCATGATGAGTTATTCATCATTGCCTTTATCCTTTTGGGAATATGCACTACAAACCGCATGTTATCTTTTAAACAATGTGCCTTTAAAATCGGTCCCTAAAACTCTTCATGAGTTGTGGATGGGCAGGAAGACATCCTTAAACCATATTCGCATATGGGGATGTTTGGCTCATGTCTTGTTAAAGGATGCGAATAAGTTGGAAGCACGTTCGAAAGTTTGTGTGCCTATAGGATATCCAAAGGGGACTAAAGGGGGTTATTTCTATAACTTAAAGGAAAATAAAGTCGTGGTTTCAACTATTGCGACTTTCCTTGAGTAGAGTCACATGGACGACTTTATATCTCAAGGCAAAGTGGTGCTTGAGAAGTTAAGGAGTGATCCAATCACTCCGGAGGTTTCAAATGAAACCGTTCCGATCAGTATAAAAAAACCAAACGAACCTATATAACAACCTAAGGGGCTTCGGCGTAGTGGGAGGATCGAGCATCAACCTGAGAGGTATATTTTCAATGGGGAGGTCTTCTTGGCTGAACTGGATGAACATGACAGAGATCCTTATACTTACACAAAGGCTATGGAGAATGTTGATTCGAAACTCTAGACAAAGCCTATGAACATAGAGATGAAGTCTATGGAGACTAATCAGGTCTGGGAACTTGTGGATCTTCCCGAAGGGTAAAACCCATAGGGTGTAAGTGGATCTACAAGAGGAAAATAGGATTGGATGGAAAGGTCGAAACCTTTAAGACTAAACTGGTAGCTAAGGGTTATACGCAAAAGGAAGAAATTGATTATGAGGAAACCTTTTCACCTATAGCCATGCTCAAGTCCATCCAGATTCTCTTGTCCATGGCTGCCACTCTCGATTACGAGATTTGGCATATGGATGTCAAGATAGCTTTTCTGAATGGCTATCTTGATGAGTCCATTTATATGAAACAACCAAACGGGTTCAAGGTCAAAGGTCAAGAGGGTAAGGTTTGTAAACTGCTAAGGTCAATTTATGGACTTAAGCAGGCTTCTCATTCTTGGAACATAAGATTTGATTAGGTGATTAAGACTTATGGGTTCTCACAAAATATGAATCAGCCATGTGTTTACAAACACATTAAGGATGGAAAGGTAGTTTTTCTACTACTCTATGTAAATGACATTCTGCTAATTGGCAATGACATTGAGGCATTGTCATCTGTCAAATTATAGTTGACCAAGTAGTTTGACATGAAGGACTTCGGTGAGGCTAATTTTGTTCTCAGTATCCAGATCTTTTGGGACAGGAAGAATAAAATGATAGCTTTGTCCCAAGCCGGCTACATAGATAAAATTCTCAAAAGGTTTGCAATGCAGGATTCCAAGAAAGGTGAGCAACTATCTAGGTCTAGAATTACTCTTTCTAAGAAAGACTCTCCAAAGTCTGATGACGAAAGAGAATACATGAAAAAGGTGCCTTATGCTTCGATAGTGGGTAGTCTCATGTATGTCATGCTTTGCACAAGAACAATATTTATTATGTGGTTAGGATTGTAAGTCGATTTCAGGAGGATCAGGACCAAACCACTGGGTTGCGGTTAAGCATATTTTCAAGTACCGAATAAGGACTCGAGGGTATATGCTTGTGTATTCGGGTGAGGATTTGACTCCTTTAGGATATACTGACTCAAATTTTCAATCCTGTCTGGATTCTAGGAAATCAACTTTGGGTTTTGTGTTTACTCTGGACGGCGTGGCCATTAATAGGAGAAGTTTCAAGCAAGATTACACTTCAGATTTAACGATGAAGGCCGAGTATGTGGCAGCTAGTGATGCTTCGAAAGAAGCAGTGTGGCTCCGTAAGTTCCTTTGGAATCTTGAGGTAGTTCTTGGTATGGATAAGACGGTATCACTATACTATGATAATAGTGTGGCAGTAGCTAATGCTAAGGAAACAAGATTTCACAAGAAGAGTAAGTATATTGATTAGAAGTATCATATGATAAAGGACTTTGTTGAGGGCGGACATGTCATGGTGTGCAAAATCACATCAGAGGATAATTTAGCTTATCTATTTACGAAGACACTTACTAAGAGAGTTTTCGAGAGGCATATGGAAGCTATGGGGATGCAAGATTGGTTATATTAACTCACTTAGTGCAAGTGGGATATGGTTAGACATGTATGCCTTAAGGAATAAAAATGTAATAAGTTTTTAGAGACACTTTTATCAATAAAGAATTTATTTATTGTTTATATATATCAAATCTTGTCCTCTTTACGTTCATATTTGTTAAATATATGTTAAGCAAACAAAAGTCTGAGACTGTCGGTCTAAACCTTCAAGAATTGGGCATATGATGGACAGATTATGCGGAAGACACGATTCTTAAGGTCTAAATCATAAGATCCGTAATCAAGAGAATAAAGTTGGGCGCTTTATTCATGTAAAGATTGTTATGTTGTCTATATCCCTATTTGGAGATGGTTTGTCTTGACCATCGAAAGTGGACTCCATGAATAGAAACATTGGCACGTTGTCATAGGTGACGATGCATTAAATCGGGACATAAAGTGAATTGATTTGGATTAATAATTCTGTCTCGACAAATCGATTCACTTTAGACAATCACTTGTATTGTATCTTAATCTTGAGATGAATAGTGGGCCCGTTGTCTTGACTTATATCTTTTGATGTACAAAAGGGTGACACCCACATCTTAACAGTGGTATGCATACCGGTACGTTGGAGGCATGACTCTTGATAGCGTAGACTTGTTATTCATAGATATAGAATCTATAGCTCCTCTTTAAGGGTAGTGATATCCTCTTATATGCGTTATCTTGTAATTGAAAAACTGGAGCACTCAACCATTTGGATACATAGGTGTAACCGAATGGTATACTGTCTTTAGATGATAAGTTTTCGATGGTGAGATAATGGAACGTAAGAGAAAAATAATCAGGAAGGTAAGATAGAACTTGTCCTTAAGCCGATTATGGATAATCCTATGGGGATATGATAGACTATGATATGTCATAGGGACTTAGCTATATGGGCTTCGTAATTCTATGTAGTTCGAGAGTGCAGCTTCAAGCTTTTAATGGAGTAACGTTGGAGTTGATAATTATGAAATGTATATCTAGGATATTGGGTTTTGTAATTATCGGGAGCTTGAACTATATAGGTCTATTTGGGTCCCTTTGCTAGCTCACAAAATCCTGTAATGATACGGCGTGCTTTTCCAATAATTGGTGACTTATGTCAAATTTATTAGATTGGTTGAAATTCGAAAGAATCAAATAATTAATGTTTGTTTATCGGTTGAATTAATTTTGTGACAAAATTAATTCAAGATAAACTTGTTGAATTATTGGGATTGAATAATTCTTGTCTGTTTATAAGTTGATTTAATTTTGAATAAATTAAATCAAGATAAACTTGTAGAATTATTAGGAATTCATTTATTTTCCTAGAGATTACCTAGATAAAGTTGTTTTAATTAGATAACTCCTCTATTGGGTTATTTGAATTAAAACTGAGTCTTTATCCTATAGAATCTCTGGTGGAAAATAAAAGATTTACTTAGATTTTTTTTGGCAATTCGGCATGCCGACCCTCAAGTTCGGCCTACCGATGGGGCAAGTTCTGCCTGTCGATGAGCGATAAAAATATTATGCTGTTTTACACGGATTTCATCAGATATTCATCTGAATTTGATTCGAATTTTTGAAACCTTATTTGATAAGGACTGACCATAGACCTAACCTCTATAAATAGGGAGTGAGTCTCATAAGTTATTAAGATCAATTGAGAGTTAAGAGTGACACTCTGCTGGTGAGAATCTAAAACTCCTTAAGAGCTCTTGTTCACAAATCACAAACACTAGCTTTGGGTTCTCTCAATTGGTTGGAAGGAGAGTCACCTGAAGGAAGAGCTGTATGTGTGAGCCCACACTCACTCCGATCATGGATAGAGAATAGGAAAGAAGGCCAGTTGGTTGAGGCTTTTTTGGAATGTTATTTCTCTTCATAGATTGCAGAAGTTCTTCGACACTCAATGGTTAGTAAGATCTGGTTAATTTATGCATATAGCATGTCAAACTTGCGTTTTTAAAAATACTCTGATATAAATTTTTTTTAAAATTCTGCCGCGTGGTACTTTTCCAACACTATAGTGGTAATTGGGAATGACAGAAAAGCAAAATCAAAAAATGTTGTAAACGACATGTGCTTCATGATACGTTGGGGATGGAAAATACGACAGACACATGTGTATAGGTCAAACTGGGGGAGGGGGCTAAAAATGACAAGTGTTAACTATTCGCTGTCACGGCAGAGATGGGTACTATCGAGAAGCACAAACCTTGGGGGATGGAGGTTCATGGCGGAAAACATTTCGAGAGCATAGACGTCGGAGACGGGATTTTCATGGTGGAGACAAAATTTAGAGCAAAAAAAAATTCAAGATTTAGGGCCGAAGAAAACTTACCGTGTTTGACCCCATCGACGATTGGGTAGTCTCTAGCCGAAGGCAACGAAGTCACGAGGAGGCCACCTCTTGCCTATACCGATGCCGACACCGGTAACAAGTCAAGAACACACGATGGGTCACATATGCTTTACGGTGGTTTGTTGTGCATCGACGGATGAGATTAGAGATAGAAGGGTGCACTTTCTCACAAACAGGATGACGCACCGTTTTGAGAAACGAAGAAAGAGATAGAGAGAGAGATAGGGAGAGAGAGGAGATGTTCTATAGCTGAGAGGGTTGGGGGATAGGTTTTCCAACAAAGGTTCTCTAGCAGAGAGAAGCAATTTGGGGGTAGGTATGTGCAATAACCCTTAACGGTCAGAGAATCCTCATTGTAGAAAGGAGACCTCGAAGTTGCTTTTAGCAAAAGTGCGCAGAGAATCATCACTATACACACACCACTCAAGTCTCAAGAATACAACCCCAAGGTGAACTCAGGAATTTGGATTCAGATGTCTGAAAAAAGTAATCAAATAGATTTGAATCTTGAGGGCACTAAACGTGTTACTTGGATGACTCTTGGTACTCGAGTGTGGACTTGAATCCATTCAGTCCAAAGAGACCTCAAACCTAACACACCCCTAATATGTCCTCATCTTCAGGTTAGGGTTTTTTATCCTCTCTCCCTCACTTTCCACTCTCTCTCCTCTATCTGCCCCTCTCCAACTTCTCTCCCTCCTCCGGTTGTTCCCACTGGCAACAGAAACAACGCTGCTAGATTAGTCGCACTTGCACCCTCATCCTTTCCTCATCGACAACAACATCAATTGTCCTCCAAAAGCTATCGTCATAAGCGATGCTTTTTGTCGTAGAGCCGTCATAGTTCTTTGTCGCTGTGGAGATCAACCATAATTGGGAGAGATCTCCCAACTAAATCGTGACCCTTCTTGCTAGCCTACTAGTTGCAATTTGTCACTTCACGCATGGCTAAGTTTGAGCCTCCTCCTTATAATGCCGAGTCCAATCTTTCTCATCCACGCGATGCTAGTGAGATCCACCTTTGATGGCGCTTCAAACTTAACAAGTGAGCATTCTTCCCAGGATCCAAGCACAACACCGCAAGATCCTGATCTTTTTATAATTTTTTTTATTATTTGGAATGAATTTTTCTTTTCCTAATTTGATCTTAGAGATTGCAATTTTTCTATGCTTGTATTTTTCTAAATGTTTTGAATTTTTATGATTCTTTGAATTTTTTTGGGTAATTTTTTAAACTACCGCCACCGTAAATGACGGTTTCGATGGATATCGGCCGTCGTGTTGTCGGTCTTGGTGGTGACCAACTAGCAACCGTGCGTATATAGGTAGTAACTGTATAGATACCAACGGTAACCACGAAGG
Source organism: Artocarpus heterophyllus (assembly GCA_025403435.1). Lineage (NCBI taxonomy): Eukaryota > Viridiplantae > Streptophyta > Magnoliopsida > Rosales > Moraceae > Artocarpus > Artocarpus heterophyllus. The sequence continues at coordinate 20,647,374 of CM046339.1, forward strand.
ATATTGAATATTGATTGGAAACTGTACAGATACTAGTGTAACCACGGTGGACACCGATTACCAACCGACAACTATGTACGATAGATACTATGTGCTGATGTCATTATAATGTTCTCTACAAATATATTTTTTATAGCATTTATCATTCGAAGTTTAATTTTTATGATATTTGTGTAAAAGACTTTTTTTTTTTTTGCTTGTTTTAACTTTTTAAAGCATTACAAACTGCGGTGTTCTCGAAAGAGTGGTTTAACTTTTCAATTCAAAAACGTGAACTCTTATGCAATAGTATTTGATTCAAACCCTATATTTAGGACTTTTCTCCTAACTTTATCATTACACAGTTCTTAAAAAAAAAAAAAAAACTCATCGTTACAAATTATTATTTCCACGCTTAAGTAAATGTATGGAGATTTTTTCCCAAAGGAAACGTATTCTTTAATTAGCCGCGTGTTATAGCGAGTCCATTAATTTATTTTAATGCACTTTGACAATTTGTTTTCTTCATTTTTTATGAAGAAAATAAAATTGATAAGAACACGTCTAATTTGTTAAGAACCGATTTTAGCGATATTGTTGAGAATGAAGAAGATCGTTTGAAGATCAAAATTCCAATGTTTCAATAAACATTTTTAACTTCTTTCGGAAATTTTACTAGCATATTTTAAAAACTCATTTTACAATATCTTGCACAAGTTTTTTATCCCTTTCCTTCTTTTGTTATTTGATTTCTTTTTCGTATGCTGACTTTGTTATGCGTTGGCTATTAGTTGGTTATGAATATATGAATCCTGGAGATAATCCATTTTGATTTTTTTTTTTGTGTTAATTTTTCAAGACCAAAAATACTGTACATTTTCAAGCGTCAAATTATTATCACGAGTATAATAGAACGGAGAAAATATGTAAATTTAATTTGATAAAACTTGACAATTTATATTTTTTTTGTTAGCAATGAAAATTCTTGAGTAGGAGTAAAAAAAATAGAAGATATCATATATAACGGCTCTATCTACATGGCTGTTACTTAACTATTTAATCTTGATCTTAAACATGCTTTAACATAAAGTACTTGAATTGCGGAATTTTTTTTCTAAAGCAAATCTTGATATTGATTTCCTAAGTATTTCTTTTAAAGAAATATTGATTTCTTTAAACGTAATAATAACGTAATAATAATTATTACATCTTAACATAATCATAATTTCTAAAAACTTAATTCTTTGCATAAATCATACATTAATTTCTTAAAATATAATAATAATAATAATTCCTTAAAACCTTTCTTTTAAACATAAAGATAAAATTTAGAAACTACATCTTTTTAAACATTCCTAATTTAAATAATAATATTTCTAAAACAATTCTAGATTAAATATCATTATAAATTTCTATTTTAAATGCTTTTAAATCCTTCCTTAAATTATCGTTATACTTTTCTTATAATTTATTATCTTAAAATTAACATTAGGGCCGGCAATATGGGTTGCTACATGATGACATGATACGAATCTGACACGAATTTTTACGGGTTAGTGTCAAAAAAAATTAACCCTGGATCAGTTTAGTGTCAACCCGAAACTGACCCGTCCAAAAACAGTTTGGGTTCGGGTCAACCCCCTAACCGTAAGTTGACCCGAAACTGACCCGCTTCTATTTATTCAGATTTTTTTTATTCTGTTATTATATATCATATCAGATATAGACAATAGTATAACCCTAAACTTCAAAACCCTACCTCTCACTTTGGTAGACAAATCAGTTACGTTATCCTATCCTTGTTATGATGGCTCATGGTATTTTAAGCATTCTGGTATCAATAATTACATCAGAAACTGTATTTAGTAATAGTATCAACAGTTGCTATGATGGCTCGTGATATGTTTTGGACTTGTTGGATGTTTTTTAAATTTTAGGACTGGACTTTCTTGTTGTTGTAGTATGAAAATCATCTAATTTTATGTTTGTTTTTATGTTATATATATATATATATATATATATATATATTAGTGTAGGTGGGTCACAATCAGGTTGCGGGTCAAATACGGGTCACGGGTCATTTTTTTTACATAGGAACCGGTTGGCACGAGTTGTGTTCGTGTCAATCCGTACCAAAACCGGTCGGGTTAGGGTTGAGAATTTTCAACCCGTTCATGTTATGGTTCTGGTTAGTGTCGACCTAATTTTTGTAAAAATTGACCTCAACCTGACACTAACCCGAGCCGTTGACCCGATTTGCCACCCCTATACCATATTGATTTCTTAAAACTTATTCCCTTTTAAACTTAACATAATAATAATTTCTTATAATTTATTCACTTAAGTCTAACATATTAGTTTCTTAAAGTATAAACTTTTTAAACTTTACAATAATAAATTCATAAAACATATTCATTAAAATCCTTTCTTAGTTTAACGTAAAACTCCTATAAACATTTCTAATTCTAAATAATTTTATAATTTCCTTACTTGAAAATTCTCGTGTATTTGTTACATTTCCTATTGCAATATTTTCAAACCTTAAATCTCTCTAAACCAAGGTTGTATAATCACAACCTTAGTTTTTAAGACATAATTACGTAATTTCATTTACTTATTTATACGTACATAATTTTTGTAAAATAAAAATATATATAATTTCATAAACTAAATGTAACACCCGAGAATTTTTAATGCATTAAGTTAAGGATTACATTAAGACAAAGTACAGTTTAATGAAAAATACTGTATAATAATATGAAAAATTATACAGTATTAGAGCAATGCAGTATAAGAATTGGATTGTGTGGACCACAATTTCTTTTTATAAAAGTGCAAAAAGAAAAGAAGAAAAAACAGGAAAAATAAAAAAAAAATCAGCTCTCTCTCTCTACTTTCTCTCTCTAGATTTTCTCTCTCTCCTCAAATCTCGTTCGAGATTCCGGCGTCCGTTTTTGACACCTCCCGTGCCAATGAAAAGCTTTCGACGAGCTGAGTCCAACGAGGTGCCGTGCCGCCCAAAAGCCGCCAGAGGAAGCCACACGCGCCGCCCAAAGTGGCGGAGAAACCCAAACTTTTCGACGAGATATCTTCGTCGTCTGACGTTCGATCGACGTGATTCTTGTTCCTACACGACCATCGTGATGAGAGGAACAAAACCCACCCTTGGTGGCAGCTCAACAACGGCCGGATTGCTCTGCCAGCCTACCATCGCCATGCGCCACCACGCCAAGGTGGAACTCCGCCAATGGATTCAGAGGATCAAGGGGAGTAAAACCCCTCGATCAATTGCACCAAAGGAGCCCGTTTGGTCAGAGAACGGCCAACGCCGCCGTGCGCTACCGCGAGTTCTTCAATTCCATCAATTTTGACGGCGTTGAGGGGCTGCAATGGAGGGGAACCACTCAGAGAAGGATGGGTAGCAAAAGCCCTCAGCCAATTTCGGGTTTCCACAGCCGGAGAATCAAGATCGGAATCTCCATTTTTGGCCGCCGACTTTGAGCTCCGACCCGCTATGTTAGAGGTAGAATTAGGTGAAATTGACACTGCCATTGGACTCAGAATGGTCGATTTAGGGGGGGTAGGCCCGAGCCCAGCTGCCAACGGACCCCGATTGACGCCGGTCAAAGTCGGTCAACGCTGGTCAACGACCAATTTAGGATTTTTGTGATCTGGACCTCCGATAAAAGATCCGAGACCTCCTCCCGGCTCGTTTTCATGCTCTGAATGCAATGGTGACCTCCGTTCGAGCTAATTCTACTCCGATGAAAATCATCTGGTACTAACTGCACATAAATTGAGGCGATTCAAACTACAGTAATAGAGTCCAGAATGACAGTTCTAGTAACGTATGATCTCCAGGAAGCATTCTTAGCCATTCATGGTCATTCGAGGAGCACTACAGAGGATGCTTTGTATACTGTAGATACAGCGAGATACAACTGGATCCGCTTAGCTTGGAGTCCAAGTAAGTAGGAATCTCGCCTACAGTATGAACCGTTTTAAAATAAATTGTTTTAGATGCTTTCATAAAAATTTATGAAATGCATGATCAGTGATTATTACACTATTTTATATGAGAATGAGTTTTATAACGTTACAAGGTTGACGAAAAACCCGTTAAAGGTAAAATTGTTATTATCAAGGAAACGGTTAGAACGGAGTCGAACACTCCGATTTAGCATAATGTTATTAGACGAAAAATGTTTCGTAATATGTTAAGTAATGAAATCGCCAGTAGGACAGGAAATTTAATAAGAGATGTTTAAGTAAACGAGAGGTAAACCGATCGGTTACGAAGTTAAAAGAAAAAGTAACCCTGGTGGGTTACAAAGCTAAGTGAAGGAAAGGTAAACCAATGGTTTATAAGGTTAAGTAAAGACAACGGTAAACGAAAGTATACTAGTCAAGTTAAAAGGAAAGAATGGTTAATGTTTATGTTTTATTATCAATCGAGTGGATTGATAATAAAGAAAGTTAATTAATAAGTCGGTTGTCGTTTGATTAGGACACGGAGGCCGACTAATGGAAGGAAAAGGAACAGAATAGAGAATGCTAGAACATAGCTCGGGTAAGTTCAAATCTCACCTACAGCATGAAATAAATGATTTTTAAATGCTTATTTATATAATTTGCAAATGAGTTTGCAATTATTATGCAAGTTTCTTTTAAAGTATGTTTGCATTTATTGTGCAAAAAGTTTTAAAGTTCAAGAAAAAGAATTACAATGAATTTGCAATCGTTATGTTAAAGGTTTATTTGCATATTGATATACATAATGTTTTTTAAAAGTTTAAGTTATGATTTTCAAAGTACTTAAAGTATGTTTTGCATTATGACAATGCATAATGTTTTATAATTTAAGTTATAAGTTTCATGATGTATTTGTTATGCAATAAGTTGCATTTGTTGTGCAATAAGTTTTAGAATAAAAGTTATAATTTGCAAAATGTGATTTTGTTATATGTTGCATTTGTTATGCAATAAGTGTTAGAATACAAGTTATGATTTGCAAAATGTGTTTGCGTTTTATGATGTATTTATTAAGCAATATGTTGCATTTGTTATGCAATAGGTTTTATAGTACAAGCTATGAATTGCAAGTGTGTTGGCATATGATATGATTGCATTTGAAATGCTCGTTAAAGTTAATAAGAAGGTAACGTAAGGATAAAAAGAAAGTGTCGTACCAGCCTCTTTGTTATGAAGTAATAAAAGTAAAATAAAGTTTGACCTCCTAGATGTGAGGTACAAGACCTCAATGTTTGATGGTCTCAAGTCTTCCACAAGGGAAGCATCATGTTTATGATCTCATGATTAATGAGTTGGTACGAACACTAAAGTAAAGTAAGGAAAATGAAGGCAAGATAAGGAATAACGAGAAAAAGTTAAAGTAAGATAAGAAAAGCTAAAGAACGAAGATAGAAAGTTAAAGTAGAAAAGAATGTTCATAAAATGCTCATAATTGAAGTTAATAATTGAGCATAAATGGAGTCATGCATTCCAATGTTACTTGAATGCTTTTTTATGAAATATTTATATGTTATGTTATAGAAAACATTCAGAGAAATGTTTTATGATAAATATTTATGAAAAACATTTTCATGTTTTCAAGAAAAGGTTTATGAACGACGTTTTAAGAAAAACGTTCAAGAAATGCTTTACGAAAAATGTTTATGCAAAATATTTCAGAAATGTTTTATGAAAAACGTCTATGAAAAACGTTTTTAGAAATGTTTATGGAAAACGTTTATGAAAAATATTTTCATAAATGTTTATGGAAAACGTTCTTGAAGAATGTTTCAAGAGAAAGGTTTTTATGAGAAAAGTTTTTAAAGCATGTTTAAATGCTTTGCGAGAATATGTTTGAACTTGCTGAGCAAAAACTCATTAAAAGTTTTTCATGCTGTAGGTAATTTATGGGTGACCAATAGGACCCGCTAGAAGAGCGGGGTGCTGTGGAGGACAGATGCGATGATTTAGGTATGGATACCACCACTGTTTGCTTCCGCTACACAAAGAAAAGTTTTTTCATTGTTTAATGTAGTGTTTGTGAAGTTTTAAAGAAAATCAAAGTTCTAAGAATTGTATTCAAAGTTTTAAGATACAGTTTACAATCTGTTTTATGTAATTATAAAATAAAGTTCTAAGCCATTATTTAATAAATGTTTCTTATTAAGTTTTAAGAAACGATTTGAAATAATTTTAAGGGAAAGTGTTGAGCGAGATCTCAACTTGAAATACGACAGAGGTCGCATCAGTTTTAAAGAACGTTTAAAGAAAAAAGAAAAAAAATTATTTCAGTATTTTTCTTACTAATAAGTAAGATTACTATTTATGAAATGATGATTAAGAAAGTAAAGTGACTACTCAAAAATGCGGGTCGTCTCACTAAAAATGTGGAAATATTACATATGCGTGAGCGATATCTATTTCCATCTCCACCATTTATTCGTCCCTCACCGCTGCCCATCTAGTGTCATTGACAAATTTTCTTACCCACAACATGAACATATTTAAATAAGCTTTCGCTCAACAAGTACGAAATTAGACTCATAAAAGATAATTAAAAATCATTTAATGAAAACATGCATGAATATTCTATGCTTGTGTTATCAACTTGTTTTATGCTTAATTATTTAAGCTATAACTTATCTTATTAATTGGGCCTAGGTGATCGTACAAGTTGCGCGCAATCTTCGAAAAGTCAGGGTTCGTGAAGTCCTTAATGACACCGTGATCATGAATTGTATTGGATTGTATTGATACCTCTTGTAGGTTAAGAGGTTAGTACGATACCCTTAACTTGACTTATTAATTTCACTTATCTTATTATGTGTGTGTACATTATGACATGTTACTACAAAGCATCACAATTTCATAAATCATAAACCATAACTTGTAGATATGCTTAACTTGAAAGTGACTAAACAATATAATATATTGTTGCACACGTCACATATTGATCATAACATAATCACAACATAGCATGGCATAAACATAATTAATCATTATTATATCATAACATAGTAACACATCATAACATAACACGATATGGCAATTCACTGATCATGCATTTTATAATATTTTTATGGAAACATGTAAAACAATTTATTTAAAAACTATTCATACTATAAGCGAAATTCTTAATTACCTAGACTCCGAGCTGAGCAGATCCAGTTATATCTCGTCGATCTTACGATCTAGGAAGCATCCACACAGTGGTCCTAAAGCGACCATGGGTGACTAAGATTGCTTCTTAGAGATCATAGATTGTTGGAAATGTCATTCTAGGCTCCATTACTATAGTCTATATTGCCTCGATCTACGTGCAGTCAGTACTAGACAATTTTCAATGAAGTGGAATTAGCTTGAAAGAAGGGCACCATCTGTTTAGCATGTCAAAACAAGTCGAGAAGTGGTCTCGGATCGTCGATCAGAGGTCAGGAGCACAAAACCCCGTGCATGGGGTGCGTGCGGTGGCTCTGGTTGTTGATGGACGATGTGACTTTGGTGCATACAAGTTTTTGACCTCCTAAATCCATTAGTGTCATCAATTGTACTCGATTCTACCTCTAGGATAGTAGATTGAGCTTGCAATTTTTGTGCATAACTGGAGGCATCGATCTCAGTCTTTCAGCAATGCTTCTGTGCAATTGGCTTAGGTATTTCCATAAGCAGGGCCTTCTGATCATTTTGGTAGGGGTGGTGCACCTCACTGCCACATGGAATGGCAGTCCCAAGCTCTTCATGGCAATGCAAGGTGAAGGTGTTCTATCTCTATCTTTCGGGGCGCGTTTCATGAAATTAAAGCTTGGATTTTGTTCATCATGTTCTTTTGGTCATTTTGCCTCTACCAATTTGATGTTGCAGTTGCCGAAAGCAATAAAATAAAAACTCCATGGTGGTTGGCAGCGGTGCACTTCGATCTCTGTCATATGGCCACAGTTTGATGAAATTGGTTGGGGTAAAAGATCCCCCATGGTGGTCTGAAGTTGTTGGCACTAATGGTGTGCCTCATCGCTAACGTAGACGGCTGTTCTAATGATGGCCCAAAAGCGGAGATAGGGTGGATCCATTGAGACAGCTCCGACCAAAATCAAGTAGAAAAATTGACACCTTCTTGTTGCTTTTATTGATCTGAATCTGTAGACACCAAAATCATGTCGATTGGTGCTCGGACAGTGGAGAAATCCTGCTAAAAAAATCATGGTTTTTCGCGAATTCAATTGGCATGTACAGGCTGCTCTAGTGGAGTTGCAGTCGGCACGACACACTATTGGATTCAACTCGTCATGATCTCTTTGTTGGTGTGGGAGGTGTTGAAAATGGAAGCCCGAGTCTTGATCTATGTTTGAGTAGAGAGAGGGTAGAGAGAAAGTAGAGAGAGTGTGGGAGGCTGATTTTTTGATTAGTTGATTTTTTTTTTTTTGTTCACTTGTATTTATAGACTCTCTTGTGGTCTATACAGTCTAAACTGTATCATGGGTGATTTGAACAATTTTTGATCCTTAAACTTTGAAATTTCTATAAAGTTTATTGTACTTTTTAAAGTGCAATATTCTTTGTCTTTCTAAAATAAGTAAGCAAATTCAAATTTTCTTACTGTATTAATATCTTATTAGAATATTTATACCATCTTAAAAATTATTTTCATGAATTTATCTATACTTTATGGATTTTGTCATTTTATTATGAAATAATAAACTTTAACATATTTTTCTTCAAAGTCTGTGATTAATTATATTCATCACATTTACTCTCTTTTTAATAATATTCTGTATTTAGAATTTTGATCAAAATATTTTTTTGTAAAGTTTAGAACTTCGAAATGCTATCTAATAAATAAAACATATATTTTAATTATAATTTTTCTAAAATAAATTTGTCATTTTTATCTTAATAGAAACCATTTTTTATACCATTAAAACATATCATAAACTTCTATTTATTTTATAAAAGTAGTGGTAATAATTTATTAAACATTTTTGTATTTTAAATTTACTATCTGAAAGTCAATTTAAATCAGATTCTAAACTTAGCATAATTTTGTGCTTTATGGATAAGAACCCAAACTGTTTACAATAAAAAAAACTGTTTATGGGTCCGTATCTAATCTATGGATATTTTTAGACTTTTCTAAATCAAATTATAAATCTGAAAGTAATCCATTTATGATATTGCATTGCCTTAAAGGCACGTCAATGTTTGTAGACTCCATTAATGTTTTTTTTTTTTACTATTACTATAATTATTTATTTTTACTCTTACTATAATTATTTGTTATAATAATAATAATAATAATAATAATAAACTTTATGTAATTACTAACGTATATAATAGCTAACCATGCACAAGTAGGATATTAGAAATTCTCGAATTTTCAATAATCCTTATGACTTATAAAATTCTTTTCTTACTCTATGGTCTCATGAAATTTCAAGATTGATCTTATTTTCTTAAACTTTATGCTCGCCATTTCTTAATTATGGTCTTGAGCTATTTGATCACTATGATCTAGATCTTTCTTGTTAAACTGGCATTGTATAGGAATTTTGTATGATTGTCATGAATCAAAAATTCTTTTTTACAAATCAATCTCAATTTAAATATTCTAATTGAGATTCTTATAAAAGTCATTACGTTGACTCATACGTAGCGTTATTGAATCATAAAAACTTATTTTAGTACGTTGAATAATTATTTCTAATTGTCAAAGTGTGCTATCATAACATCACATTTTGTCATATATTTCATACATGAAGCACATTAAATTATGCTATTACAAAATTGTTTATTACTCGAGTCTTATAATTATTACGACTCACAAAAATATGTGTTAATTGAAAAAAACTCATAATTATAAATTGTGATTAAGTCGTAATTTAAACTTGTGAATTTTCTAGGTATTGTAGAAAATTTTTAACCTTGAACTGAATTCTTACAGAAATTTATGTTTATAAATTCTAAATTTGTGCATTCTTATGTACTTAACAAAGTAGTTATTAAAAAAATCCTTAATCATACTTATTAATTTTTGAATTTTTTCAGACATTATATCATACCTGCATAAATAACTTTGTTGGGAACATCACTTAAAACGCATGTTTTAAATTGAAACCCAAATTTACGTTTGGCTTATTATTAGTTACAATTCATGCAAAGCTCAATCAATTAAAACTAAGGGTTTTAGTTCCAACCAGTATTTTTAGTTCAAACATACATTTTCGGTTCAAACATTCCAAACATTAGTTTAAATTAACATATTAATCCTTTATGGTTCAAACCAATATTTTTAGTTTTAATATACCAAACATTAATTTAAACTACAAATTATGATTCAAACCCATATTTTATTAGAGGAAAATCAACTTCACACGCTATAATATCAAGTGCTATACCTACAGATAAGCTAATCAAATAGTTAAAATTTTTTCTTCGTTATAGATTTTACTAATATCATTTTTATCACTTTCCACCTTTGTAATTACCTTCTTTTAATATTAGTTTAGTCTAGTTTATTTTGGGAGGTGGATTTAAGCCCGAACGACGATGAGCGACATGGAAACAAATATGCTTCTGTAGAGAGTTGCCTGGAAAGATCCCAGAGCAGCAACGTGGCCCTTAACTATTGGTTCCCTTCCCCATCGACCAGAATTGACAATACGTCAAAACGCAACGCTTGCTGCTGACACCTGCCATGTCCTTGTAGACACTAAAATAACGGGCCCCGCCGTACAAAATTAATCCGGTAAGGTCTACAACAATGCTAACAGTAGACCCGTCAGTAGAGAATCCTTTTCCCTTCCCGATTGCGTAAGCCGCGTCTGGGACATAGCCCGTGCTCCAAAATCACTGATTGGATTTCGATCAATCTCTCTCTCTCTTCTCTGCTTCTGAAAAATTGTCGCTCTGTGATTTGATCGGAACCCTAGGGTCTTGGTCGATTTGAAGTCCTCAGAGCGCAGATTCACTCTTCGATCAGCGCAGGACAAAAATGCCGTCCGTGTACGGAGCCCGCTTAACCACGTTCGAGGACTCCGAGAAGGAGAGCGAGTACGGATATGTCCGCAAGGTTCGTATTCGATCCAATTTCCATGTCCATCTTCAAGAAACTTGGATCTGTTTTCTACTGTATTCGATGTCCATTTCCAATGTTGAGAGTTGATTTTTGAACCGTAACTGTAACTCACATCAAATGTTATTTCTTTCTCAATTGACCCAATCTCTGATCTGCTCGTTGCTTTGCGATGTGGAATTTCACTTGCTTTAGCTTAAGTGTGGTTTTGAATTTTTTTTGTTTGTTTTTGTTTGTGTGATTTGACAGGTTTCGGGGCCAGTCGTTGTTGCAGATGGCATGGCCGGGGCTGCTATGTACGAGCTGGTTCGTGTTGGACACGACAACTTGATTGGTGAAATCATTCGTTTGGAAGGAAATTCTGCCACAATCCAAGGTTTCCTTTAATTTTTTTTTTCTTTTTTACTTGATTTTCTATAGTTTCAGGTGCGAGATAATCCTGTTATGAAAATTTAGTTTCCTATAATTGAATCGAAAACTAGTCTTCTTATTGTTCCTTTTTTCTTGTGTTATTTCAGTTTACGAGGAAACGGCTGGGCTGACGGTGAACGATCCAGTTCTACGTACACACAAGGTGAGTTTTGGGTTTTCATCTATATGCTTTTTGAAGGTTTGACTCTGTACACTTACAATTACAAGTGCTTTTATTGGCTTTTCAGCCTTTATCAGTGGAGTTGGGACCTGGAATACTGGGAAATATTTTCGATGGAATTCAGGTTTGCCTGAATCTTACTAGCAATTTAGATCTCATTGTCTGAAGCTTATTAACTATGTTGTCTAATTGATAGCCTTGTTTTGGATTTAGTTTTATATATATACATACATACACATACATATCTATATAAATAAATAAAAAATCATCTTCTGGTTATGGAATCGTTCCATACTTTTTTTTTCTATTACACCTTTCAAAATCTTCTGTACAAAATAGCTTTTAAAAATATCTAAAAATATGAATCTAGGGCAGTATTTGATGTATAGTATGTTCTATCTTGCCCTTTTGTTTTCTTTTCCTATAGAGGCCTTTGAAAACAATTGCAAAAATATCTGGTGATGTCTATATCCCACGTGGTGTGGCTGTTCCAGCTCTTGACAAAGACACACTCTGGGAATTTCAGCCTAAAAAAATAGGTAATCAATGAATTTTGTTTTGGTGGTAGATTTTCTGAGGGAGTTTTAAATGAGCACTCGTTCGGTTTCTTTTGATTCATGTTGTAAATTTGTAACTGTTGTTTATACTATAATGATAGGTGAAGGAGATCTTCTAACTGGAGGAGACCTGTATGCTGTAAGTTTCTAATGTGGAGCAATACTCTATGCAGGAGGTTTAGAAATGTGTTCTAGCACTTGATTCCTTCTTTTCTTTCTTCAAGTTTCATCTGAACCCCGTCGTGGTTTTTTCCTTATGCAGACTGTCTTTGAAAACAGTCTCATGCAGCATCATGTTGCACTTCCTCCAGATGCTATGGGAAAAATTACTTACGTTGCACCTCCTGGTCAATATTCTCTTCAGGTTAGGTTTGTCTATATGCATATTAATAGTGCTCTTCTTATGCGCATTCTTAGTATGAATATGATATGTACCTAAACCAAGATACCTCGAGCCACTAGCACAACATATCTCTAATTGCAGAAATAAAAGATGAATCAGAGAGAAATAGGCTCTGGTCTTTGATTGAATTTTGAAACAAATTGCTATTGAGCTATTATGGAAAATTAAGCAGCAGAATACAAAAGAAAAGTAAAGATACATGAGAGTTTTGAGGACTCTCATGATGCCCTGGGGCTACACGCCAGGTCTGTCTAACAAATTCCACACCCCCCTCACTAACTTCTAATTCGCCTTTAAACTAGAAATTGCCTTTTAAAAATGGCTACAACCACCTGTAGTCAAATATGTTATCTTAACTAACTACTACTACTAATAATCAGTACCTGTCAGCATATCTCCAAGTGACAGTTTAGCTTCAAATATTGGAGTAATTTTGGGTTGCATAATATTTGACATTTTTGTATTATGGTTGCGTGAATATATGTTGCAAGGCTTAAATCTTTGACTATAAAAATAAGGTTCATTTTTTTTTTCCATGGTTGGTAAGCTAGAAGATCTCGGAAGCTTTTTTAGCCTATCAAATAAATAGATGAAAGTTGATCAATTAGCTTAAGCATGCTTTGGACGTCTTTTTCTAAATGAGGGGGAAAAAACTAGATGTCATATACCAACGTGCAAGATAATCAGAAAAATGACATGCTCGTGCATGTAGACTCATCTCCTGGTTATTTATAGTTATATTCCTAAATCCATCTACAATCAAAATTCGTAGTTTTCTCGCTTGTTATGCCATTCATTAGAATAGTTTCTGCGCTGATGGGTTATCTGTAAAATCAGTAGTGACATTTATGATTGTAAGATTAACCTTCTTCTTTACTGAAAATTTTTTTGCCAAAAATAACTTATAAATTGGGAAGTCTATGAATAAAAGACAACAATTCAGGAGACTGCTACACTACCAAAGCAAGCAATCATTAAAGAGTGCTAATAAGTAATACGTACAACTGAAGAAAAACAGTTTATTGGCCACATACTCGTCAAACTACAATCTGAATGATGTGAAGGCTATAGAAGGTAACTAAGTCAAACATTTTCTTAAAGTGATGAAAGAGAAAATTTTGGCTTGGAGATGAAGATGAATAGCTTGGCTTGTAGCAGCATGCTTTCTTAGTACTTTAAAGTCTAATCCATGCTTTACATGAGAAAGGAGCCTGTGAGGAGGAGAGAAGAAAAGTCTTTCACTTTTCATCTGACAATGTCATTATTTTCAATATAAATTTTTAGCTATGTAAATAGCAATTGGAGTAGATTGGTTAGGGTTCAGCTAAATGGTTACCAATCGGCTAACATAGGTGTATGTGGAGGAGGAGCCATCATAGGTCAATAAGGGTAAAAAAATGGCATTTCGGCTAGTCTTGCATTTGTAACAACTTTTGGTGAATTTAAAAATTGGCTTAAAATTAATACTTTACTGGAAACTTAGTTCAATGAAGCTTGACTTTGCCTTTTTCCCCTTTGCTGCCATTAATCTGACCAGAACTATGTTTGGCAACGGGTGCATCACTGCATTGTGTGGATAAATTTAGGAACTCGGCTTGGAAGTACCATTGAGGCCACTTCCTGTGTCTCCCTCCCTCTCTCCCTCTCTCTCTCTCTCCCTCTCTCTCTCTCTCTCTCTCTCAAGAAATGAAACTTCATTGATAAAATCATATAACCTACAATCAGAATAAGCCAACGACAGGATGCCCTCAGAGGAGGCAAAAGAAAAAAACAGCAACGACAACAAAACTAAAGCAGGCAATTTTGCTTTTATATTCGTGGCATACAACAACGGGAATCTTTTGTTCTTGTTTCATTTTTTTTCCCAAATTATTATTCATTGTGGGATATATCTTGAAGGAGGTTGTAAAAGCAGCATGTACCACAATATTTTAAGAGATATGGTTGATGATTTTTTTTTTTAATTTTTTTTATGTTATTGATATTTATATTGTCTATCTTTACGCACAGGATACTGTCTTAGAGCTGGAGTTTCAAGGTGTTACGAAGAAATTTACCATGCTTCAGGTTTTTAACTTTCCCCATTGAATATGCTATCAGAGACTACATTCTTTTTTGCCCGTCAACTAAAAGCAATTTACAGTTTTATCTGTTGGTATGTACTTTTGCAGACATGGCCTGTGCGTACACCGAGACCTGTTGCATCAAAGCTTGCTGCTGATACCCCTCTGCTTACTGGGCAGGTGGTGAATATGTTTTGACTGTGGGTTTGGCTTTTGTATGTCCTCAGAATGATGCATTACTGATGTCTTCTCTTTCCTGCCAGCGTGTTCTTGATGCACTTTTCCCCTCAGTGCTTGGTGGGACTTGCGCCATACCTGGGGCGTTTGGCTGTGGAAAAACAGTCATTAGTCAAGCACTTTCAAAGGTGAATTTACCAGCTTTTTTTTTTTTTTTTTTTCATCAATGTTATTTGTTATGTTTGAAACTATGACCCAATTTAACATGTTCCATTTGTTGTCTGCAGTATTCTAACTCCGATACAGTTGTTTACGTTGGTTGTGGAGAACGAGGAAATGAAATGGCAGAAGTATGTGTTTACATCAGTTCGTGTGTTAATTATAATTATGCTATGTTTGGCCTGATTAATTTAATAACTAATGATTAGGTCCTTATGGATTTCCCTCAATTGACAATGACATTGCCTGATGGTCGCGAAGAGTCTGTCATGAAGCGTACAACACTAGTAGCTAACACTTCCAATATGCCTGTGGCTGCTCGTGAGGCTTCAATTTATACTGGTAAGCATATTTATCTTTTCATTTATTTATGATAATAAATTTCCAATATGTATGAGATTTGGTGATCTAAGTAGTGGAGTTAGCTAAGATTGTTTCCTTAATAATAATATTGCAATCAAGAATTTGTAAACAATCCGATGGGTCTATTTCATAGTGAGTTGGTTTTCATGAGAATAAAAGGAAAAGTGTAAAAGATGGTTGTCTCCTGGTAGATCTTGGGAAATAAGTTCAATTGCTATGCATTTTGTTTGGAGATTTTTTTTTTGGGGGGGGGGGGGGCGGGGGTGGGGTGTGTGGTAATGGACTATTGGAAGTACAAGAACTGATGAATCATCAAGATTTATCAAAATGGTGATATTGGTACAAACATTTTTGTTTCGGAAGGTACAAGTGCCGAGGGACATGAGAAGTATTTGAATGAAATAAAAAGGAGATGCCATATAAATACTCTTTTACAAGGGTGAAGCACATTCTCATATATCAACTTTACCAATTATCTATAAATTTATACATTGTCAAATGTCACCCATGGTATTTTCTGTTGCTCAAAAGTGAGTAATCGTGTTACATTTGTCAAAAAGTTGACATCCTTTCTTGTGTGTGAATCTTAATTGTAAGGTATCACTATTGCTGAATACTTTAGAGATATGGGCTACAATGTCAGTATGATGGCAGATTCAACATCTAGATGGGCAGAAGCACTGCGTGAGATTTCAGGACGGCTGGTAATTTTTTTCCTCTTTTTTTTTTAAATGACTTGTTCTTACGTTTCATATGCTATTCCACTTGTAAAGTTTAGAGGGGCTTCGTCTTGATTTTTTTTTTTTGTTTTTGTTTTTTTTTTTCCTAGGTGCATCTCTGAGGTGTTGTTTTATTTTTCATCAAAGTTTTAATGATACATTAGTAACTACAAAGCTAGTACTGCACATAGGTATTTTGCGAATGTCAATATGTCTTGATTTGCTTAGTAAGAATGTGTAATAGAAATTCAACTTTTGTTAACATAAATTCCAACTTTCTTTTGTTTCTCCATTTCTGACGGGAGTGGTTGTATTCTTCTTTAGGCGGAAATGCCAGCAGATAGTGGTTATCCGGCTTATCTGGCAGCACGTTTAGCCTCATTTTATGAACGTGCTGGTAAAGTAAAATGTCTCGGTAGCCCAGAACGTACTGGAAGTGTGACAATTGTTGGTGCCGTTTCTCCTCCAGGAGGAGATTTCTCTGATCCTGTGACATCTGCAACACTCAGTATTGTCCAGGTTAGTTTACATTGTTATGTCACATATGACTATACATGAGTCACATTGTTGATGTCTGGCAAGTCCTCTTTCCAATAGACAGCAATAATTTTCCTTTTGATGTAAATTTCTCACTTGAAACAGATTTAGGGTCCATTTGGTTCGTTGGTTTGAACTTTTTTGTTTGAAATGTGTGGTTTGCAAAGTGCGGTTTGAAAAATGAGTTCAAAATGTTGAAAACGAGGGGGTTTCCAGATTTGTGGCCCCTTTTGGCTCAAATGGTCACATCAAGGGTTCAAACCAAGATTCACTTTTCTTTTTTAAATGCTGGTTCATAGGAAAGTTTGTTTCGAACCATCTGAACCATTGAACCAAATGGCTCCTTATATTTTGGTGTGAGCTGTGAATATGAATGTGGCAGGATTTCGGCTTGTCCTTTTAGTTCACAAATGCATTAGTATTTTTTTTTTTAAATTTTGGTTTCTGTATTTTTTTCATCATTTTCATTTGACGCCTCTATCTATTTCTGTAGGTGTTCTGGGGTCTGGATAAGAAGCTTGCACAGAGGAAGCATTTTCCTGCTGTGAACTGGCTTATCTCCTACTCAAAATATGCAGGGGTATGTTCATTAGCTTTTGCTTAAACGCTATAGTTAATGATATATGGTAATTACTTATATTGTTTTCATTTTGATTTTAGGCATTGGAGTCTTTCTACGAACAATTTGATCCAGATTTTATCAACATCAGGACAAAGGCACGTGAAGTTCTGCAGCGAGAAGATGATTTAAATGAAATTGTTCAAGTAAGATTTCTTATTTGCATACTTTTTTTAATATTAGATAAAATGGGTTTTTTTTCTTTTTTCACAAAAGAGGAGTGCTAGCAGCACTCTCTTTCTCACATTCTTTTATACCCTCTGCATGCATTGTCTAATGCATGGAATCCACTATCATCTTGTTTGTTTAAATAATAATTTATCATGTTAGTGGATTCCATGTTAGACTTTGAATGCAAAGAGTGTAAAAGAGAGTGAGAAAGAGTGTTATTGGCATTCCTCTTTTGCAAAATTATTTCATTGGAAAAAAAAAATAATAAAAGTTATAACATGTGACTTTTCTCGATGATTCCTATTTGGTGCCTCTGTTGATCCTCTGAACAAAAACCTTTTGACTTATCGGGGTGCCGTTTCATGTAAAACTAATTAAAAGCTATTGTACCAATTCAAGTGAACTTCACCTTATTGGTGGCACATTTAACAAAGTAGCTACGATTTACTGCATTTGAGAAAATCAAGTAAGAATTATCTGTGATGCAAATTACTAGTGGTGGTGAATTCATGTTTATATCTGACATCAAAGATTAAACAAGATTTAGCTGGAAAAAAAAATAATCTCTCATCCTGATATAAAAAAGCCAACAAGTTTTAGCGGTTTCTTTCATTTTTCGATGATTGAGCCCCCACGACTGTTTGGATTATGTGAAGCTTGTAGGAAAGGATGCTTTGGCTGAAACGGATAAGATCATCTTAGAAACTGCGAAGCTTTTGAGGGAGGACTACCTTGCGCAGAATGCATTTACTCCGTGAGTTCTGCTTAGAAAGTATTTCTTTTTTCGTGTTCAATTGTTGATGTCTCTTCCTCACATACGTAAATATGCATTGTTGATGCAGGTATGACAAATTTTGCCCTTTCTACAAGTCTGTTTGGCTGATGCGCAATATCATTCATTTCTACAATTTGGCCAATCAAGTTGGTTCTTCCCTTGTTTTTGTTCTTTTCCTCCTAGGATTACCACCATTATTCTACTACTAATCGTCCTGGACAGAGTTATTTAGGCTCTCTTGCTTTAGCTAAACCGTCTAGTTGATGTGAGAAAGAGCTTTTGATTGTCTCATTTGTCTCTGCTTAATGTGGTAAACAGGCTGTTGAAAAAGGAGCTGGTATGGATGGTCAAAAGATAACTTACAGTCTAATCAAACATCGGTTGGGAGACCTCTTCTACCGACTAGTGTAAGTAACATACATATAGTTCTAATTAGGCCGCCATTTTCTTAGCCCTATTTAAGGAGGTAGGTCTTGACACTATAATCTAAACATTACAGGTCTCAAAAGTTTGAGGATCCGGCGGAAGGAGAGTCAGTTCTCATTGAAAAATTCAAAAAGCTTCACGAGGACTTGACAAATGGTTTCCGTGCACTTGAGGATGAAACACGATGATTGAAATTTGCAAGAACTGTGAGTTCTTGCATGATTGTCCAATTGCCGGGTGAGAAGAGTTCTAGTTATTTTGTATTTTTCTGGTTGTTGATCAAAGAAACAAAGGCGATTTGGGCTTATGTGACGCCAGTTTGCTGTGCAGATATTGCAGTTGTTTTAGCAGGGATGTGTAGCTCCGTTATTTATTGTATTTCAATCTTTCCTTTGATTGTCGAGAATAAGAGAATTAAACAAACCCGATTCCTTATTTATGTATTTATGCAATAAGGCATTCGGAGTTGCTATAAAGTGCTTTAAAGGATACTACATATTTTGCTTCAGATCTTCATTTTTCATTCGCAGCAGTTTTTATGGAAAAGCCTTTTGAATTTAAAGTAACAACAGGTCGAAATGTGCATGAGCGATGGTAATGTTGAAACATGAGAGAAGATTTCCACCGCGACATGTTGCCTTTTTTCTCGATATTTACATTTAAATTATGATGTCGTATTCCTAGATAGTCAAAGCCAAGTTTCTAATAGATGGTTGCAGCCACAGCTTGTTTGCTTAACGAGATTGAGAAGTCCCTGGTAGGGTTGTTCACAAATTGAATTTTGCGAATTTAAGGTCAATTTGTAATCTAATCTAAAATCTTAGAATTAGAAAAATCTCAATGTGTAATTTAATTCAAAACGTTCGGATTGGATTCACGATTTACGAATTGAGCTACGACCTTTAAAAATAAAGGTATTAAGGTTAATTTTTTCAATATCAAAAATTAAAATAAACAATACATAATATAAAATAAGTTAATGAAGCTAAATTTGTTACAATCAATTATTAAGACAAACTAGTTTCAATAAAATTTAAATCAAATAGCCTTACAAAACAAACAAAAAAAAATTCAAAAATAAAGTATTGTTAATTCACCAACAATACTTAAAGTTAAGATATATATACACACACACACACATATATATATATAAATGGTTTTGGATTGTTGGATCGAGATTTCCTTGATTTGTAATCCAATACAAAACTTTCATATTGAGATGCTTCGATCTGTTACTAATCCAAACCAAAACTCTTTCCAATTCAATCTAAAACCTTCAGATTGAATTGGATTACAGATTTTGTAGATTGATAGATTTAGTGAACACCCCTAGTCTTGAGAATGTCACTTTCTAAAATATTGAGACTAAGATTGTTCAAAGGAATTATATATCTAAGGTATTTTTACCAAACTATAAATGAATGTAAACGAAAAATAGAGATGTCAAATGGGTTGGCGCGGCCCAGCCCTTTAATTCAGGCTTAAGCATGCCTCGTGCCGTGCCTGGGCCTGCCTATTTATTTATCATGCTGTGCTAGGCTCGACTCAGTTAATTTTTGTAACATTAAGCCCAGCTCATGGCCTATTCATTAATAGACCGTGCCTATAAAGTACTTGGGTCGTGCTTGTGTCTGTATCAATGTTCATGCTTTTTATTGTATTTTTAGCTTTTAATGTGTCTTTCTCTTGCCTAATATTAAATTAAAAAAAAACAAATGAAAGCACTAAATAGTAACAAAAGAAAGTGCATTATTGATAAAAAAAATCTTTTTTTTTGAAGACAACAGCATTGTAAAATCTTGTACTGGTATGTTTTCCACTATTTAGTTTTTCATATAAGTCAAAGAGGGTAAGTATATATTGGCAATTGACAATTTACCAACAACAAAGAATCTATTTAATCTTTTTTCTTTTTTAATCAAATCTATTAGAAATTTAGAACTTCTTTATTAAAAATATTTTTAAAAATATGAAATATATTAGTAAAATTAGTTTTAAATTGCATATTTTAATTGTGCTTATAATTGGACCCCAATTGTGTTTTGAACGTGCTTTTGCTCATGCTAGGCCCTTACCGTGCTGTGCTATTAACATGCTTCATGCCTAAAAGTTGCACCAAGCCTAGCCCATTTAATAAACAGGATCAGCTAGGCCTATTTAATAACATGTCGTGCTGTGTCATGCCTGCTTTTTAACGTGTCGTGCTCGTACCGGTCCACTAGGCTTGACCTGTTTTGACATCTCTAATGAAAAGATAATGGCATTGGAAAAGAAAATAAAATAATGGGAGTGAGTATCATTTATTCACTTTATTGTGTTTACTCAATTATTTAATTGTATAGTAAAAAACAATCTTATTACATTTTTAGTGTTTACTTACTTAAGAATGAAGATCTTATTTAATATAATTATTAAAATATCTTTTTTTACATAACTAACAGCTATTAACTATTAACATTTGAGTTTGGATATTTAAGTAAATATGTATCTATTCCCTTTGATAGGAATCAATACTAAAAGATGTGTGAGAATTGGTATTCTCTTTAAGCTCCCTATTTATGTGGAGCTCACAAAACTCTTATTACTGATTTTGTAAGTAAATACATTATTTAAAGGAAAAGAGAATCACTCTTTACTCTCCTTGTTCTCTTTCAAGTAAAGTAAACATGCCCCTAGATTAGTATGGCTTTTCCAAACCCTACCAATTAAATAAGATATCAGGAATTACAATAGTATAATGTAATACAAAATTGATGTGTCAATGACAAATTTAGCATTGGAATGTAAAAAAAACTCTCCAATACAATGCTATTTTTAATGTCAAATTTGTTATATACTAAATTTTGATAGCAAAATTTGCCGTTGGAATGTACAAAACTCTCCAATGCATATATCATTTTTAATGCCAAATTTATTATATCTTAAACTTGGTAGCAGATTTACCATTTGATTCCTATTAGTTGATAGATTGACTTTTTTTAGTTTAAGAATAACAATATTCTTACATTCTAATTATGTTAATAAATTTAATTTTACAAGTTTCAAGGTTTAATAATTTTGACAAAAGACAAATATGACATTTCAAATAGCTTATGCGCTAGAGCACAAAATAAAATAACACATCAAATATGTTATTTTTTGTTAGGAAACGAGTATGCAACGGAATTTTGAAAATTTTTATAAAACCTTTTCTACATAAACGAGTTAGACAAACTATATATCATAAATGTGACCTCTTTAAAGTTGATCTCAATAAATCAGAAGTAGAAATGTAAAGAAGACACATAAATTTTTAGAGTGTTTCAAAGCTTGGTTTGAATTTCTAACATCATGATATTTGTACCCTTCGCAAAAATTGAAAGAAAAGAAAGGATAAAAGTAAGGATAAAAGTGGGATTCAAAATTACATTTATTTTCTTCAGCGTCAATTAAAATTGAGAGTCAATGACAGAAAAGGGAGCACAAAAAATGAAAGGGATTGTTGTCTAAATTTAATCTCATCACATCTTGCTATTCTACTCCTTTTTTTTTTGTTTTTTGTTTTTTGTCTTTCTTAGGACCAAAGTGCTTAATTGAGATAACAATTTCTGTAAGCCCAAGGTCATTACGATCCAAAATATACAAACGAAATAAAAGGTAAGATTTGTCATTCTCATTTTCGATGGTAAATCCTCATTAGTCGATCTGTGCCATTAAAAATTATCTTCAAATCTCTTTATTTTCTTTTAAGAAAAAAAAGGGTTAATGAGACATGTTGTCCTTTTTTATTTATAAAATTAAAATATGTCTACAGTTCATGAATATTCTTTATATGTCCCAATACATATGTATAAAGACATTAATGACCATAATAATGATATTGTTAGTTTTAATTTATTTTTTTATAATAACTATAATATACGTATTTAAGATTTCAAACGAATTATGATATTATTATATTTAAAAAAAATCCATGAAATTAGGGTGTTTGTTGCTTAAATTCAAATTGGTATGTAAAATAATGATTTTAAAATTCCCTAAAAAGATAGAATTTTTTTTTCAACAAGTTAAATTTATCGACAAATTAGAATTATGATGTTGTAATTAAATTAATAATATACTTTTACTGGCAAATTGAAATTAAGGTGTTGTAATTAAATTAATGACACAGTTTATTAAGTCTTTTTATGTGTCTTACTAGTTATATGATTAATATATCATTAAGTTAATAATACGTAATGATAATGATACGTAATGACATTCATTTCTTAAGATTTCAAGTGAATGATATTTTTTTTTTGTGATATGTAATTAAGTTAATGACATAGTATTTATTAAGTCTTTTTGTGTATTTTATAAGTTATATAATTGTTATATCATTAAGTTAATAATACGTAATGATAATAATACTCAATGATATTCATTTCATTTTTTTAAGACTTCAAGTGATAATGATAATGCATTAATGTAATATGTTAAAATAAAAATTATACGTGTACATTTTTTTTCTCTAATTTAACTATTTGAAAAATAAGGAAATATGTTATAAAAATTTAAATACATGATCATATTTAGTTAGAAGGTATTTTTGGGTTCTAAATATATAAAATTTTAAAAAAAGGGATATATAAGTGATATTTCAATAACAAATACAGATATTAATTCACTCCTTAAAAAATAGACATATTATGTAATTTTTACCAAAAAGAAAAAAATAGAAATTAGAAATTCAATAATATATAACTTTTTTTAAGGAGGAATGCTATGGTAAAACCCTCTAAAAAAAGTTTAGGGTACGAGTCTTACTATAAGACTCGTTTTTTAAGCCGTTAGATTTAATATAATGATTTAAAAATTTAAACTCTACTTACTAATCATGAGGTCTCTCTTAAACAAACAAAATCAAAATTACAATTGAAAAACAAAAAAACTCAAAATTTTTAGAATTTTTTTGAAAATAAAAAATAAAAAACCCAAGTTCCTTTCCTTCCTCAACGGCCAATGCTGCTGCCGCCTTGCCGGCTATTTTTGATCGCAACCCTTGTTAGACATGTATGCTCTAAGGAGTAAAAATGTAATACGTTTTTGGAGACATTTTTATCAATAAAGAATTTATTCATTTATATATACCAAATATTGTCCTCTTTACGTTCATATTTGTTGAATGTATGATAAGCAAACAGTAGTCTGAGACTGTCAGTCTAAACCTTAAGAGTTGGGCATATGATGGGATGATTATGCGGTAGACACGACTCTTAAGGTGATGGTCTAAAATATATGATCCGCAATCGAGGGAATAAAGTTGGGCGCTTTATTCATGTAAAGATTGTTATGTTGTCTATATCCCTTTTGGGAGATGGTTTGTCTTGGCCATCGGAGTTGGACTCCGTGAATAGAAACATTGGCGCGTTGTCATAGGTGACGATGTGTTGGATCGGGACATAAAGTGAATTGATTTGGATTAATAATTCTGTCTTAGCAAATCGATTCACTTTAGACAATCATTTGTATTGTATCTTAATCCTGAGATGAATAATGGGCCCGTTGTCTCGACTTGTGTCTTTTGATGTACCAATGGGTGACTCCCACATCTCTATAGTGGCATGCATGCCGGTACGTTGGAGGCATGACTCTTGGTAGCGTAGACTTGTTATTCATAGATATGGAATCCATAGCTCCTCTTTAGGAATAATGATATCCTCTTATATGCGTTGTCCTGTAATTGGAAAACTGGAGCGCTCAACCATTTGGATACATAGGTGTAACCGAATGGTATACTATCTTTAGATGGTAAGTTTTCTAATGGTGAGACAATGGAACGTAAGATAAAAATAATCGGGAAGGTAAGACAGAACTTATCCTTAAGCCGATTATGGATGATCATATGGGGATGCGATACACTATGATATGTCATGGAGACTTAGCTACACGAGCTTCGTAATTCTATAAAGTTCGAGAGTGCAGCTCCAAGCTTTTAGTGGAGTAGCGTTGGAGTTGATAATTGTGAAATGTATATCTGGGATATTGGGTTTCATAATTATCATGAGCTTGAACTTTATAGGTCCATTTTGGTCCCCTTTGCTAGCTCACAAAATCCTGTAACGACACGGCGTGCTTTTCCAATAATTGGTGACTTATGTCGGATTTATCAGATTGGTTTAAAATTTATAAGAATCAAATAATTCATGTCTGTTTATCGGTTGAATTAATTATGTAAGAAATTAGTTCAAGATGAACTTGTTGAATTATGGCGTTCGGATAATTCTTGTCTGTTTATCGGTTGTTTTAATTTTGGACAATTAGAACAAGATAAACTTGTAGAATTATTGTGAATTGATTTATTTTCTTAGAGATTATCTTGATAAAGTTTGTTTTGATCAGATATCTTTTCTATTGGGCTATTTGAATCAAAACTGAGACTTTATCCTTTAGAATCTCGGGTGGAAAATAAAAGATTCGCGGAGATTTTTTCTCGGCAGTTCGGCATGCCGGATGACGTGTTCGGCCTGCCGAACTAGCCAGTTCGGCATGCCGACCGCGACAGCTAAGATTACGCGTTTTTCACGCGTATCTTATCAGATATTGATCCGAACTTGATTCTGTTTCGATTTTTGAGACCTAATCTGATATGGACTGACCCCAAGGACCAATAGGTATAAAAAGGGAGTGAGTCTAATGATTTACTCAGATCAATTTGAGAGATTAAGAGTGATACTCTTCTAGTGAGCATCTGAAAACTCCCTGAGAGCTTTTGTTCACAAATCACGAACACTAGCTTTGGGTTCTCTCTATTGGTTGGAAGGAGAGTCACCGGTGGAAGAGCTGTACGTGTGAGCCCACACTCACTCCGGTTGTGGATAGAGAATAGCAAAGAAGACCAGTTGGTTGAGGCTCTTCTGGAACGTTACTTCTCTACACAGGTCGCGGAGGTTCTTCGGCACACTGAGGTTAGTAAGATCTGTTTAATTTATACATATAACATGTCAAACTTGTGTTTTGGAAAATACTCTGATGAAAAATTCTTAAAAATTCCGCTGCGCACTTTGTTTCCAACAACCCTTGCGATCTTGCTCGTGAAGGAATCTTGATCTGGCCTCGCGTCCATGCTTGCAAGGGAAACCACGAGATCACAACGGTTACATCATGGGTTGAGACTTCCAACGGCGGCCATCGTCTAGGCGCATTTCTCTCAACAAGATCTGCCTGTTGCGTGGTGTCGTGATGGGAAACCGACCATCAAGGGGATCTTCCTAGGTGATATCATGAGGGGTTGGGATCTTTCTCAATGAGATCGGTGTTATGATCATGATCTCGGATGGCAGCAGTTTGATTCCAGACAAAGGGTCTCGGTTGGGGACGAAATATAGATGGCGGTGTCGCGATGGAGCTTCGGCGCCTACTATCTCTGCCAACGATGGGACGTGACTCGAGACGGCGACCTCCCTCTACTTGGGTGGCAGCAATAGATCTCAATCAACCAAGATCGCTAAAAAATTTTTCAGGCTAAAGCCCTAACATCAAGCAGGTGGAAGTTGCCCCTACAATGCCCTAACGCCGTCTCTAGAGAAGAAGTCCTTTGGGTTTTTCTAAGAATTTTTAGTCTTTAGTTTTTAGCTTTTATTATTTTCTTTTGTAATAAGTTTGATGTAGATGGGCTCTTTTTACTATTGATCAGCTTGTCTAATTTTAGCTGCTAGATAGAAATCCTATGGTCAAAAAATGGATCTTCTGGTAAGATCCATTTAAAGGGTCTTACCAAGAATTATGGATTTGTCTATGTTCTAGCATTGAAGTAACATGGTGTAATGACCGAGAAAATCCTAAAATTAACTAATGAATTTACATATTTAAATCAAGGGTTTTCTTGGAAATATCATATATGAATTTTTATGATTGAAGGTTTTATGGAATTAATATAAATATTCCAAAATTCTATAGTAAATTTTAAAGTTATATTTATTAGCTTTCACATTAATAATTTGGTTGATAAATTTTACCGCAACTAAAGGCGGAAGAAATTTCAATCTGTAAATAACTTGAGAAATTTAATTACAAGAATTCCTGAGTGTAGTACGAAGTTAGCAGTGCACCGAGAAATACTCTAACGCTTGATAAGTCCTTAACTGCCACATAATTTAAAATCTAAGTTGTAAGTAGCAATTTTGGTAGAAAATGCTATGCGAACTTGAAAATTAACACTGTCAAAAACTATGTCATTATCGAGTCTAAATGCAAAAAAAGTCAAGCTTAGATTTTTATTCTCTGGGAACATTTTTAAGACTAAAAACAGTCAAAAATCGGTATGCGATTAAAATACATATCGGTATCAGTTTACACTATGATTATTGTCTACTGTATTGAAATAATAGGAAAGGACTAGATAGAAATCAAAATTTATAATCAGCTAAGTTGGTCATTCTCGATAGTACAAAGATTCATCTATTTAGTAGGCAACTTGCAAGAAAGCCCAAAGTACAATAATTCCCTTAATTTAAGGTTGCTTGTTGGTGGGTGTACTTGGTGTAATTATGAGATAAAAGTCTTACCAAAGTTTGTAGATGCTGCCACTATTAAGCACTTTTACTCCAAAATTTTGTCCAAGTAAGCAAAGGTTAGAGCTTAATTAAACATAGGTTAGGTGAGGTAATTAAATTAGTTTTGGATTACAAATAAATGAACAAGCAAAAGACCTCATTTTTTGCTTCATTTTCTCTCCATTCCCACTCTATATCCGTGCACCCCAAAGAGGATTTCCCCAAAAATTTTCCTTCCATTTCCTTTTCCAAAACTCAATTCACACCAAGCCATAGTCCAAGAAGTTTTCTTCTATTACCTCACCATAAAGACTATAGCTCCAAGATTAGAAGAAAAAGGAGAAAAGAGGAAGTTAACAGTATTTTTATCAAGGGTAAACTTCTAATCTTTTTCTCTCTATTTACTTAGACAAACCAATATTAGATTTTTATATATAAAGTTTGTGTCTTTAGTGTTTTGATAAAGAAGAAAGGAAGGAAAAACTAGTAGTTCTAGAGCTAACTATCAAGGAAGTGTCTTCAAGGGTAAAATCCTTGAAATTTTCTTTTTAAATCCTTTAGCTCATTCAAAGTCTAGATTTTATGAGTTACGTTTATGATTTAGAAAGAAAATGGTTTGTCATATTTTTATTTGTAGTTGGTGTAGCTCTATGTTTACATTATTGTAATAAGTTAGGTTATGTATGTTTAAATTAAGTATTGTGCATGTTTTGATTTGTAGAAAAATTTTCCACAAATTTTGATTGCAAAAACGGAAGCTTTAGAGTCAGTTTTAAAATTTTTTCGAATATAGAACTTTTAATTTTTGATGTTTTGAACAAAAACTCCTTGACTAAGTAAAACTGCAGTTTCAACTCTAGAATAGGTTTCTGAGAAGTTTTTCAAAACTGCCCATGGCTATTTAGAAATAGTTTTGATGCTGTCCAAAACTAGTAGGTATAGTTATTCATCGATTCAGGCAACTTTGGAACTAAATTTCATGTTTCACCAAACAAAAAAAAAAAAGTTTTCAATGAGACGGACAACTTTTGTGAAGAATTTTTTTTCCAAAATATGCCTTTAAAATACAGTTATGGATAGTTTCTTAAAATTGTCCAAAACTATATTTATGGTTTGAAAACAGTTTTCAAGTTTCGGGTCATTTTGAGATCGAATTGCAATTTTTGCCGAATATGAAAGCTTTAGTTTTTGATGAAATAAAGAACTTTAGTGAAGAAAGTTTTGTAAAAATATTTCTCAAAGATAGACTTTAATTAGGATTTATAAAAGCAGTTAAAACTTTTTAATCGGCAAAGCTTGCAAAATTGAACCAGAAAACAAATATGCTAAGGGCAGTGATTGAAACTTTGAAATGAGCATAAAAGTTGTTAAATCATGTATTTAAAATAAGTAACTTTCATGAAGAAAAACTTTAAAAAAAATGTCTTTAACATATAGTTTGATGGTAATTTTTTAAAATTAATCGAAAAAGTACCTTTCGGTCCTAGTTTTTATAAACAAAGTTCCTGTAGCTACAAAATCCTATTTTTTTTTTCCTCAAATCAAGAATTTACAGCATTTTAGACAAACTATATAGGCTCAAGATTTATTGTTTTACTAATTTAGGGTATTATTTCATCAAGCGATTTTTACGCAAAAATTTGAGTTATACGGATATGATTTCCAAATGATAAACTTTAATTGTTTTCAAATGAATGCTAAAATGACTATCATAAAGACCTGTTATGCTAGACTCCTAGTATTGCGATGCTAGGCATGGGTCCAAAGCCCATCTTAGTCCAAAATGCTACTTAAGTTATAGTTTTAACAACACGGTGTATAGAACGCCTTAGGATCATTTTTGGGTTTAATGGGTTTAGAACCAATTAGGAGCTCACTAAATGAATTAAGAATATGGTTAATTGAAACTTAGTTTAAGAACCAAAAAGTTATATAATTTTTAATTTAGTTAGATAAAATCATATAAACTTAGAAACAACATGATAATTAATTAAATATTTAAATTAAATTAATTATTGATCTTAACACAGACTAAGGAAAATAAGGAAATGTAAACTTCATGAGGATTGAATTGATTCATTAATTTTTATAATAAAAGTAATGATTCTTATGATCCTTTGATAAAAGAATTACAATCTAAAGGAATGATAAAAATTCTTATGGTTATGCTAAAAAATTAAAATAGCATAAAATAGGTTATTCTGATATACTCTTAACGGGTGTTTTATATAGCATCGTTTCCTATAGAGTCTAAGAAATTTTAGGCAAGTAGAGAAACTTACTACAAAAAAATAGATAAGTAAGAATCTCAGTTACAGTATAGATAGTTTTAAATAAATGTTTTCCAAAAGTAGTGAGCATATTTAATTACAAGTCAAAGTACGCTATGCCATGTCATATTGCATGTTCACTAAATTGTTTAATGAAACCTTTACATAATGAATTAAATAAGAGTATTATACCAACTTCTCGACCTATGAGGAGGCTTAAGATTCAAAAAAAAAAAAGAGAACAAATTAAATTAAATCACAATGTTGTCGGGATCTTGCAACCTTAACTTCTTGTCAGTCGTGCGCAATCGATACAACTACTCGGGCCCTGAATAAAATAATAAGACAAGATTATAAATGAGCATAATTAACACTTGCATATTATTGTGACATGCTATTTTTAATATTTTGCAGGTTGTAGTTCCTACATGATAAGCAAAAGTTCATCCCAAGAATTTTTGTATTATAAGTCAACAACCTGTCAGTAATAACTGATGGACTGAAGGCACAACGGCCAACGATTAAAGTAAAGTCATGGGAAATGGATACCGTGGGCTTTATTTTCCACGTAGTTTTATTAAATATAACTCCTTTGATAATGTGTTAAACTGTGTGACTCTAGTAATATGTATGTTTGGGATAACTATTAAACCCTTATAATATGTTACTATTTCTGTTGTAACAGAAAGTAAAAATAGTTTTAAATTAAAATTAACTAAGTTAACTTTTAAAAATAGTTTAAAAATAAAAAATGTTCGATAAAATTGTGTAATCTAAGAAAATATATGTTTGAGTAGTTAAGTAACGACCATGCAGGTAGAGTCATTACACATAGGAAAGATGAACAATGGAGAAAGGACCATTAGCTTGATTTTATACCTTTTTTCATAAAAAAATAACTAGTATTGTGGATATGGGAAACTGGAAATAACACACATATATAGTTGGAGGTATAACTATTAAAAGATAAAGAGTTCAAATCTCCAATCTAATTTTTTTTAAAAATTCACACATATACATTTAAAAAAGATGGAAATATGATGACAAAATATAAACTAAATAGGCATGAATATGCTAAGACCCTCCAAAAGAGTCTTATCTATATGACCTATTTTTTAAGCGGTTGAATTTAATTCAATGGTTTAAAAATTTGAACTCGACGTGCTAACCAAGAGCTCTCCCTTATAAAAACAAAATAAAAATTACAATTGAGAAAAAAAACTTAAAAATTTTAGAAAATTTTTAAAAAAAAAAACCACGGTTCCTCTCCTTCCTCAGCAGCCAATGCCACTGCCACTACCACCACCTCGTTGGCCATTGTCATGGCTTAGATTGCTTTGAGATTGCAACCAAAATCTTTTAATTTTAACCGTCAGATAGAAATCTTATGATAAAAAAGGGTCTCATGGTAAGACCATTTTAAAGAGTCTTACCATAGCATTTCCCTAAACTAAATACATGGTTTTTTTTTTTTTTTTTTTTGCTAAAAGAAAAACTAAACACATGATTGATTTTATGAACTAGACTCTTTCCTTATTTACAAGGCATGATAAAACTCGTAATTCTAATACCTGCTTTAAATTCGTATTTAGAAGAAAAAAGGAAATGCTGTGGTAAGACCTTTTGGAAGGGTCTTACCGTAAGATTCATTTACTGGCCATTGGATTTGTATCTAGTAGTTAAAATTTGACAAGCTCATTACAGGTTAAATAAACTTGCACACACAATATTAATAAACAAAAATTAAAAAAATAAAAATAAAAAAGGCTGACGAGAAGCTGTTTCTCCCCCACCTCCAAGAGGAGTTGTCGTAGTTCTTCTCCACTTTACCAGAGGTGCAATGACAGCACAGAGGCACGAAGATGACACAAGGTGTAGAGACTTTGCCACCCCTTTCGTTTGGGCCTCAAAACAACAGCGGCCAAATCGAGATAGAACCATCCACGATGCCTCCACCCAATCCACCGCCTTGGGTCATAAGATTCTATTGAGATTTCGACACCACCCTCGCTAACCTTAGGTTGAGATCGCAAGGGGCCAATGCCACGCACCTGCTGTCAATGGCGTGAGTCGGTTTGCGATCCATTGTGGTTGCATGTTGATTCTCCTCGCATCTCGAGCCGAGATGGTTGCAACCACCGAGGCTGATGCATCGACCCCCTCCGTCTTTGACGACCCCCTCAATGACACTAATCTCAACCAAAGGATCTAGAGTACATAGTGATGTCCACTGTGGGTTTGTCTCGAACCCGTTGAGACCACCATGGGTTCATCTCGTGTAACGCCCCTTTATGGATGTCACAATAATTGTTACTTTTACCGTTAATATCATTATTTAGAGATAAACAATTCAAGTAAAGTACTTACACTAAAGTAGATATCCCAGGAAAACATGCAAATTTTTTTTTAAACTACTTATCGGGTTTGCCTCACTCACCTCGATTAGCCCAACGAAACACTTAGTGTTTGACTAATTGATCACCTATAGAAATGGTTAGTTCACAAATACAATCATTTACTAAATTATAGACACACAAAACTTCAAATAATGTTTAAATCTCTCGAGAAAATTACTTATATGTTCAAATAGTTTAATCATACTAAAACAAAGAAACATGGCATAGTCCTCGAGAAACCACAATTAAGAAAATATTAAACAGTCTCCAAAGTTTACAGGAAAATAAATCAAGTCTTAAATCAACATCAGTGCAGAAAGAAACATTAATAATGAAATCATTTTTGAAGTGATTGATTCTTTTTATGGCATGATTCTGTTTTCAATCTAACACTCCTAGCCACACGCCTTTCTTTGTCCTCCACCTATTTCATCTACCTTTTGTTTTTGTCCGCAACATGATATAAAACTAAGTAAGCATAAGCTTAGTAAGTGCACTTTCTTATCTCACAACATAAAATATGAACTTTCATAAAAACACAACATAATATCATAGTCATAAACGTAATAGTACACAAGGCACATGTTTATATATATTTATATGTATATATATATATATTTCATTTAAACTTTCGTATTAAAACATTATTCATTTTATTTTTAGGGGCCCAAGCGTTGCACCATTAATATTATAGGTGTGCTATCATGAGAGGAGTGGGGTAGCTAGTCCCAAACCAAACATGATAAGTCCAAACCTTCGGGATATCATAAATAAAAACATAGGGTGTGCAACGCTTAATTAAATAATACATACATACATAGATATATATATATATATATATATATGTATAAACTTTCTTTGAAATCTTGTCATAAACCATTAAACATGAACATAAAAATATCCTTAGGAAAATTCATCGTAAAAGGTCTTGAAATAAGAACATTAAATCACAAACCTTCAGTTATAAAACATTGCTTAATATTTTCATAAACTTTATCATGTTGTAGGTGAGAATGTATTTACTTGACTTGCTTAATTACTAGACCTTAAATTGGATGATGTTGCTACGGTTCTTGGTGTGCTCGTTTTTTGGCGTGTTCATGTCAATCATTCATATAATACATAAAATAAATATTCATGATTATGATATCATTTAATACTATATTACATCATCATACATTATTCTTAACGAAACAAAGCATCTTTGAGTCACAAACATACACTTAGAGTCAAGAAACACAAAGACAGAAAACTTGACCTTTAGTCACTTAGAGAAATTAATCTCAACTTATAATCATGAATAAAGTGTAAGAATTATTCCATAACATCGCTAACAAATATAAACATCACTTGAATTTTCTTCTCTTGAAAATATTAATTCAAAATAACTTCTTCTAATTTTCAAAACATATAAGTAAATCTGCCAATTATAAAAACTGACTGACTTTTAAAGATTAATAACCATATATCTTTCAATTCATATACAATTAGAGCATGAAAATTTATAAGAATAAAGTTAAGGAATAAAGTTAACACATATATATAATGCTTAGATTTTTCTTTGGCCATAAAAATTTCATTTGATAATTAAAATAAATCATATAATCAATACTTCAAAATCTGCCAGCAAAGTTTGGGCAGTGAGCCGTCCTAATAAAAAATTATATATTAAATTATTTATGCCATAAAATTATTTATAAAATTAGTACATATAATAGACACATAAAATAATAACATATCCAAAATTTAGCTTCAAATAAATTCGGAGTAATTCAAAACACATGTTCTAATTTAGAGTTAATATTAACATCAGACATACTAAACAACGAACATATTTCATTCAAACATTTTTATAAAATCAAATATGTATGATATGCTTTTGAAATTTTTATATGATATGCTTAACATATAAATATAAGTTAGAAAAATAATAAATCATGCAAAACATATTTAAATATATGATTTATCATCTCATGAATTACATAGAGCGTATCAGGCAGACATTTATAACCATTGAGTACTTCTGAATTAACAAATTTTATCTTAAAATATAATAAGGATATGAAGCTAAAAATTTACAAACATTTAGTTAACGTATCAACAATGATTTGTAATTTTTACAAAATCAAACGATGCTTTTTGCTCCGTAAACAGACTGTATAATACTCAAATACAAATCTGCTAGCAAATAAAATTTCATGAGCAGTATTTGATTGAAAGGTCATAACCCTAGAAATATTTTGAATGAAAATTTATAAAAAAAAATCTCAGATATTCCTAACATATATATGCACATCATATCCAAAAATTACAGCAAAATAAAATCATTTGATTTCAAAACATGATTAGCCACCTTACCAACAAACTGAAAATCCTAGAATTCTTTTATCACACTCTAACAACAAAACCGTATTTTCATGAAATTTCATGATATCATATGAGCATAAATGCTTTCAACCATAATGTAACATTGTTATAATCAAAGTAATAGACAAAATAATTTATTTTGCATACAAACATACATGCATACACATTCACAATCATAAAAGAACAATTTTTTAACAAAGTTTATCACAAAACAATATACATCAATAATAAAAATTCAAAACCATGAAAACTTTAAAATATACATTTAATTCTTATGTTTTCTTCAACAATCACGAATACTTGCACACAAAATCTCTAAAAATAATTCCTTCTACTTTGGCTTGAAAGAAAATAAGAGTAATGAATTCTTGGCTTTGAGGATTAGAGAAATGATGGACGCTTATGAACATGAATTTGAGAGTGGGTAAGGGAGATAATTTCCTTTGGCTGGAGATTAAGAGAATAAATACTTTGATGGCTTAAAGATATATTTATGGGTTTATGAGAGAGAAGAGATTAGATGAGTATAGAAAACTCTAATCCTAATCTAATTAGATTTTCTCCTTTTTAAATGAGTGTAATCCTAATCTAATTAGATTTTTCCTTTTTTTCTTTTTCTTTTTCTCTTTTTTTTTTCTAAACACGGATTCACCGTGATTATTTTCTTTTCGTTGCTATACATCTAATTTAATATATATAATATAATATCTTAATAATAAAAACGGTTATATAATATAATATAATATAATTATAAATATATAATTATTTATATACAACAATAATATTTACTTCTATGACCCCAAAAAAATATTAATTTACACATTATATTTTTTGAACTTTATATTATTTAGTTTCTTAACGCCATAATAAAAAAATGCTACACATGTAATTATCATGACATCATTAATATCATAAAAATAAGAAAATATGCAACAAAATTCATGTTATCATAAAAAATATAGCTCTAGGGCATACATAACTCTAGAGTATTATAAAGATTATAATTTAGAGCAAGTTGAAACTCTCAAAAAGGACAATAAATACTTTATGCTTATCATCATTTTCGACATGAGCTTATCGAGCACATCGATCATACGTGACCGTCACCTACAACATTAATAAACAAAAAAATTAATTTACTTAACATAAATAATAATAACTCATAAAATATCATGTTCTAACATTTAATTAATGTAAATATCTGTAGGAGAAAATTACAGACGTTACATCTCGAACCCATTGTAGCGTGATTCCACAGCCAGCAACGCCACCCGCCACCCCTCGACCAGAGTTGATGATGACCCCCCTCCGTCGAGAGATCCTTCCCTTCGGTAGTGGCTACTTTTTTTTTTAGTGTTTTTTCAATTTGTTAAAAGAAAAAGTGATTGGGTGAAGGTGTTTTTACTTTTGTTTTTGTGAGACTTAGTTTTTAAACCATTGAATTTATTCCAACGGCTTAAAAAAATAGGTCTTATAATAAGACCGTTCTTAGGGAGTGTTATCAGAGCAGGCCCCAAATGAAAATTAATTGATAAAGAGAGGACAAAAAATTAACGAGGAGACAAAAGGGAGTTGAAAAGTGACATGACAAAGAAGAATGGAGAAAGAAATTGCCCATTAATAATTCCCATCTTACGAAACAAAAACACCAAAATGTGGGGACAAACTCCCACTGCCCCAGGTCCACCTCTCTCAATTGTATAAACAAAAAATAGTTTACCATTTTTTTTATTTCACCGCCAAACAATCAAAACCCCACAAGGAAAAATAGCAAAACCCTTCAATTATTGCATTAAAGACAAAATTTGAAAAAAAAATATTTTTAATTTATTAATTTTATAAAATATTTGACAAATATAATTAATATTAATTTTTTAATTTAAAAGTTATTACAATTTAAAATTTATATATATTATAATATTTTAAACTAAAAATTAATTTTAACCACACTTATCAAACTCTTCCTCGTTATTTTGCTTCTGGTATCTTTTAATTCACGTAATTTCACAAAATTAAAGCTAATATTAAAAATTCATCTTGGAAAGATATCCTTTTCTTCACAGATATCTTCAACCTTATTAATCTAAGCCAAAAAAGAAAAAGAAAGTTATTTGGTGATATTTTCATGTCGAATTTTAAACCAGTTTCAGAATAAATAGGAAAATTTTAACCGAATTCGAGAATTCTATTATTAAACTCAAACTCGGAAGAAGCTTATGTAATTTTCCATGGGCTTTTTTTCCTCAATTTAGACACGATGATGATGATTGATGAATCAATCATAGCATCAACAAATCAGAGCATAGCAAAATCAAACAAACCCCATTTTGGAACTTCTCTTCTCCCCTCTTCCGCCATGATACCCAAAAAAAAAAGAGAAAAAAAAGATGGCGGATTCCAGTTCGAGCAGTAGAAGTAGAAGCAACATGAGCAGCAACGGAACATCATCAATAACGAGCATATCCCAAGACCATCTCTTGACAATCCTTCTCCTTTTGCCTTTTCAATCAATTCTCTCCTTCTCCATGACTTGCAACAAGTTTAGGTCCATCGCTTCCTCCGACTCTCTCTGGGAGTCCCTTTGCAGAAGAGACTGGGGGCCCACTTTTGTTGATGCTCTTCTTAATCATCGGATTCAGATTCCATGGATGAAGCTCTACAAGCAACTGTCTCAGCTGGACTCTGTTTCATGCTGTAAACTCTCTGATTCAGATTCCATGGCTTATCCACACCCACCCTCCTCAAGAGCTTCTCATTCTCTCAACTTTGTCTCTGATTGTTTGGTCTTGTTTGGCGGTGGCCATGAGGGAGGTCTGTTTCTGTCCTTCTTCTTTTTCTTTTCATATTATTACATCACAAGAAGTTGTTGTTAGTTTTTGAGTGATTTGATAGTTAATACTTAATAAGATGCTTTATGTATATATAAATTGGATTGAAATGGGATTTGGTTAAATTTGTTGTTTTGTTCTGTTCCTTCTCTTTTGGGGGGTCTCTTGGTTCTTAGATAGATGGATCTTTTTTTTGGACAAAAAGGAGGAATAACTATGATAGTAGAATATAGTACGGAACATATTAATTATTAATTTGAGTCGGTGAGTTATTTTCCTGAGTATTCTCTGCTTAATAATTAATTGGTTAGTTATTTGTAGCAGGTGCATTTATTTATTAAGAATTATATATTCCCACTTGAGAAATGAGAATTAACAACCTATTTGAGACGTAAACTTTGGTAAATATATTTTGTGCTGGAATTCTTCTTTTTTAAAAAAATTGTATAACTAGTACTTAAACCAGATACAAAGCAATAACTTAACGACTGGTGTGAAACCACTAGACAATAAGCTGGTCATTCATAGAAATTCACTGGTGCCCCAGCTAAGCTGTAGAGTTTCCCTCTGAATTCCAAGAATAAAAACATCCTGAGAATAAATGATTCCTGGTTTTGAAAGCTAGAATTATTTGGTGTTAAAAGCTTTGTTCTATGTCTTTAGCTAAGCTACGTAGTTTTCGTCCAAATTTCAAGCATAATTGTATCTGAGGATAAATGATCTCTGGCGTCCTTGTGCGGAAAGCCGTACAGGCAATACGTGTAGCATGTAGGCGTCTACAGTCTGCTCCTGGTTACTAAACCGCTAACTAAACTGGTTTTTGGAATGTGAGCCAAGACAGCATAATAAGATAGGTCGAACTTACTAAAGCAAGCGCCCATCTAAACGATGTTCGTGGTCTTGGCTACTTCTACTTCTAAGTTCTTTTGATGAAATAAGGTCTTATACAGAGCTTTGCTTCTCAGTTAGCTGAAATTTTAGTCTCTATTTCTTTCCCGGAACTCGGGAGTATCCACGTGTAAGTTTTAGGTTGCGGTCTCACACCAGAGTTTATTATTTCAGGATCACATATAGAATCTTTTTGTTGATGCTAGATAGGTACCATGTCAAGTATGTTATGGGACCCCTATTGCGGTTAACTACAATCACCAAAGCAGTGAATATGATGATCAGAATGGTACAAACGTCTCTTTGGCTGGTCCTCAAATTGTAATTGCTGCTATTATTTTTATAGAACTGCATTTTGCATTCAAGGTTTACCCATATTCTGCTCACAATGGTAAAATTTATGTCACACAGTAGTTGATATAAAATACAGTATAAATGAAACGATGCTACCATAAATGATACAAGGCATACGAAGATATAAATTTCACTCTTCGATGCATTAGTCAAGGAAAGGCATATGACAGAGTAGGATATCAAAGAACTTTGTAAATAATAAGTGCAAGCCTCAATTTGCCCCCTTGACCTTCTATTTTTGCAAGAATGAGTTGTCTTAAAATTCCTACTTTCTGAAAATCGTCTTATCACCAACTTGTTCAAAGCTTTTTTCAAATGTTTGTTGACTAAGGTGATTGTTTGAAGAGTTTTGTGAATGCATGTAGAACATCTCTAATTCTGCGACAGATGATTGGTTTAAATCATTTTGAAAGTGAGATCATGAAAAGATTGCAGGGTAATCATCCTATAACCAAATGGCCGTTTTACAAATTTAGCAAGAGTTAAGATGGATTCCGTTTTTATAGAAGTTATTGTTGTTGCCACTAAAGTGAGCATACCATCTTCATACAATCATCACAACCGAAAAATCTTTATGGTTGTTTCTAGGCTAGGTCATTTTTATCTTTCCTGATTCTTTATTGTGCTTTTAGGTTCTTTTTATCGTTTTATCGATCAATGATTCTGTTTCTTCTTCCTGTTCTACTTAGGACGCCATCTTGATGACACGTGGGTGGCACACATTGGTAATGGTTGTCAAAGAATGTTGAAGTGGCAGAAGGTTAACTCAGGAATTCCAAGTGGGAGATTTGGACACACATGTGTTGAAATTGGTGATGTTCTAGTTCT
The DNA here is from genome assembly GCA_025403435.1 of Artocarpus heterophyllus. Classification (NCBI taxonomy): domain Eukaryota; kingdom Viridiplantae; phylum Streptophyta; class Magnoliopsida; order Rosales; family Moraceae; genus Artocarpus; species Artocarpus heterophyllus. The sequence goes on from CM046339.1 coordinate 20,686,495, forward strand.
ATTCGGAGGCATTGATGATCATGGTAGCCGTCTAAATGATACATGGGTGGGACAATTAGCATGCCATGAGACACACGGTATCACATTGTCATGGAAGCCGCTTGATGTAGGAACCATCACCCCACCCCACCGGGGGGCTCATGGAGCATGCTACATGGGTAATCGGAAGATGGTTATCCATGGAGGGATTGGGCTAAATGGAATCAGATTGGGTGACACATGGGTTTTAGAGCTCTCCGAAAACTTTGGTTTTGGAACATGGTATGAAATAGTGACACGTCCATCTCCTCCTGCTCGTTCAGGACACACATTGACATGCATTGGCGAATTTCGAGCGGTTCTTTTTGGAGGCAGGGGATCAGAGTATGAAGTTCTTAATGATATATGGCTCTTGGACTACGACGACGATTCCTTTAAGTGGATACAAATATTATACGAACTACAAAACATTCCCGAAGGAATTTCCCTCCCTCGAGTTGGTCACTCAGCTACTCGCATATTGGGGGGTCGAGTGCTGATTTATGGAGGGGAAGATTCATCCAGACACCGTAAAGATGATTTCTGGTTATTAGACTTGAGTGTGGTTCCATCCATTAGAATGCAGCAAGCTAAACTGAACTCCAAGCAACTGTTGGCGAAATTGTGGAAAGGGTTAAAGGTAAAATCTTATAAACCCAAGTGCCGATCTTTCCATCGTGCCTGCGCAGATAACTCCGGCCGGTATTTGTATGTCTTTGGAGGAATGGTGGATGGCTTACTTCAGTCTGCTGAGCCGGCTGGGCTAAGGTTTGATGACGAGCTATTTTTAGTGGATCTTGTGCTTCAGATGTAAAAAGGAATAAGACTTGTGTGCTTGGATGCGTTGTAGCATTCGTGAGTACTATCCAATGATAATGACGTGGTCTTGTAAAAAGTAGCCGTAGCTTGTAGATAATTTGTTTATTTTGCTTGCTTTTCTTGCTAAGGCAGACCAGCAGGTTGTGGGATGAGCTATAATTTTGATGATGAAAGCAACTTCAACTCTCTCTCTCTCTCTAAAATGTGTCACTGGGCGCATACATGTGTTAGCTTCTTTTTTTTTTTTTTTTTTTTTTTTTTTGAGATAGCGCGACGCTTTTAACACGGGGACAAAGCGCCAATTTTGAAAGAATTTATTGTCAACCTCTTGCATACATGAGTTGGTCCGATCTATGAGGGAAGATGTTGCATCAATATTTCAATTTCAATTTCAATTCAAACATGGGTTTGATTAACACTTTATGTTTTGAGAAATATTTACCATCCAAAAAGAGGAAAATCAATGCAGGATTCTATTCTACAAACCCATCAATATAAAATTTTTCAAAAATATCCGATTAGGATATTTCATTTTATTGTGGATGCACTCGCGTGCACACACTTTTTGTATTCCTCCAACTTAATATGTTTAAGTAAAAAACATGTAACATAAAAATTTTTAGCAGAAACATTAATGTTAAAGGTGCAACGGTCACAGCCTTTGTTACGTTTTTTAGCGTAAACTTCTCAATGTTACACCTTTGTAATGTCATTGTTGCGTTTAATGGCTATTACATTATGTTTTTCATCTTTACTTGTTGCGTTGGAGTGAGGATCCCAAGAAGAACCGTACAAAAGCCATATGTATGTACGAAGGTATGTATATGCATGCATGTATAAAATTGACATTCACAGAAAAAAAAAAATGACAGTAACTAAATCTAGCGGTCCAAAATGGAGTTGTGCAGAAATCTTAATACACTTGGATCTTTGACCTTTTTTTCCTTTTTTTTTTTTTCGTTTGTCTGTGATAGTTACGAGCTATGGTTGAACGGACTTGGAAGAGATAAGTATTCATCAGACCTCAATTGGGTCACTTTTTGTTATGTACATGAAAATTAGGCCTCATATTATTTTTTTTTGCACCATTAATATTTTTTTTCATTTTTTAAATCTTCGACTCATATTAGTTTTGAAATATAATATGTTCAAATCATACCTAAACAAAATTTCACCATATAGCTCTTCCTCTCTCTTTCCTCACTCTTAATATCTTTCTTTTTTTGTGCATTTTGATCTTTTTTTATAACCTTCGGCAATCCTATGGTTAAAAACTCCGCTCTCTCTCTCACACACACACACTTTCACACACACAATATAAACACCCTCCAATTCAGCAATCTATGGAAAACGGCACCTAAGTAGCAAACTTCGTACGAGTAAAGAGTGAAATGAAGGACTATTGTAGAACATTCATGGGGAACTTGTACTATGCTACAAGGGTGATAGGTCACTTATAGTTTCAACTATTTCTTAATTTTAGTCACAACAAAAATTTTCTAACTAAAAGTTTCGTGGCTAAAAGTTTTAATCACAACAAAAATTGAATTAAAGTTTGTGACTAAATACATATTACTTACAACATTTTGTTGTGGCTAAAAGATTTGTTAAAAATTGTTGTAACTAAAAGTCTAGTTAGTTTTTGTAGAGATTATATGTCAAAAGGCTACACAAAGGGCATTATTTCATACACTTCAAAAAACAACACAATTTATTTATGTATTTACACCTAAAATATATTTGAAATTTGGATGTGTGACCCACACGAGGTAGCCAACAAAGCTATGGTTCTTCTTCCTATGTGGCTTCTTGTTCACAAACTGCTGCCAATGACCTATCCTGGTTCATTATAACGGAGGTTTGAACCACATTAATTCTCAACTATCTTTCCATTAAGGTGGACAAGGGAAAGGAAAAACTAATAGTTGGCAAGGGTTGTCAACCTCTTTTTTATTTTGGGTTAATTACTAGGTGTAAAACAAAATCGCGATTTCCGGAAGAATGTCATATCCATACCTCTTACTTTTAATTATTTATTAATTTATCCCTCTATTTTAATAAACTGTAAAGACATCATTTGAATTTGAAAAACTTATTTTAATTTTATCTCTCATAGATTTTTCGACCAAAAAAAAAAAGAAAAGATAAAACAAAGATACACTTAATTAGAATGAATTTGTTTTTAAAACATATTTTTATTCTTGAGAAATTTTTTTTAAAAAAATATTCTAACGTTCAAAAAAGCCATAAAATTTAATATCTTTTTTTTTTGGAAATTTGATGATTTGTTTAATGATTTTTTATGTCTTTAAATCTATAAGATATTTTTCATAACTGCCTAAAAGTAATTATGTCATTTTGCCCAATTTTTCTATGTTGGACCTTTTATATAAAAATGAGCCCAACATAAGTAGTATAAAAAATTATTAAGCCAAGTTATAAGGACAAGGTAATTAATTAATTACAAATTAATTAATTAATTAATTATTCAATGCTAAGCATGAACAATTAAAGGTGATTAAGGAAAATAATTTCCAAAAGAATTTTGAGTCGAAGGATTTAAATTTAATTAATCATTTTAAGTACTCAAGTGGCCAGTTAGCTAATAAAGAGGAAATTCTTAAGAAAATATTTAATTTCCTTTTTTACAATATGTTAAACTAATTAGCATAAAGCAAGTTAAGTTTACACTACTATGGAGTGTTTTTCTACAAGATATAAAAATAGTGAATTAGAACATCACGAGTTAGCAAATCCTATTTCTGAAAATCAAATAAGTAGGAATCTCGTCTATAGCATGAAAACTACGGTTTTTAAATTTAAGTGTTTTTACATGTTTTTATAAAACTATGAAAATGCATGATCAGTATTGTGTCATGTCATAATATGCCATGTTGAGATATGCTATGTCTATGACTTATTATGTCACGTTTACGTTATGTGATATGTTATGCGTGATGTTGTTACACAGTATTGAATTATATTGCACACTCATTTTATGTTAAGTATGGTTATGTTTTTATGTTATATGATGTTATGTAGTAACATGTCATACTATATACATAGAATAAGATAAGTGTAATAAATATGATAGGTTAAATTAAGAGTGTCATACCAATCTCTCGACTTACAGGGAGACATTCAGTTCATTTTATGATCTCGATGTCGTTGGGGATCTTTGCAAACCCTAACCTCCGATGATCGGGCGCAATCGGTATGAACATCCAGGCCCATTAAGCATGACAAGGTAGATACATAAGATATATTCATAATGAAGCATAATAAGCTCATGCATGTTTTGATAAATGTTTTAATTTATTTTTTGCGAGCATTAGTTCTGTAATGTCCTACTGTTGGAACATTAGTACGCAGTAAAATTTTAAAAATTTTAAATTAGAGTATTTTCAAAAATACAAGTTAGACATGTTATATACATAAATTAATGATAGATCTTACCAAGCTTTTGTATACTGAAGTAGGCTTGAACCTGCGTAGAGAAGAACATTCCAGAAGAGCCTCAACCAACTGGTCTTCTTTGCTATTCTCTATCCACGATCGGAGTGTGGGCGGTCACACGTCGTACAGCTCTTTCTCAGGTGACTCTTCGTCTAACCACTTGAGAAGACCAAGAGCTAAAGTTCATGATGTTAAACAGTAGCTCTTAAGGAGTTTTAGAGTTTCCACTACAGTAAATTCAAGATTATAAGACCTTTATTTAACGACCGTTTCTAAAAAATAATCGTAATAAGGAAAAAAAACATGACGAGTTACGCCTGCGAAAACGAAAACTGCCGTGGTGTTGGCAGGAGCTACCATGATGGTTTTTAAAACACCGTCGTGTAAGATTAAATCTTTCATGACGGTTTTTATAAAAACTGTCGTGGAAGCTTTTAAAATCTTAGAAAATTTAATCTTTCACGACGGTTTTAATAAAAACCATCGTGGAAGGTTTAGATGTTTAAAATTTTTAGTATCTTGTCTAATTTAACCTTTCACGATGGTTTTTACAAAAACCGTCATGGAAGGTTCTGCATGTTTGAAATTTTTAGTAGCCCGCCAAATTTAATCTTTCACAAAGGTTAAATTTGGGCAAGAAACTAAAAATTTCAAACATACAAACCTTCCACGATGTTTTTTATAAAAATCGTCGTGAAAGGTTAAATTTGACGACATAGTAAAAATTTCAAACATGAGAACCTTCTACGACGGTTTTTTTGTTTTTACACCTTTTACAACGGTTTTTATAAAAACCGTCGTGAATTCCACGACGATTTTTACATAGAGACAAACTTGGTCAATTTGTAAAGGCTCTAGACTTAAGAAACCCTAGTGAACAATCGTCGATTTTTGTATTCTTCATCTTCGTCAACCTCTCTATCAAATTTGTTTGTGATGGAGAATCTTGGTGAGAATCCTCAAAGAATGCTGATGAAAGATTTCATGCATCCGATTCACACTTTAACTCCTTCATGTATTGTGTTTCCATCAAATCTTCCAGAACAAGATTTTAAGCCAATCATGATTCAACTTTTACCAACTTTCTTTGGATTACAAAGCGAAAATCCTTATGTTCAAATTTGTGTATTTGAGAAAGTTGTCGCCACTTTCCATAACCACCCTCATATTGTTGATTCCATCAAATTGAAATTCTTCCCTTTCTCACTAAAAGATAAAGCCAAAAGTTGGCTCTATTCTTTAAGACCTCGATCCATCAAATCATAGAATGACATGATATCTGCTTTCTTCCACAAATACTTCCCATATCAAAAGACCAACAATCTCAAGAAACAAATTTTGACTTTCTCCCAAAACGATCATGAAAATTTCTATGAAGCTTGGGAAAGGTTCAAAGATTTGTTGAGTCAATGTCCTCACCATGGTTACGAGAATTGGCATCTTGTCAGCTTCTTCTACGAAGGACTCACAAGTCATGATCGCCAATATCTTGAAATGATGTGCAATGGAAAATTTTTACACAAGGATCCTAAAGAGGCCAAGGAATTTCTTGATGAATTTGCTTAGAAAGTTCATTTGTGGGCTGAATTAGATATTTCTCATAATACTAATAAGTCTCGATTAACTGGAGTTCATCAATTGAAGGAAGAGGATAACTACAACCTTAGGGTTCAAGTTGAAAACCTTACAAAAGAATTAGAAATCCTCAAAGCAAAGAATGAGAAAGGAAGTCATGTAGTCACAAGAGCTGAACTAAAAGGAACAAATTTTGTGAATAAAAGGTTTGAACAACAACCACTAGACTATCATGTTTAGTAGGAAGTGATAAGAGAACATGAGGAATGATGTAATGCCTTAAGGACAAATCATAAGCCTTGTATTCCTTATCCTGAAACTTTTAATCCTGATGGAAGAAACAACTTGAATTTTGACAGGAGGAATTCAAATTAAGAGCAATCATTTGGAAATCAATGGAGAATTGAAGAAGAAATGTACTCAGGGGAAAATGTTCCTCAACATGATTCACACTCAAGCAAATCTCTTGAAGAAACAATGCAAGCATTCATTGAGATACAAAACAAGCATGTGAGAAAATTGAAGCTACTTTAACATAAATGACAAAAGAAATTTCAAAATTGAATGAAAAATGTTCATCTTAAGCTCTGGTCATTTCTAAAGGACAAAACATGATACAAACCTCTAACACTAAAGAAAAGGATGAAGAGGTTAGTCATGTTACTACTCGTAGTGGTAAATTAGTGGAAAAATCAAACACCACAGATGTGAGTAATGAAGAAGATGTTCCCCAAAGAGAAGAAGAAGAAGAAGTGAATAAGTTTTCAATAAAAGCCCCTTTTCCTCAAGATCTTCAACCCACTAAGAAAGTGCCAGAAAATTATGAACACATCTTGGAACATTTGAAGCAAGTTCGAATCAATCTTCCTCTTTTGTAAATTCTCAAACAAGTGCCTGCTTATGCCAAAGTGATGAAAGATTTGTGCACTGTGAAAAGGAAACATCATGTCCTAAAGACTGCATTCTTGACTGAGCAACTAAGTGCAGTTCTTGAGCAAAAAGCACCGGTCAAATATAAAGATCCTGGTTGTCCCACAATCACCTGTTACATAGGAACCCATGAAATTACTCAAGCCCTATTAGACTTAGGAGCAAGCGTCAATCTCATGCCCTATTCTATTTACTCACAACTAGGCCTTGGAGAGATTAAGCCAACATCTATGGCCTTGCAATTGGCAAACCGATCCATCAAGAAACCACGAGGGATAGTTGAAGATGTTTTGTTGCAAGTTGATAAATTTTATTATCCTGTGGATTTTCTCATTTTAGACACTCAAACCGAGGTGGATATGGAATCAAAAAGTCCTATCATCCTCGGAAGACCTTTCTTAGCTACGGCTAATGCTTTCATCAATTGTCAAAATGGTCTCATGAAAATCTCTTTTGGAAATATGACTCTTGAAGTGAATGTTTTCCATATTGGGAAGCAATTTCAAAGCAATGATGAGTGTTCTTACACTGAAATCATTGATGATGTTGTTCATGAAGAATTTTAAAAGTGAACCAATGTGCTTGAAGAAATCTTTCAAAGTCCTAATCATGAAAATCCCGATCCCATTTCTGATATTCCCAAACATTCACTTGACAAGGAAACAAAGTTTTGGCAACCACATTTTGAATTGTTTCCAGAAGGAGAAAAGCCAAAACCATCCACTGAAGAAATCCCAAAAGTTAAGTTAGCCCAACTTCTTGAAGGACTGAAGCATGCATTTTTAGGAGGTGATGAATCTTTTCCTATCATCATTTCATCCAAACTCGATGAATCACAAGGGCGATGGTTAATTAATATGTTACGCAATCATAAAAATGCATTGGGTTGGACAATAGCTGATATCAAGGGTATTAGCCCCTTGATTTGCTCCCATCATATTTAATTGGAAGAAGGTGCTAATCTAAAAAGAGACCCCCAAAGAAGACTAAACCCAACAATGAAAGAAGTCGTGAGGAATGAAGTTTTGAAACTGTTAAATGCGGGTATCATTTACCCCATTGCGGACAGTAGATGGGTCAGTCCAACTCAAGTTGTACCTAAGAAGTCTGGTGTAGCTATGATAAAGAATGAAAAAGGAGATTTTGTCCCTGTAAGAATTGTCACTGGATGACGTATGTGCATTGATTATCGAAAATTAAGTGGTGCCACTTGAAAAGACCATTTCTCACTCCTATTCATCAATCAAATCTTAGAATGTGTAGTTGGTCATCATTTCTATTGCTTTCTAGATGGATATTCAGGATATTATCAGATAGAGATAGCATTAGAAGATTAGGAAAAGACCATGTTTACATGTCCTTTTGGTACTTTTGCTTTCTACAAATGCCATTCAGACTTTGCAATGCTCTAGCTACATTTCAAAGATACATGATGAGCATTTTCAATGATATGGTTAAGGAGATTATGGATGTTTTCATGGATGATTTGGCTATTTTTGGTGATTCGTTTGATACTTGTCTACTTAACTTGGAAGCTGTTTTGAAAAGATGTGAAGAAAAAGACCTTGTGTTAAATTGAGAAAAATGCCATTGTATGGTTCCATCTAGCATAGTTCTTGGACACATTGTCTCTGAAAGAGGAATTGAAGTTGATCCAGCTAAGATTGAGCTTATTTCAAACATGGCCATTCCAAAGATTGTTAGAGATGTTCGATCTTTCCTTGGACACATTGGATTCTATCGGAGGTTCATTCAAAATTTTTCAGCCATATCAAGACTATTGTGTAATCTCCTGTTGAAAGATGCAGTGTTCAAATGGACAAAAAAATGTGAAGAATCTTTCCAAACACTGATATCTAAGTTGACTTCTGCACCTATCATGCAATCCCCTAATTGGAGTTTACCATTTGAAATCATGTGTGATGCAAGCAATTATGCTGTAAGAGCCGTCTTAAGTCAACGAAGGGAAGGAAAACCTTTTGTAGTGTACTATGCAAGTAAAACCTTGAACAATGCTCAAATGAATTACTCAACCACTGAAAAGGAATTACTTGCTGTAGTATTTACACTTGATAAGTTTCGTTTATACCTAATCGGTTCACCCATCACTGTTTTCACTGATCATTCAGCCCTTAAGTATCTCTTTTCTAAAAAGGATGCTAAGGCCCGGCTTATCAGGTGGATCCTTCTTCTGCAAGAGTTTGATTTGACTATCAAGGACAAGAAACGAGTTGAGAATGTGGTAGCTAACCACTTATCTCATTTAGAAGTCAATGATTCTGTCGATGGTTCACCAATTCATGATGAATTTCCTGATGAACATTTGTTCTCTGTTACCAAGTTACCTTGGTATGCACACATTGTCAATTATTTGGCAACCAGAGAAATTCCATCTGCTTGGAGTTTGCAAAACAAAAGAAAGTTTTTGGTTGAAGTACGTAACTTTTACTAGGATGACCCGTACCTTTTCAAATACTGTCGTGATCAAATCATGAGATGTTGCATTCTTGAAGATGAAGTGTATAGTGTCTTAAAATTCTGTCACACTGATGCATGTGGTGGTCATTTTTCTGCCAAGAAAACTACCGCAAAGGTCCTCCAGTGTGGGCTTTATTGGCCCACTCTATCCAAAGACACTTATCACTATTGTCGTTCTTGTGAAAATTGTCAAAAGTTAGGTACTTTGTCTCATCGCCATATGATGCCTCTAAACCCAATTATAGCAATTGAAATATTTGATTGCTGGAGAATAGACTTTATGGGACCTTTTCCACCTTCTTCTGGGTACCTATACATCCTTCTTGTTGTAGAATATGTTTCAAAATGGGTGAAAGCCGTTGCATGCCATTCTAATGATAATATAACTGTTATAAAGTTCTTGAAAGAAAACGTGTTATCTAGGTATGGTAAGCCACATGTTATAATCAGTGATCAAGGCACACATTTTTGCAACCATTCTTTTGAAGCTTTGATGCAAAAGTATGGTGTGATTCATAAAGTTTCAAGTGCCTGTCATCCACAGATAAATGGACAAGCTGAGTTAGCAAATAGAGAGATCAAACAAATCTTGGAAAAAACAGTGAATCCCGATCGAAAAGATTGGTCCTCATGTCTTCAAGATGCACTTTGGGCATACCATACAACGTACAAAGCTCCTTTAGGAATGTCTCCCTATAGGCTCATCTTTGGAAAAGCCTGTCATTTTCCTGTAGAACTTGAACATAAAGCTTATTGGGCTATTAAAGCTCTCAACTTTGATCTTAGTGCTGCAGGTATTGAACGGAAGCTTTAACTCTCTGAACTTGAGCAATTAAGGAACAATGCTTACGACAATTCACGGATTTACAAGTCAAAAATGAAAGCATTCCATGACAAGCAGATTCTGAGAAAGAACTTTGTGCCAAATCAACGGGTTCATCTTTATGAATCCCGACTTCACCTTCATCCTGGTAAGTTAAAATCACAATGGACAGGTCCATATATTATGAAACAGGTTTTCCCAAATGGTGTTGTTGAAATTGAAGATCCATCCGATGAAAGGATACTCAAAGTAAATGGCCAGAGACTGAAAAGCTACATAGAACGGATAACTGAGCCCGAAGATGTCACTCTTATGGCTCCAGTTTACCAACCTTGAGTAGTTTTTTTTGTAAATATTTATTTTTGTTGTTTGTTTTCTTATTTTGTTTTCTACTTAATTTTTTTAAAAAAAACTTTGAAAGTTGAAAATAAATCTCAAAATTAATTCTTTCAGAATAGCTGAGATTAAGGAGGTTATAATCAATTATGATTAGTAAATACTTTGTATTTGCGGCCTCTTGAGACGAATTCTGAAGAATCTGTGTAAAAATATGATTTTTGACTTTCGAAACAATAATAATAAAGTCTAGGAAATCTGACTTTAAAAGACCCAGTTTGTAACATATTGTTGTGTGTTTATTTTAGTTCTTAGTTTGGTTTATTAAGTTTGCTACATATCATCTCTACAGTTGTGAGGATTCAGGTAGTATCTTTGTCTGCTCTAACTATTCTTTTTATACATTGGGGACAATGTACATTTTAGGTTGAGGGGAGAGAGTTGTACTTCAAAATTGTGCTTCAATGTTGTGCTATGCCAAATTTTTTTTCGATTTTTGCCCATATTTCTTTTATTTTTGCTCCAGATTTTGTGTCTTATTTTTTTTGTAAGTCATAAAATTTATAAAAAAAGAAAAAAATTAAAATGTATTTTGTAAATATTAGTTTCTTAGTAATTAACGTGTTATTATTTTGTTTTGATTTTTGAATTTCATATTAATGAAATGTCTTTTTTCTATTCTTTGAATTATCTAATTTTATGGACCCTCAAAACTTTGGTTTTATTTAACATTTTTAGGTGTTTATTTTTTAAAGTGTTTGTAATCCATTCTTTTCACACACGCACTGTAATGTTTAATTGTGGTGGTAAGTCAAAACTATGAATATTTGAGTTTTGTTATTTTGTGAAGATGAACAAATAAAGGCAACAATATTTTCAAAATTAATTAACTAATTAAATAAAAAATAAAAAAAAAGAATAAAAAGAAAAAGAAAAAGAAAAAATAATAAATAAATAAAGTGTATAATTATATAAATTAATGAATAAATTTAGATAAGTTTGGTTTCATAGCCTCTTTAACTCGAGTAAGTAAGTTCTAAGGGGTGCTTCAACGCCTAGTACATTAGATCAACTGGTCTGGGAGTTACTAACGCAAAGCTCGTTAAATGAGTTATGGAGAAAGCTTAAGGGAGCCAAACATTATACTATCCACAGATGTAAAGTTTGTAAATATTTTTATTTTTATGTTTTTGCTCTTTAATTGTTCCAAGTCAATAATTTGAAGTGTTGCTGCATGTAGGAGTGAATTGAAGCAAAATATCATAACAATATTATTCCTAGTTTTGGATGAAACTTCATAATTATTCATTATCTCCCTTTTCTGCACTATGTTTGGCTTGTATACATTTTGTTAAATAGCATATAAATTGTTCAAATAAATTTTTTGTTTTGTTAGTTTATTTAGTTAAATAAGTCAAATTATAATTAAATGATTTTCATTGTATGATTATTTAGTAAATCATTTCAAAATAATATCGCTTTAATTGCTAGAGACTAGCAATAAACTGGTTGGGGTGTGATGAGACTGTAAAAGTGTATATTTTACAGGGCTTAAATCATTTCTTTATACTTTTATTTCTCATTAAATCCTCTAATTAATAGCATTTTTGAGTTAATAAGGGTGTGTTTGTTTGAGTTTTCAAATCACAGTTTGAATCATTTTGTTACAGTAATTTCTCTCACAAAAATTTTAATCTTCATTCAAATACTTTACTCAAATACTCATACCAAACTCACCCTAAGTATTTTTATGTCCAAGAGTTAAAATGTGTTTAAATATGTATTTTTAGTGTGATTTTATGTTCAATGATATTTTCAGTAATTTTTAGAGTCGTTTTGGTGTGTTAAATAAGTGTCTAGTTTGTAAATAATTAAAACCGTAAAAATAATAATGTATGATTTTATTTTGAGTCATAAAATATTTGTAAATAAGTTTTGAGTTTGCAAATATGTTTAAATATGTTTATAGTAATTTCTAAAAATAATCTCGAGTCTTAAATAGCATATCTGTTAAGATTTGTTAATTTTAGAAGTTTTTATCTATTTTTCATAATTTTATGTGTTTTATTGTTAAATAAGTATTTTTAATATTTTTGTAAATATTATGTTTGTAAAATAATAATTTTAGTAATATTTTTGTAAGAAAAATGTCCTTCAACTTTTGCTCCATGCTCGACCCATTCGCTGGTCAGCCTCGTTTTTTTTTTTAAAAAAAAAAGAACCTCGCTGATCCCTCGCCTCTCGTTCCTCTTTTTGCCTCTGCTCCCATTCCCACACTTGAGACTACTGCATACTAAACACCCTCAAAGGAATCAATAATTTCAATAATACAATTTCAGCATGCTTCAATACGGCAAAGTGAAGGAAATCCAAGCAAAAGCCAAGAAGTTGAAAGAAATCCTTGGGCCAATTTGAGTGTTATACTCTTTGCATAACAGAATTTTGAGTGTAAAGAGGAGAGAATTTTGGGGTGCAAGAAGATTTCGAGTAAAAGTGTTTATGGGTGTAATTGTGATTTGGGTTGTGAGCAGGTATGTACCGGTGACATTGTTATAAGCTTCTTTTATTGCTGCTCTTTGACAGTGGACATAAGCTTATATAGCCTAACCATTATAAATGTTTTGTGTCTTTTTTTTATTATAAATCATTTTATCTTATTGTTCATTTATTTTTTTCATATGGGCGTTGCGTACTAATAGATTATGTTAATGCTACCTGTCTAAACAAATACACAGATAACCATTAAACTAATTCGTTTTGAAACGTTAGTATGCAACAACAATTGATCAGAATAATTACAAACATAAATAAAAAGATATGAACATAGGAAATGATTATTTAACGTATAGAAAAACTCAACTTAGGAAAAAAAGCACAAACACTAAACACCCGAGCCGAAAGATGAGACTCTTATTATCTCCAATTTTAGTTACAAGACAATTGGAATTACGAGGCATCCAAAACACTCAACCGCTCTTAAACTCATGAAGCCTCCCCATTTTTATAAGCTCCAACTTGTGCAACTCGTTTCCAATCCAAGTAACTAATTACTCTAAGTGAACGATCCAATGTAGATCGATTTCTAACATAAAGATTGATTGAGATATAAAGATTAAGCCCTAAACGTTTTTGTTTAACTTTACACTATCGCTCAATGGAAACACTAAAAAAATATAAAGAATACAATGACGTCTCTAACCCAACTCCTTATGGCTAAGGGCCAATTAATGGTGCAAGGCATCTTCAATCATACAACTTAAAAATGGCTTTAAGTCCACTAAACGTAAAAAATTACACAAAATATTAAACGTAATTCCAAATAAATCACATTTGATAATAAGATGCGAACTAAAAATGATAGGAATAAAATTCGTAATAGATTGTTATCATAAACTGAGGTCGATGCCTGAATATTCATTTAACAAAAAATGTAATTTATTCTTTCTACACATTTCCAGTAAAATCGCCAAACGACGACTTGGTCCTCCGTTTCCATTTCTAGAACAACAGAATTCAACTCATTCGACAATTGACCATGGCTGTTGTTGTTGTGCTCCAGAATGAAGTCGGCGATGAAATTTCTCCTTCACTTTGTAGGGCAAGGCACTAGAGGCAGCAATGATTTCAATAGCTTTACCTGTCTTTTATGGCATCCATCCATCAGATGTTAGGAAACAAAAGGGGAGTTATGCTACTGCTTTTGCTGCCTTTACATGAAAAACGTTTTAAGCACGACAACAACAAAGTGAAATGCTCTCACTGCAGCAGCTGGTTTATCTGGCTTTCATGTACGACAGCATGACTGATTTATTTTTATGTATTAAGATCATTGCGGCCCTATCAATAAACTGATCGTAATTATCTGCTGGGTCACCTCTCTCTGAGTTGCGCTACAAAATCATGCATGGTTGGCTGTTTAGAAAGTTTCGCCAGATAGAGAATGTTGCTGGATTGGTTTATGATAAAAGAGGGTGGGCATAGAAAGTCAGTAGGCAATTAGCAGACTCATCGAGAGAAACCCAAAGCAAGCCCACTTGCAATCTATCTGTACTTTCCTTTCATTTCTCTACCAATTAAATCCCATCACTTTACTATGTCTAGCTAATTTCTTCACTAGCTTGGGGAATGTTTGGTATAAATGTGCACTGTATCTTTGTATATGTTTTGAATTTGTACTGATTCATACCTTTTGTCATGCAAAAACAGTACTAGACGAGTGAGAACCTCAATTCTTAACATTTTGCTATTACCAAGAATATTATAATTGGTTGAATTTGCAGCTTTTCGTTTTTCAAATCAAATAACAAAAACAAAAATGCAACAAAAGCTGTGATGCTCAAGAAATATTTTGACTTGACATTCGTAGCTGGCCAAAAAATAATCATATATTTGATATTTTTTTTCTTTGATTTCATAATGGTTCATTCATATAAATTTATTTCTGATCTTCTATTCATTCTAGGTATGAGTCGGAGTTGGTTGAGAAAATTATGAAAGATGTATTGAAGAAATTAAAGCAATTGCCACAAATTAGGACTGTTGAGGATACTAAGGCTGCTTCGGATTCTGGAAGAGGCTTGTTCTCACAAGGATAAGGAAGAAGAAAGTGAACTTGTTAAAGAAGCGACAGAGCTTGGTCTTGGGCTGCTTCTGTTAATTTACATAGAAATGGGAATCTCCTTTACCCAGCAAGGTATGACATAGAAGATTACAAATTAAGAAAAAAAAATTGAAAAAAATAAATTAAAATAAAAATGTCCAAAAAATAGAGAAGTTGTTTACATCATAGTCCTTTGGAGCAATTGGAGGCATGGCCTAGATTACTCTTGGCCGTGCCATTTTCAAAATCAATTGAAAGCTGTGGCATTCTTATAAATCTTAAGAAAATTATTCACAGAAACAAGTGGACTGCCTCATCTAGAAACCAACCGTATCCGTATGTTTTTGTGAGCTATTTTGAAGAAAAAAATCTTGAAACAGTCAACATTTTTGTGAGAAATAGACGACTTTCAACGTCTTGAAATCATATTATTCTTGATCATGATACTGATATGCATGGTAATGATGATAGATTATAGACCAGCTAGCTGGAAATTTTGATTGGAGATGGCAGTTGGTTTGGTGAAGGACGTAAAGAACGACAAGGGACACATGTTAGACAAATTGTAATATGTCTCTCTAATATGTTTGAGTTCACAGATCACACTCAATTGGAAAAGAAAACACAATTTTATAGTGTTTGGATTCAACTCCTAGCGCCTATGAGGGCCTCGGCACCGAAAAGTGCAAATAGATATTTTAGAGGCAGTACAGCTGGTACTGCAGTGCCATGTTTGGACACACCATTGCCTAATCAAAGAGGTTGCGGCACTGAGCCAACCTGATACATGGTCAAAATATGTGTTCTTTGAAATGTTTCAAACCGGTGTATTCATCGGTTGTGTATTTTCATATAAACCTGAACAACTATTAGCAACAGACATAGTTTTATTGTTTCATAAATAGATACTTTTACAGATGAAGAGGTATTTTTAAGCAAAGGTTGTGTGGATTGAACCTGTTGTGTCTATTCATGAATTGACACCCTTATCTTTGTTTAATCTCCAAAATTATTACAGAATTCATATTTTGTTTTGGAACACCATATTGTTGCTAAATATAGTGTTCAAGCAAAGATTGCATGGATTGAACTGGTTCAAATTTTAAGCAAAGATTGTGTGGATTGAACCAATTGTGTCCATTCATAAAATGACACCCTTGTCTTTATTTGATCTCCAGAATTATTACAGAATAAATATCTTATTTTGGAACACCATATTGTTGCTAAATATAGTGTTCAAGCAAAGATTGTGTGGATTGAACCAGTTCAACTTTTAAGCAAAGGTTGTATAGATTGAACCGGTTGTGTCCATTCATGAAATGGCACCCTTGTCTTTATTTAATCTCCAAAATTATTATAAAATTCATATCTTGTTTTGGAATACCATATTATTGCTAAATATAGTATTTAAGTGTTTGTTATATCTTGGGGGTAATTTGCTATAAAAACTCTCTAGCAAACTTGAATAAGTGAGGGCAAATAAAACTTTTAAGGCATGTGTTTATACACGCCTCAAACATATTTCTATTTTCCAAATTTCTTAGCCTCTATTCTCTTCTTACACAAAAATACGCCAACAATCTTAAAGGTTTTAATATACTATGATGGAGGCTGAAAAGAACATGGCATCTTTCCTCAACCTAAATGTCCAACTTGACCATTTTGATGGCACCAACTTCACTTGCTGGAAAAAGAAGTTGTTTTTCTTACTCACAGTGCTTAAGATCACTTATTCTTCACTTGCTGGAAAAGGAAGTTGTTTTTCTTACTCATAGCGCTTAAGATCATGTATGTGCTTGATCCAAAGACAGAGCCACTCCTAAAGCCAAAGGAGGATGATTCTAATGCCGTCAAAGCCGCTAGAAAGAAGAAGGAAGACAATGAAGTCATGTGTCATGGATACATTCTCAACACTCTCTTTGATCGTCTCTACGATCTCTACCACAACATGGAGTCACCGGTGGAGATATAGAGCACCTTTGAATACAAATACAAGGCAGAAAAGGAAGGTACGAATAAATTCTTTATTCTTAAATTTTTGGAATTTTCTATGCTTGACTCTAAGTCCATTCAGGACCAAATACATGAATTGCAAGCCATTGTTACAAAATTCAAAGAGTTGAAGATTGAGATTTCTAAATCATTCTTAGTGGGGTTATTATTGCAAAATTACCCCAATCTTGGAATGGTTATATAAAGAAACTCCTCCGTAGGAGGGATGACATAACTCTAGAGGGGTTGCAAAAGTACTTGAGGATTGAGAAGGAGACTAAGTCTCATGATCCTAAGGGAAAACTTTTAGACTCTTCTAAAGTTAATGCGGCTGAAACTAATAAGTTTCAAAAGAACTTCAAGGATAATAATGACAAGAAACGCAAAAGATCCAGTAATAGCCTGAAAAAGTTTACTAGAAGTTGTTTCTTTTGCGGGAAAAAGGGCCATAGACAAAGTACATGTAGGTACAAGAATAAAAAGAAGAAGTGAACTCTAACAAAGCCAATGTTGTTAAAGAAAAATCCAAAGAAATTTGTGCTATGGTCTCAGAGATGCAAATTGGCATGATTATCGAAACCAACATGGCTACAACAAAGTCCTGCGATTGGTGGCTTGATTCTTATGCCACCATTCATATTTGCAATGACAAGAGCATATTCTTATCATAAGCAGTGGAAAAAGAAGGACAAATGGTTCTAATGGGGAACCATGACGTAGCGGTGGTTGCCGAAAGAGAAGTGGTGGAGATCAACTTTACTTCCGGGAAGAAAGTTACTTTGAACAATATCTTCCATGTTCCCGATATTAGAAAGAATCTTGTATATGCTTCTCTTATGTGTAAGAATGATCTTAAAATTGTACTTGAAGGCAATACTTGTTTTGTTTCTAAGAATGGGCCTTTTCTGAGAAGAGTTATTCTTGTGATGGCATGTACAAACTTAGTATCAATAATAATAAAGTGATGAATTCTATTTATATTGTTGAGTCTTTTGATATTTGGCATACTAGTTTAGTACACTTAAATTTTAGATCTTTGAAATACATGTCTAAGTATGGTTTAATTAATTGCAAAGATTAAAAAACACGATAATTAAGTGATATGTATATAAGCAAAATTGACAAAGAAACCTTTTCTTAAAGTCGAAAGAAATACTCAAATATTGTATTTGATTCATACCGATATTTATGAGTATAATGAAATTTTAACAAGAGGGGGAAGAAGATACTTTATCACTTTTATTGATGATTGTTCTAGTTACACATATGTGTACTTAATTAGAACAAAAGATGAAGGCTTAGCTAAGCTCAAACATTTTAAGGCTGAAGTTGAGAACCAAAAAGACAAGAAAATCAAAATGGTTCGAAGTGATAGAGGTGGTGAATACTTTTCTAATGAGTTTGATGCCTTTTGTGAAGAGTGTGGTATTGTTCACTAAACGTCAAGCCCTTTACTCCTTAACAAAAAAGTTTGACTGAAAGAAAGACTAAGATATTCACCGATATGATTAACTCTATGCTTCTTAATGTAAAATTGCCTAATAACTTATAGGGGGAAGCTTTACTTACTGCATGTTATGTTCATAATAGGAGAACACCTACGAAAACATAAGTCTCTCCCTATCAAATATGGAAAAGAAGGAAACCAAACTTGACGAGTGTATGACCTTAAAACATCAATGTTAGATGCAAGAGGTATTAAATGTATCTTATAGGATATGCTGAAATTTTAAGATCATTAATTTGGGTTTGTTTTATAATGATTATCCCGCATGGTACATTAAGATTAGGCTCCCCTGCGAAATCTTCACTTTCTAGTGTCCCTCTTAGGAGGGGTGAGACCATGCCTATACTCGACGGCTGCGTCAAGAGTAGCAGCATCACCCGCTTCTCGGACCGTAATCATCTATCAAAACTCAAAACCCCATTAGTAAATAAGGTTCTCAAGAATTGAATTACACAAACAAATAGTAATAATAATAATTATAAAAGTAAGAATAAGAGTAATTAGTAGCAGCTAATGTAATACTTATAGGTTTTTAATAGCATAGCATAGCATACTGGAGCGACATCTATAGACTTGATTAAGATGCTATCATCGTAAGTCTTGTAGGATTCAAAGACGCAAGGAAGATCCAATAGAAATGCTAGGAAATTGTCGTTTCCAATCACAAAACTATCCGTCCTTCCATCCTTTGAAAATCAATCTTTCTGTTGTAAGTGTGACTAAAGAAAAGCAAAGGACAATATTAAATAAAAAGGAAGAAAATAATCATGTAATTCTCAAATAAAGAAAACGAAAAGAAAATATTGTTACCAGAAAAAAAAGAGGTCCAAAGATTTGTCATCAGAAGAAGAAGGGTCTTCGTTGAGAAGACGTTCGATTCATTCAGCCCACCTATGTATGAATTGCTCATCCATGTTCCTCTTTTTTTTAATTAATAATTAATAATAAGTGTCAAAAAAAAAAAAAAAAGCGAGCCAGCCAGCCAGCCAGTTGAAAAGAACTTAAGTCATGAAGACTGTAGAGAGAGTATTCGCTTTCACCTGTGTGATATTAAAAAAAAAAGGACTCTGTCTGAGAATTTCTTTGAATTGGAATTGCAATTGGGGCTAACGAAGGAACAAGGAAGGAAGGAAGGAAGTGCTTTTCTGTCTTTCCAATACAATTCCATTACTGTTTTCCTAATTTACACTATGTTTGATAGGAGGGAGAGATAGAGGGAGGGATTGGGGTGGAGAGAGAGATAGAAAGATAGGTTGGAGGGAGAGGAGGAAGAAGAGGAGAGGTAAAAGGATATGGTCTCTCCTATGACCGATCAAATTGGATCTTTCCATTGATAGAAGGATCAAACCAATCTATCACTTTAAGTTTTAAAAAGATTATTTTATACTCTAAATAAATAATCATGATTACTATAAATGTACTATATAATAATTTCATAAATAACTATCCTCTATCATCTCAACACTCTATTTATCCTACCAAACAATATAAAAGGATTACTACAATTCTCTTCGTCTTTCCTACTCTCCATCCCTTCAACTCTCTCCATCCTTCGTTCTCCTCATCCCTCCAACTAAACAGAGCATTAAGGTCATCATGAAGGTTGTTATTGTCTTTAGCTTTAGGAGAAAAGTACAAAAAAGTCCCTTTAAATGAGCACATTTTTAGGATTGCTCTCTTAAATAGTTCTTTTGAAAAGAACCCTTCTTATTAAAAAAAAGGATAGTTGATTAAAATTGTAAGTTATCCTTCCTCTTTTAATTAGAAAAGTGAGTTATTAAAAATCCAAATTACTCTTCTTTCTTACTCTCTCATGTGGTAGATTACTTCGATCATCGGCATAGGGTGCTAGAGCGTAATCTGGTAGGTTCCTCTCATATTTCCTTTGTAACAAAGAAATACCGACTGTCTCCAGTCGCCGGGGCAAGGTTTCGTTGCAGAACCCACTAAGTTCTGTCTTATGGCAGGACCCACCAGGTTTCTACGCGGAACCTGCCAGGTGCTGGCGTAGAATCTGCCAAATGCCATTCTGTCATGGAAACCGCAAGGTACTAGCAGGTTCTAGCGTGAAACTAGCTAGGATTTAGAATTAAAAAAATCTCAAAAAGAAAAAAAGGGTAACGTTGAGACTCAAAAACATGAAACTTGTTTATTTACTTCTATAAACCATATCCTTGTTCAAAACCAGATCCTTGTAGCAGTGGCAAAGAAGCAAATACAAATTGCATTATTTTTTAGCACGGTTGCTAATTTGGTAAACATTGTTGGAGCTTCACCAAAGCGTTGCAACATCCTTTAAGAGATACAAGCTACTTTAATTGTAAGGCATTAAAAAATAGTGAGGTGTCTAATAGAAGGGGCCTTAATCAATTGACTAATCTCAAACGTTCTGGTGATACATGTTTGGGGTTCACATTATGATACTCTGATTAGTTTGATCAGATGTTTCCATTTATGATCCTTGACGGATCTAGGATTTTATTCTAGTGGGGCACAAATAAAAGAAAAAAATTATATGCTAAAATATTAAAAATTATTTGCTTCTTGATACAACTAGGAATAAAATCTTGTTAAAGCAATAATCGCTCAGGTTAATCTTCACACTTTTATTTTATGATATTATCACTAGTTTTTCAAAGATTGTTATTCTATGTTTTCTTTATAATCTTTATCCATGACTCTTTGATATAGATTTCAAAAATAAAATTAGTATAACTATTGCACATTTTTTAATTTTTAATGTTTCAATTTTTAACTGAAGTAATTGGTATATGGAAGGGGGTTATTTAAAAAAAAAGCATATATATATATACACACATATATATATATATATATATATACTTTTTTTTGGGCAGGGGGAGTGGTGGCGGGGGCTGTATAAGGAGTATCTCCATTTGAGGGGGAAAAAAAAAAGAGGGTGATGATTCAATTTAAACACAAAATAAGAAAAGAGAATCTGACCGTGATAAAGGAATGGTGTCATCCAATTTGAAAAATAAAAAGTTAAAAAAGATAATATGACTGGTTTTTAAAGGATGGAAATGAGGCATGGTTTTTTTTTTTTTTTTTTTTTTTTTTTGAGTGCACTGAACTGAATGTTAAGCTGAAAAGCGATTTAGAAGCCCATACAACCAGCTAAGGAAGCTCTTAAACGTTCGGGGGCACGTTCTCTTATAGGGAAAATTTTAGATTAATACTCTATGTTATATTAAAATATGTGTTTGATATTTTTAGTTTTGGAATATTTATGTTGATACATAGACCTTTTAGAATTTTTTTTTTAAATATCTTAAGCTTTTTTTAAGACATGAAAAGACAAAATTACCCTTTTCTATAGTAGACTTAAAAAAAAAAAATCCTCTAATTCTTTACAAAATTCCCCAAAAACAAAAAACAAAACAAAAAAAAACAAAAACTCAGAAACCCCAATTCTTTAGATCTTCTCCTTCTCGATTTGGAAAAAAAAATTAAGCCGCTGTCCCACCATCCCCAGCCTAGCCCCTCTTGCTCTTCCTTTTCCTCTCAACCATAGAAAACCGCAATTAGAGCAAATGGAAGCCTCCTTAATCAGAGCAAACTGTAAATTGTCAATAATCTGTAGAACCATAACTTCCTCTTTCCTCTTCTCCTTCTTCTCTACCTGTCAAAGCCTCCCCACTCGAAGCCCTTTTAGAACCCTAGATCGTCGTGCTCTTCGATGCCATTTATGTCGCCAGGCGGGGCCAGAGTGACATCGATGCTGCCCTTGCTAGGCTTGATTGCATTAGTAGGGACAACGAGATTGTAATTAGGGCCGAGCTAGCTAGGAGCTCAATGATGTCACCAGGCTCTATTTCTCCCTCCAATGATGCAGCTCTCGTAGACAGGCTTAGCCCCATCACGAAGTCAGATTAATCACACACCATCCTAGTCTAGCCCCTCTCCATTGTACACTCAGACCGACGACAATGAGTTTTCCTCCCTGAAAACAAGTTGGGAGTTTACTTCCATGAAAATCGACGACAACAAGTTTTCTTCATGTTTTCTAATTTTTTCTTGTTTTGGTATTTTGTTTTTTAGAGGAGGAAGAAGAGAGAGATTACTCCAATGAATTGGCGCGTTTGGGAGCTCTGAAATGGAGGAAAGGCCACGCCTTGGCAGAAGAGAGATCTAGATTCATATTAACAAAAAGATCTAGATCTAGATTCAAATGGAGGAAAGTGAGGGGGGAAAAGACTTAGAACAAAAAGAGTAATTTTATCTTTTCATATCCCAAAAAAAGACCGCGAGGTACAAAAAAAAGATTTTCTAAAAGGTCGTAGTATGGACATAAAATATTCTAAAATTGAGTGTACTAAACACATATTTCAATATAACACATGGTACTAATATGAAATTTTCCTTTTAATATACAAATAAGAGAAATTAAAAAAATTCAATAGAGCCACATGCCCCCACTGGTGCCCACATGCGCCATCAACGTCTATGATTGACATACTTGAAAGGATTGTTGATGATAAATCAAGTTATGAGCAAAGATGTGAAGCAAACAACTTAATGGAGGTTATGCAATCATTTGAATTTGTCTTTTGTCTATTCTTGATGAGAACCATCTTAGGCATTACAAATGAATTGTTGAACGCATTACAAAAAACGATCAAGATACTATAAATGCCATGAATCTAGTACAATCACGCAAGGAAGAACTCTGGATGATGAGAGACATCGGGTGGGATTCATATTTAGATCAAGCCTCTTCTTTTTGTGAAAAATACAAGATTAATGTTCCCAACATGGATGACAGGCTTATAACTCGAGGTCAACCCCAATGTAACACACAAGAAACTGCAAATTTGCATCACTTTAAAGTCAACATATTTTGTTGTTATTGATATACAAATAAGAGAAATACAGAGTTGAATGATCACTCCACGATTGTAAATACAGAGTTTCTTTGATGTGTAGCTTGTTTGTGTCCAAATGATTCGTTTTCTTCATTTAACAAAGAAAAGTTGATTCATCTTGTTGAGTACTATCCATAAGATTTTTCTACAGTTGACCTCATGAAACTTGATGACTAATTTAAAATATACATTTGGGACATGCACTCTAGTAAGGAGTTTGAGGCATTGGAAGGCATCGGTGCTCTTGTCCAACAAATAGTGAAGACAAAAAAGCACAAGGTATGCCCATTACTTTAGACGCTTGTGACATTGGTGTTGATACTTTAATGGTTTTTATATTTTTCATCTTGGCTTTGTTGCTGTCGATATCTATGAAAATATTGGTACTTAAATTTTACGAAAACATCAATATCCATGAAAATTGGTTTAAAATATGGAAAGACATATCTAAACACTTTATTTTTAAATGAGAAAGAAACTCTAAAATTGTTTAATAACATATAATTTAGATAAAATTTTCAACCAAAACACTAAGTATGTGATAATATGATATGTAAGAATTGATCATAATATAATAATAATAAACGTACGATCTCAAATTGAGTAAAATAGTTAAAAGTCAACCTAAGACAAGTATTTTAAACGCATAGTTTCATACAAAGTAAGAAAACGTCAATATCATGAAGAGCTTCTAGGAGGTTTAAAGGCATTTAGAATACTTTCTTGGTCTAAACAATATTAATACCAAAATATGGAGCTTGAATAGTTTCTTCTATAATTATAAACATGTCATGCATATATCTTGATCCTTAGCTACTACCTCTTCATGTTTAGCAAATTGTGAGTTAACCCAATTACTAAAAAATAAGAAACAATACCAAGTTCTCTACTTCTCTAGTTCTTCCTCAGTTTTATTACCCCACAAATTTGGCCATCCTATTATATAAAGTTCATTAAGAATAAAAAGTATATGGACTACATAAAAAGTAAATCAAAACATGAATTTAATAACATTGAAAAGTAAATTTATGAAAGACTATATTAAAATGTAAATAAAAACAATATGATTTTATATTTCAAAAATAAATTAAGGAAAAAAAAGTATAAAGCATGAATATTTTGCCAATATTTTTGTAGAAATTTTCATAAAATTTTGCAATATTTTATCATTTAATACTATGTTTTTTTATAGAAATCAATGTTTCTATCAAAATATCAATTTCCGCGGATATTTCTGTGGAAATTTCTAGATATTTTGCAGAAAGGACACAAAACCGTAGTTTCTATATATCGGTACCTCCAAAATATGGAAATTTCTCTAGAAATATCGGCGGCTAAAATGTCGATGAAAATGTTGATTTTTTAATCCTTGCTAGCAAGATTGACATTTATAACAAGGGAATTCTTATGGTGCAAAATACATTTTTGTACTATTTGTGGAGCATGTTGGTTTAGCCATTGGATTAACTTTTTTAACGATTTATTTGCGATTGTCCATGTTGTTTTGGTCATTGGATTAACTTTTTAATGATTTGATCTGCAATTGTCCATCTTAAAAATTTACAACGCGCGATATAAAACAACTTTCGATTGTAGATTAAACCGTTTAAAAGTTAATCCAATTGCTAAAACACTGTAACAAGTGATAAACCATAACAATTAACTGAAGGAAGAAATCCAATGTTAGGCCATTTTTGTTCCTTTGATGGAACAAGGTAAGGATGGACAGACTTTGGGGGAGGTAAAAGTGTGAAGAAAAGACGGATTGCAGTTTTTCTTAAAGTTATTTGTAGGGTATTTGGGAGTTTGAACCAATTAGTTCAAAACACTATAGCAATGGAGAGCTTTCCAATGTAGCTTATTTTTGTTTCACACTATAACAATAAAGAGCTTTCTATTGTTTAAGTTTAAACCAATTAGTTTGAACTAATTCTCCAAACACATGCTAATATAATATAAATGAATGATAATTGTTCCATGTTTGGTAATGAAAAGAGTAGAGGAGAGGACGCATTTCCTTAGTAAAATGGTGCAAACATAAAGTGTCTGTTAATGTCATGCCTCGATGTACGGGAGGTGACATGATAGGTTAATCAAGTTAGTTAAGTAGGTTTTAGTTCAAAATTCCCAACTTAAGGGATTAATTAATTATTAAAAAGTGATGAATTTAAACCGTTTTAAAAACGATTATTAAGATAATAAAATAGCTAAGCGGAAAATAAAATAGAGAAAAAGATATATGTGTTGGGGTCCCACCGGGCCCACAACTTGTACACACACATGGTATCGATAATAATTAAATCTACAACCATAGTCCAAAGAGAAAAAGAAATTCAAATGATACATGCCTTGATTAATTAATATGAATATTCTATTTAAGTCTTCTACTGCTCTCGAGTCTGATCAGTAGCCTCCCAATCTGTCCTAACCTGTATTCCACTTAAGGGGGGAAAGGGTTTGAAAACAAAGAAAACGTGAGTGAAGGGCTCAGTAGGGCTAAGCCTGCAAAAACATTTCATTGAGAATATAAATCATTAACAAACAAAAGTTATAAAATCCAATAAATACAAAATCCATTTATTTCATCATTAACATTTAAATCATTATAATCTGAAAGAAAACCTTACAGGTTTGTATCATTCTAGGCAAAGCCATGATAGCCTAGCTGGGTTTCTAGACCTACCCCCAAGGTCGTACGCTATACGATCCGATCTCTGAATATGGCATCATGCACTAGTATCATTTCGAACGGTACTATTGACACGTCCGATATTATGTGATTATTAAAAATCTTATTTACCAAGTGAGTCCGTTTACGTTCATTATGAAGTTTATTATGAAAATCACCTTATTCTACTGTTTATGAAAGCGACTGATAAAAACCTTTTTCAATCAATCATTGAAAGATATTTTGAAAGAAATCGTTTTGAGGCCAAAATTATTTTAAAAACATGGCTATCAAGGAAGGGGTAGAAGTCCTACCTGGATATTCTACACTGTGCTCAATACCACAGTTTCGACCTATTTTACGTAAGCTCCACAGAACCACGAACAACCTAAATATAGACTAAATCCATCAATACCTAGCTTAAGGTGTTTCTACACTACTAAGTCATTTCATGGTGTCCTAGTGTATGACGACCCGCCTTTTTAGATAGTCACTTTACTTACTTAATCATCAGTAATCTTACTTACTTAGTACAAAAAATACTGAAATAAAATTTTATTTCTTTAAAACATACTTACAAACTATTGCGACTTCTGTTGCAAATTTAGTAGAGTCCTCGCTCAACATTTGCCTTTAAAACCATTTCAAATCATTCCTTAAACTTAACAAGGAATATTTATTAAATCATAGCTTAAAACTTCACTTTATAATTTTATAACACATTTAGTACAATGTATCTTAAAACTTTTGAAAACATTTCTTAAAACTCATATTTTCTTTAGACTTTGAAAACACTACATTAAACAATGGAAAACCTTTTCTTTGTGTAGCGAAAGCAAATAGTGGTGGTATCCATACCCAAATCTTCGCATCTATCCTCCGCAGCACCTAGCTCTTCTAACGGGTCCTACTAGTCACCCATAAATTACCTACAACATGAAGAAACTTTTTAGTGAGCTTTCGCTCAATAAGTTCAAACATAAACTCACAAATCATTTAAGCATGCTTTAAAACTTTTCTCATGAAAGCCTTTCTCTTAAAACATATATCATCAATATTTTCCATAGACATTTCTAAAAACGGCTTTCATAAACATTCTTCATAAAACTTTTCTAAAACGTTTCTCATAAACGCTTTTTATAAAACATTTAACATGTAGCAATCCTTAGAATGCTTTTTGTAAAACATCATTTATAAACCTTTTTCTTAAAACTTTTATCATAAACGCTTTTCGTAAACATTTTTCATAAAATATTCCTAAAACGTTTCTCATAAACGTTTTCATAAAGTATTTCTATAACATTTTTCATAAACGCTTTTCATAAAATATTTAACATAAAACAATCCTCAGATTGCTTTTCATAAACGTTATTTATGCTTTCATAAACACTTAATATAAAACATTCCTCAGAATGTTTTTCATAGTATATAAATGTTTCATAACAAATAAATCAAGCACAAGCACAATGCATGTTTTCATTTATGCTCAGTTATGAACTTTCGACTATGAGCATCTTATGAACATTCTTTCTTACTTTGACTTTTTATCCTTGTTCCTTATCTTTTCTTATCTTATACTTTAACTTTCCATCTTTTGTTCCTTAACTTTCTTTATCTTATAACCTTTAGTGTTCGTACCACCATCTTTAATCATGAGATTATAAACGTGACGCTTCCCTTGTGGAAGACTTAAGACCATCGAACTTCGAGGTTGTGTACCTCACATCTAGGAGGTCAAACTTACTTTCGTTACCTCACAACGAAGAGGCTGGTACGACACTTTCTTTTTAACTTTATGTTACCTTTTTTATTAACATTAGTGAGCACATCAAATGCAACCACATCATATGCAAACACACTTGCAAATCATAGCTTATACTATAAAATCTATTACATAACAAATGCAACTTGAAACGCAAATACATTTTGCAAATCATAACTTATATTCTGAAATATATTGCATACGAATGCAACATATAACGCAATCACATATTGCAAATCATATCTCTTATTTTGAATCATATTGCATACAAATGCAACATATAACGCAATCCTATATTGCAAATCATAACTTTTCTTCTGAATCATATTGCATACAAATGCAACATATAACGCAATCACATATTGGAAATCATAACTCTTGTTCTGAAACATATTACATACAAATGTAACATATAACGAAATCACGTATTGCAAATCATAACTTTTTATTTTGAAACATATTGCATACAATGCAACATATAACACAATCACACATTGCAAATCATAACTGTTATTTTGAATCATATTGCATACAAATGCAACATATTACATAACAAATACTTCATAAAACTTATAACTTAAATTATAAAACATTATGCATTGTCGAAATGCAGGCCTTATACTAATCCTATTTCGTATCTAGGTTGCACATCCGCATCTAGATCATAATCTGGTACATAAAAACTGGCCAGTAAGTTCATCTTTTTATTGTTCAGTCTATAGGTCTTTTATCATCTAGTCGTTACAGACTAGTGATAATGATTATCTAAAATATGTTTACGTACTTGTCTAAAAACTTCTAAGGGTCATAACAGAGCTTAACTTTTCATATCTCTCTTGAACATGTCTAGCCTTTCCTTGGGGTACGGAAAAAGAAAAAATAAGCTCTTGTCTTTTTTGTATTCATAGAGTCTCTCTCTTGGCTCTGCTCTTGTGACCTCTCTGTTGGTTACGAGAAATTTTCTAAATTCTACTTGATTATTTAAATCGTTCTCACGATTTCTAATCAAAACTAGGGTGTCTTATAGTAGTTTTCCTAGTTTCCTATAGGCAAATTGGAGGTTATATCCTTAATGGGTTTCTTATGAACGTTATTGTGCATGTTCATTGTGCACTACATAGTATTGTACTTATATACTATATCTTGTTATACTCTAGATAACAAGCATCAATCATAACATTCATATCCATATCATTCGCTCGTATAAGTATCATACTTACATATCATATTCATAAACATATCATACATATACACGTCATTCATATCATACTTTCACATATCATGCTTTCACATATTACTCATACTCATGTCATTCATATCATACATACACTTGTCGTTCATACTTTCATATCGTAGAGTTGCTATACATTTTTCTTCTTTGGATAGCAACTATTTCATATTATATTCATATAATACTTTAAGTCATGTCACATTTATAATACACACACCAATCATAGTTCATAACATTCATGCATATCAATATGCAAATAGGCTTCAAGCATAACGGTTGCAAATTCATTGCAAATCTTATTTTGTACTTTAGAACTTTTTTGCATAATAAATGCAAATATACTTTAAAAACAACTTGCATAACCATTACAAACTCATTTACAAATACATATGTAAGCATTTAAAAACTATTTACATCATGTTGTAGGTGAAGTCTGAACTTACTTAGACTTTACTCTAACGTTCCCTCCTCCGTTCCTATCTCGTTCCTTTTCTTCCATTGGTCGGCTTTAGTGTCCTGATCAAACGACAACAGACTTATCAATTAACTTTCTTTTTATCAATCTACTCGATTGATAATATAACGTAAACATTAAACATTCATTTCCTTTTAACTTGACTTGTATACTATCGGTCTACCGGTCTTTCACTAACTTTTTAACCCATCGGGGTCATCTTTCCATTATTAATTCTCTCATCACACATGACCGTTACGTTACTTAACGTATTACGAAACACTTTCCGTCTAATAACGTTATGCTAAATCGAAGTGTTCGACTCCGTTCTAGCTGTTTCCTTGATAATGATGATTTTACCCTTAACGGGTTTTTCGTCAACCTTATAACATTATAAAACCCATATAAAATAGTGTAACAATCACTGATCATGCATTTTCATAAATTTTTATGAAAGCATCTAAAATAATTTATTTTAAAACAGGTTCATACTGTAGGCGAGATTCCTACTTACTTGGACTCTGAGCTAAGCGTGTCTAGTTGTACCTCGTTGTATTTATAGTATACGAAGCATCCTCTACAATGCTCCTCGAGCAACCATGAATGGCTAGGAATGCTTCCTAGAGATCATACATTGCTCAAAACATCATTCTGGACTTCGTTACTGCAGTTTAAATCGCCCCGATCCGTGTGCAATCGATACCAAATGATTTTCACCAGAGTGGAATTAGCTTGAATGGAGGTCACCATTGCATTTAGAGTGTTGAAACGAGTCAGAAGGCGGTCTCGGATCGTCGATCGGAGGTACGGATCACCAAATCCCAAAGTCACCATTGACCGAGTTTGACCGTCGTTGATCAGTGTTGACCGGCCTCCGTTGGCAGCTGAGCTAAGGCCTACCCCCTAATATGACCCTTCTGAGTCCAATGGCGGTGTCAATTTCACCTGATTCTGCCTCTAACATAGTAGGTCGGAGCTCGACATTGAGGGCAAAAATGGAGACTCTGATCTTGATTCTCCGGCTGTGGAAACCTGATATTGGTTGAGGGCTTTTGCTACCCATCCTCCTATGAGCTTTTCCCCTCATCCAATTTGAAGCAATGTGGTTGGGAAGGCCAAGGACGGAGGCTCCCGTGGCAGTTGACGGTGGTGAACCTCGAACTCCATCGATCGTTGACCGGATGTTGCAATTGAGGTGGAAGAAAGCTTCCTCTACATCCTCTGAGGGTGACAGAGCTATCAATTTGGCTCGATTCCATCAAAAATACCAAATTCGATCACCCACGTAGCAGCCATCGACGGGCGAGGTTGATCTTCATCAGAACGTGGTGCTATGGTGCAATTGGGTGAGGCACCTAGCTCACCTTAGCCCTCTGAGTCCATTAGGAGGGGCGGTGTCGGCCACCTCCTCCGGCAAGGAGGAGTTCCACCGTGGTGTGGTGACGCACGGTGTAGGTAGATGGGCAGAGCAATTCGGCAGTTGTTGAATTGCCACTAAGGGTGGGTTTTGTTTCTCTCGTCGTGGTGGTCGTGGAGGAACAAGAATCACGTCGATCAGATGTGGGACGGCGAAGATATCTCGCCAGAAAGTTTAGATTTCTCTACCACTTTAGGCGGCGCGTGTGGCTTCCTCCGGCAGGTTTTTGGGCGACACAACACCTCGTTGGACTCAACTCGTTGAGAGCTTTCCATTGGTGCAGGAGGTGTCAAAAATAGACTTTGAAATCTTGACCGAGATTTGAGGAAAGAGAGAGAAAATCTAGAGAGAGAAAGAGCCGATTTTGACCCTATTTTCTTTTTTTTCTTCTGCATTTAACATATTTAAAGACACTTTAATTAGTCTTTAAAATCTACACTGTGTCGTGGTCAGGCTGATCAAATTTGATCCGTAACCATAGCTGTATACTTAACTGTACTCTTATTAAACTGATATCATACAGGAATTGAATTTCCACATAATCATGGTAAGTTGGGAAATATCATTTTTATCACAGAATCTCAATTTAAATCTTTTAATTTGAGATTCTTATAATTGCCACTACTATGGCTCATACATGAAATTAATGAATCGTAAACTTTTAGATTAGCACATTAAAAATAACTATTTTAATGTACTATCATAACATTTCAAGTACTTAACTAAGTAATTTTGAAAAAATCCTTCATTGATCACGTTTATTAATTTTTGGATTTTTCCCAGTCATTGCATAGTGTGCCATTGAAGTCCATAAAATCATTCCATAAGGTTAAAATCTTTATTTAGGCCTAGAACAATGAACTGCACAGTTCGGCCTACCGGCCATACAGAACTGGCCTACCAAAATTCTCCAAGTTTGGCCTGCCAAATGTATGAGTCAGGCCTGCCGAACTTATGAGTTCGGCCTACCGAACTGGAAAATTCTGAAATTTTTTAGAATTCGAGTCTCGGCCTTCCGAGCTCAAATCTTCATTTTCACCTATTTTTCTCAATTCTCAGGCATGAAAAACACTCATAGATAATAGAAAAACATAATAAAACACTTTTAAACTAATTTAAACAAGATTAGCATAGGAATTCTGAAAGAAATCCAAAAATGAGAAAATAGAGAAAAAAATGAAAAATCTTGATTTAAATCTGTTCCTCATCAAACCAAACCTAGCTTCTAGATGTTTTGGGTTCCACTAACTTAGATTCAAGGTTTTCTAAGCTTATAAAACTCGAATTACAACTTTGTAAAGAAATTGAGGAATTTAGGAAAAGTTTTGAAAATCTAAAAATAATAGAAACTAACCTGGAATCCAAGCTTTAAATCACGTTTGTGGTTGTTCAAACACATTCCTGAGCTTCCAATTTGTTGAAAAAAATGAAGCTTGAATTCAAATTTTGAATTTGAGAGAGAAAAGAGAGAGGGGTAGTGAGTGATAGAGAAAAAGATGAGGAAGAGAGAGAGAGAGTGAAAGGGAGAGGGAGAGAAGAGATAAATAAGAAGAGGAGTGGGTGGTTTTACTGTGTAAAAACCGTGTGCCACCCACGGTTTTGCAAAACAGGATGCATTTGGTATTTGACTAATTGTTTTGTTTCAAAATTTAAAATACAAATAAAAATAATTAAAAATGACTTAAAATCAAATTGATTAGAAAATCGTTACAAAATATTTAAATTAAAGTTAAATCACAATTTGGTACACTAATACATCATTTTACACACTAATAACACTTAATTAAATTCGGGGTGTTACAACTCTCCACCTTTAAAAAGAATTTCGTCCTCGAAATTGGACATTGACTTAGAAACAAAACAAATGCAGATACAACTCTCGCATGATCGACTCTAACTCCCAAGTTGCTTCATCAACCCCGTGATGTTGCCACACAACTTTAACCTACAATAGGTCACGATGCCATAAGCTTATTATCTTCCGATCAATAATCTGGATTGGCACCACCTCATAGGTTATGTCCTCCTGAATTTGAACATCCTAGAATGAATTTGCTCTAGCGGATATTTTCGAAGCATCGACACATGAAACACATCATGAACATTCGAAAGTGTGGGGGAAAGGTCTAGGCGATAAGTGACCACACCGACATGTTGAGTAATCTCGAACGGCCTGATGTACCTCAGTGTGAGTTTTCCACTTTCACCGAATCACAAAATACCTTTACGTGGTGAAACTTTTAAGAGAACAAAATCTCCTACCTCGAATTCCAAGGGTCGGTGTCTTTTTTAGCGTATCTTTTCTGCCTACTCTGAGCCACTCTAAGTCGTTCAGGAATCACAATAACCTTCTCATTACTTTCATGCATTTCATCGGGTTCGATGATGATCCTATCTTCTAGGTTCTGTCCAACATACTGGTGATCGACATGGTCTCCCATAAAGTGCTTCAAATGGTGCCATATCGATACTTGCCTGATAAATGTTGTTATTCACAAACTCCGTTAGATGCAAATGCTTTCTCCAATTCCCACCAAAATCTAATACACATGAATAACTCACTCAAATTATCCATCACTCTGAGGATGAAAAGTTGTGCTGAAATTCAAGCCTGTCCTTTATGGCTTCTTGAAAACTCCTCCAGTACTTGGCGTTAAATCGTGTGTCTCTATCAGAAGTGATGGATAAAGGAACCCCATGCAATCTCACAATATTCTACTGATATAGCTTCTCGAGAACCTTTCTCGAACACGTTGACCTGAATGGAATAAAATGCGTCGACTTCATTAATCTATCAACTACAACCTAAATCGCATCATACCTTTGCTCTGTCCTCAGCAATCCGGTGAGGAAATCCATAGTGATATGCTCTCATTTCCACCCTGGAATGGGAAACAGCTAAAGCTGACCCACTGGCTTCTGGTGCTTGGCTTTCACCTAAAGACAAGTCACACATTTGGCGACATACTCGGAAACATCTTTCCTCATACTTCTCCACCAATATTGCCTCTTTAGGTCACGGTACATT
Source organism: Artocarpus heterophyllus (assembly GCA_025403435.1). Taxonomy (NCBI): domain Eukaryota; kingdom Viridiplantae; phylum Streptophyta; class Magnoliopsida; order Rosales; family Moraceae; genus Artocarpus; species Artocarpus heterophyllus. Next base: position 20,720,472 of record CM046339.1, read on the forward strand.
TTTATGCTCCCCGGATGAATCGCAAATCGAGACTTGTGAGCTTCATCCAAAATGGCCTTCATCATTTCTGCTATTATTGGAACTACCAGGAAATCCCTAAAGTACAACGATACGTCGGCGTGAATTCTCCATTCTTCAAATTGTTCCTCACTCTGCATCTTCATCCACATTCCCTGCAAGTGCTAATCTCGCCACTGATTCTGCTTTACCATCTGAACAAGCACTAAGGTCGACTCCATATGGTACACCGAAACTCGATCATAATCTTTATGGTAGTGTAACCCACACTCGCTCACTGTTGCATCTCTTCTCCAATCTTCAAATGCCAAGCATGCTATAAATCCTGAAGATTTTCTATTGAGCGCGTCTGCAACCACTTTAGCCTTCCCGGGATAATACTGCAATGCGAAGTCATAATCGTCAATGTATTCCATCTATCTTCATTGCCTCAAGTTTAGATATCTCTGGGTGAACAAATACTTCAAACTCTTGTGATCGGAGAAAACCTGAAATGTCACCTCGTAGAGATAACATCTTCAGATTGTCAATGCATAGATCACCGCTGCAAGCTCTAAGTCATGCGTGGGATAGTTCCGTTTGTGAGGTCTTAGCTGTCGTGAACCATAAGCCACTACGCGTCCGTGTTGTATTAACACGCACCCAAGCCCACGTCCTAAGGCATCAGTGTAGACTTCGTACGGCTCGTCACTATTCAGGATAATTAATACTAGGAGCAGTAGTCAACCGATTCTTCAATTCCTGGAAAACAAACTCACACTCCTCATCCCATTCGAATCTGGCATTCTTCCTGATCAATCTTGTCAATAGAACCGCTATCTTCGAGAAATCTTTCACAAATTTCCTGTAGTATCCTATGAGTCCCAAGAACTACGAATTTCTACCACATTCCTCAGTCGTTCCCATTCCACTATGGCTTCTACCTTAGACGGATCCACTGAAATGCCTTGCTCCGAGATAACATAACCCAAAAACTAGACTTCCATCAGCCAAAATTCGTACCTTTCCCTCTTAGCATATAACTGGTGCTCCCGTAGAGTCTGCAGCACAATCTTGGGATATTGCTCATGCTCTTCCAAGGTCTTCGAGTAAATTAGGATATCATTAATGAACACAATCATGAACTGATCCAAATAGGGCCTGAATATCCTATTTATCAAATCTATGAAGGCTGCTGAAGCATTTGTCAAACTGAACGACATAACCAGAAACTCAAAATGTCCATATCGAGTCCTGAAGGCTATCTTAGGAATGTCTCCTTCCTTAATCCTCAGCTAGTGGTATTCAGATCGCAGGTCTATCTTCGAGAAATATCTAGAGCCTCCAAGCTGATTAAACAACTCATCAATTCTGGGCAGTGGGTACTTATTCTTCACGGTGAATCGGTTCAGCTGCCTATAATCGACACACAACCTGAGAGACCCCTCATGCTTCTTAGCAAACAAGACTAGTACACTCTAGGCGATGTGCTGCTCTGAATATACCCTTTATTAACGAGTTCCTAAAGTTGTTTTCTCAACTCTTTCATTTCTGCAGGCGCCATCTGGTATGGTGCTATTGAAATCAGAGCGGTTCCTGAAAGCAACTCAATACTTAACTAGATTTTTTGATGCGGCGGTAACCCTGGTAGCTCATCGAGGAAAACATCCTCGAACTCATCGACCACTAAAATCACTACATTTCTTCATGACGCACTAGATTCTTCCGCTAAATTCATGAAAAGGGCGTAGCAAGCAAGATTCTTTCATCCTCCAAGATAGGTCTTCATGAGATGCTCATTCATTATTCGATCATTACCACCCTAATAAGTGATCGTCGTCTCCCTATCTGACACTAGGGTCACTTTTCCAAGCTGACAATCTACGACTGCATTATATTTGGACAACTAGTCCATTCTTAAGATTATATCATACGTACTCATGGAGATTAAAATCAAGTTACACTTTAAAGTCTAACCAACAATCACTATTTTATAGGATTTACAAACACAATTTACACACACCCACCCCAAAGGTGAGGTAATAATTAAGGGCTCATTAAACTCTTCTACCTCTAATCCTAAGGCATGTACAAAAGAACTCGAAATGAGAGAATGAGTGGCACCAGTATCAAATAAAACACGCACTAAAGACTGAGAAACTAAAATCGTACCGTCAATAATGATGTTGTTGGATTAGGCATCTAAACTCCCTGAAGTCTTGGTGTGAACATATCTGGGGTTTTCCCTTTTCCTCTACCGGCGTTGCAGGGCCTTGGGTTAGTCGGTTGATACTGCTGTGGAGGAGACTACACACTTGCTTATTGGGCACTCGGTACTGCAGGGTGTTGCACTGGAAGTTCTACGACTAGTATCCTTATGATGGGTACGGCAGTTGTTGCAAAGTGAACTAATAGAACTACAACTGGGGAAGTTGCTGAGGTAGAGGTAGGGACTGAGGCTGAGGCTGACGACTGGCACCTTCTCCTGGCTAAAGTCCAAAGCGAGCACTCTTGATTGGACAGTTCATCTTGATGTGTCCCGGCTGCTAATAATAATGGCAATGAGAATTGTATAGGTTGTTGTGACCGCTACTAGATGAGCTACTGCTCCCACTATTCACGTTGCCCTGTTGATTCTTTCCCTGAGTCGGACGGCTACTTGTACTTCTCTTGTCGTTCCTTTAAGGTCCTCCAGATATCCTTGCTCTATTTTCATCATAGAAAGCATGGTCATTTTCCACAGATATAGTTGACGACACCAGCTCACCAAAGTTCTTGAGTCGTAGGGCAACCACCTGCCATCGAATAGATGCTTTAAGCCCTTCCTAAAACTTAATACAGTTCTTTCGCTCAGAAGTCATAGCGGATGGAGCGCATCTAGCTAATTTAATGAACTTTGTCTCATATTCCTGAATTGTCATATCACCTGTTCTAGCCTATAAAACTCAGCAACTTTCTGGTCTCTATACCCTTGAGGGAAATAGCACTCATAGAACAGCTCCTTAAATCTGTCCTAGTCAATATTCCTATTATTCTCCATGCGCTCGCCTGTTTCCACCAGGTATTGGCACTACCCTCTAACTTATAAGCTGCGAATTCGACAGGATATTACATCGGTACACCAAGAGTACCCAAGTGCTTTGCCATCGAGTCCAACCAATATTCAGCTGCCTGCGGGTCTCCATTTCCATTAAATGTAGGGATAGTGCACCCCTAAATTCCTTAAACTAGGCATGATGGCGACTTGCCTCCAAATCTTCTAGCGTAGCTCTCGTTGCCATCTACCGAAAAGCAGCAAACATTGCCCCCATCAGGCTTTCCACATTCACGGGTTTATCATCAGCGGCATTTGAACGATGTCTTGGTGTCATTCTCTCAATTTGAAAACAAAATTGGACTGTCAGTGGTATTTCATTATCGTACTCATGTGTGCACATTTCCCAAGGCCCATAACCTTGAGCTTTGATATCATTCTGTCACTCCTCGATATACGAGAGGTGACATGGCAGGTTAACCAAGTTAGTTAAGTAGGTTTTAGTTCAAATTTTCCAACTTAAGGAATTGATTAATTATTAAAAAGTGATGAATTTAAACCTTTTTAAAAACGATTATTAAGATAATAAAATAGCTAAATGGAGAATAAAATAAAATAAAAAAAGAGATATACATGTTGGGGTCCCACCAGGCTCACAACTTGTGCACACATGGTATGACATTAATTAAATCTACAACCATAGTCTAATGAGACAAAAAAATTAAAATGACACATGCCTTGATTAATTAATATAAATATCCTATTCAAGTCTTCTATTGCTCTCGAGTTCGATCAGTAGCCTCACAATCTGTCCTAAGCTGTATTTGTTGGAAACAAAGTGCGCAGCGGAATTTTAAAAATTTTTCATCAGAGTATTTTCCAAAACACAAGTTTGACATGTTATATGTATAAATTAAACAGATCTTACTAACCTCAGTATGCCGAAGAACCTCCGCGACCTGTGTAGAGAAGTAACGTTCCAGAAGAGCCTCAACCAACTGGTCTTCTTTGCTATTCTCTATCCACAACCGGAGTGAGTGTGGGCTCACACGTACAGCTCTTCCACCGGTGACTCTCCTTCCAACCAATAGAGAGAACCCAAAGCTAGTGTTCGTGATTTGTGAACAAAAGCTCTCAGGGAGTTTTTAGATGCTCACTAGAAGAGTATCACTCTTAATCTCTCAAATTGATCTGAGTAAATCATTAGACTCACTCCCTTTTTATACCTATTGGTCCTTGGGGTCAGTCCATATCAGATTAGGTCTCAAAAATCGAAATATAATCAAGTTCGGATCAATATCTGATAAGATACGCGTGAAAAACGCGTAATCTTAGCTGTCGCGGTCGGCATGCCGAACTGTGAGATAGGCAGGCCGAACTGGCCAGTTCGGCAGGCCGAACACGTCATCCGGCATGCCGAACTGCCGAGAAAAAATCTCCGCGAATCTTTTATTTTCCACCCGAGATTCTAAAGGATAAAGTCTCAGTTTTGATTCAAATAGCCCAATAAAAAAGATATCTGATCAAAACAAACTTTATCAAGATAATCTCTAAGAAAATAAATCAATTCACAATAATTCTACAAGTTTATCTTGTTCTAATTGTCCAAAATTAAAACAACCGATAAACAGACAAGAATTATCCGAACGCCATAATTCAACAAGTTCATCTTGAACTAATTTCTTACATAATTAATTCAACCGATAAACAGACATGAATTATTTGATTCTTATAAATTTTAAACCAATCTGATAAATCCGACATAAGTCACCAATTATTGGAAAAGCACGCCGTGTCGTTACAGGACTTTGTGAGCTAGCAAAGGGGACCAAAATGGACCTATAAAGTTCAAGCTCATGATAATTATGAAACCCAATATCCCAGATATACATTTCACAATTATCAACTCCAACGCTACTCCACTAAAAGCTTGGAGCTGCACTCTCGAACTTTACAGAATTACGAAGCTCGTGTAGCTAAGTCTCCATGACATATCATAGTGTATCGCATCCCCATATGATCATCCATAATCGGCTTAAGGACAAGTTCTGTCTTACCTTCCCGATTATTTTTATCTTACGTTCCATTGTCTCACCATTAGAAAACTTACCATCCAAAGATAGTATACCATTCGGTTACACCTATGTATCCAAATGGTTGAGCGCTCCAGTTTTCCAATTACAGGACAACGCATATAAGAGGATATCATTACTCCTAAAGAGGAGCTATGGATTCCATATCTATGAATAATAAGTCTACGCTATCAAGAGTCATGCCTCCAACGTACCGGCATGCATGCCACTATAGAGATGTGGGAGTCACCCATTGGTACATCAAAAGACACAAGTCGAGACAACGGGCCCATTATTCATCTCAGGATTAAGATACAATACAAACGACTGTCTAAAGTGAATCGATTTGCCAAGACAGAATTATTAATCCAAATCAATTCACTTTATGTCCCGATCCAACACATCGTCACCTATGACAACGCGCCAATGTTTCTATTCACGGAGTCCAACTCCGATGGCCAAGACAAACCATCTCCCAAAAGGGATATAGACAACATAACAATCTTTACATGAATAAAGCGCCCAACTTTATTCCCTCGATTGCGGATCATATATTTTAGACCATCACCTTAAGAGTCGTGTCTACCGCATAATCATCCCATCATATGCCCAACTCTTAAGGTTTAGACTGACAGTCTCAGACTACTGTTTGCTTATCATACATTCAACAAATATGAACGTAAAGAGGACAATATTTGGTATATATAAATGAATAAATTCTTTATTGATAAAAATGTCTCCAAAAACGTATTACATTTTTACTCCTTAGAGCATACATGTCTAACAATCTCCCACTTGCACTAAGTGAGTAAATACTGCAAATTTCGCATCCCCATAGCTTCCACATGCCTTTCGAAGACTCTCACAGAAAGTGTCTTCGTAAATGGATCAGCTAAATTGTCCTCTGACGCGATCTTGCACACCGTGACATGCCCGCTCTCAACGAAGTCCTTTATCACATGATACTTCCGATCAATATGCTTACTCTTCTTGTGAAATCTTGGTTCCTTAGCATTAGCTACCGCCGCACTGTTATCACAGTACAGTGATACCGCTTTATCCATACCAGGAACTACCTCAAGATCCCCAAGGAACTTGCGGAGCCACACTGCTTCTTTCGAAGCATCACTAGCCGCCACATACTCGGCCTCCATCGTTGAATCCGAAGTGCAATCTTGCTTCGCACTTCTCCAACTGATGGCACCGCCACCCAGAGTAAACACAAACCCTGAAGTCGATTTCCTAGAATCCAGGCAGGATTGAAAATCCGAATCAGTGTATCCTAGAGGAGTTAAATCCTCACCCGAATACACAAGCATATACCCTCGAGTCCTTCTCAGGTACTTGAAAATATGCTTTACCGCAACCCAATGGTTCGGTCCTGGATCCGCCTGAAATCGACTCACAATCCCGACCGCATAGCTAATATCCGGTCGAGTGCAAAGCATGGCATACATGAGACTACCCACTGCCGAAGCATAAGGCACCTTCTTCATGTATTCTCTTTCTTCATAAGACTTTGGAGAGTCTTTCTTAGAAAGAGTAATTCCAGACCTAGATGGTTGCCCACCTTTCTTGGAATCCTGCATTGCAAACCTCCTGAGAATTTTATCTATGTAGCCGGCCTGTGACAAAGCTATCATTTTGTTCTTCCTATCCCGCAAGATCTGGATACCGAGAACAAAATTAGCCTCACCCAAGTCCTTCATGTCAAACTGCTTGGTCAACCATAATTTGACCGATGACAACGCCCCAATGTCATTGCCAATTAGCAGAATGTCATCTACATAGAGTAGTAGAAAAACCACCTTCCCATTCTTAATGTGTTTGTAAACACATGGTTCATCCACATTTTGTGAGAACCCATAAGTCTTGATTACTTGATCAAATCTTATGTTCCAAGAACGAGAAGCCTGCTTAAGTCCATAAATAGACTTTAGCAACTTACAAACCTTACCCTCTTGACCCGTGACCTTGAACCCGTCTGGTTGTTCCATATAAATGGACTCATCAAGATAGCCATTCAGAAAAGCCGTCTTGACATCCATCTGCCAAATCTCGTAGTCGAGAGCGGCAGCTATGGACAAGAGAATCCGGATGGACTTAAGCATGGCTACAGGCGAAAAGGTTTCCTCATAATCGATTCCTTCCTTTTGCGTATAACCCTTAGCTACCAGTCTAGCCTTAAAGGTTTCGACCTTTCCATCCACTCCTCTTTTCCTCTTGTAGATCCACTTACACCCTATGGGTTTTACCCCTTCGGGAAGATCCACAAGCTCCCAGACCCGATTAGTCACCATAGACTTCATCTCAATGTTCATGGCCTCTGTCCAGAGTCTTGAATCAACATCCTCCATAGCTTCTGCGTAAGTATAAGGATCCCTGTCATGTTCATCCGGTTCAGCCAAAAAGACCTCCCCATTGAACATATACCTTTCAGGTTGACGCCCGATCCTCCCACTACGCCGAAGCCCCTGTGGTTGTTGTTCAGGTTTGTTTGGTTTTTCTACACCGATCGGAATGGTTTCGTTCGGAACCTCCGGAGTAAACGGATTACCCCTCAACTCCTCAAGCACCACTTTGCTTTGAGGTTTAAAGTCGTTCATGTAACTCTCCTCAAGGAAAGTTGCATTAGTTGAAACCACGACTTTATTTTCCTTTGGGTTATAAAAATAACCCCCTTTAGTCCCTTTTGGATATCCTACAAATACGCAAACTTCTGAACGTGCTTCCAACTTATTCGGATCCTTAAACAGGACATGAGCTGGACATCCCCATATGCGAATATGGTTTAAGGATGTCTTCTGTCTTGTCCACAACTCGTGAGGAGTTTTAGGGACCGATTTTGAAGGCACATTGTTCAAAAGATAACATGCGGTTTGTAGTGCATATCCCCAAAAGGATAAAGGCAATGATGAATAACTCATCATGGACCGAATCATGTCCAACAAAGTCCTATTCCTTCTCTCCGCTACGCCATTCTGCTGCGGAGTGCCCGGCGCAGTCAAATGGGATAAAATCCCATTCTCTAACAAGTGTCCCAAGAACTCATCAGAAAGGTATTCCCCACCTCGATCAGATCGAAGTGCCTTTATGGGTCTACCCAATTGCTTTTCCACTTCAGCCCGAAACTCCCTGAATTTATCATAAGTTTCGCTTTTGTGGTGCATTAGGTACACATACCCATATCTTGAGTAATCGTCAATAAAAGTAACGAAGTACTCATACCCTCCTCGTGCCCGGATGTTCATCGGTCCGCAAACATCACTATGCACAAGTTCTAGAACCCCTTCGGCCCTATTGCCCTTAGACCCGTATGGTCTTTTGGTCATTTTACCCTCCAAACAAGACTCACATTGAGGTATAGATTCCACCTTTAAGTGACTTAAAGGTCCATCCCTTACCAACCTTTGAATCCTATTTAGGTTAATATGGCCAAGGCGCAAATGCCAAAGATAAGTCTTATTAGAGTGAGAAGTTTTAAGTCTTTTTGAGTCATTATCATTTATCTCAGCATTAAGCAATAAGTCCATCTTAGGTTTGATAAAATATAGATTATTTTGCATCCATCCAGAACAGATAAAAGATTTGTTTTTACGAATCACCACTTTTTCATTAAAAGATACCACGTAGGAGTCTTTAAATAAAGAAGATACAGAAATTAAATTCCTTTTAAATTTAGGAACATAAAAACAATCTTGCAAAATTAAACTCCTATAATTATCAAAATAAAGATGGACATCTCCCACTGCTTCCGCTGAGACCAAGGATCCATCGCCCATCCGAAGCGTTAAGTCTTCACGAAGTAGACTTCTCGTTTCTTTGAATCCCTGCAGAGAAACACAAACATGATTAGTTGCACCGGAATCTATGACCCAAATGTCACTGGATTCCTCAACCAAACAAGTTTCTAAATATAGAAGATCACACCTACCTCCCTTGGAAAGGAAGTCCTTGCAATGCTTCTTTATATGCCCGACCTTACCACAGAAGAAGCACTTAAGCTTCTTTGGGTTCTTCTTCTTTTTCTTCTTGCTCTTGGTAGCAATAGGAATAGAAGACTTACCACTCTTGGCCCGTTGCTTCTTTCCATTCCCAGAGTTAGGATTGGAACCAGAAGCAGCTACCATATTGGCCTCTCCACCAGCAGGAGACTCCCTGATCAGCAGTTCAAACTCCTGTAACTGTTTCATCAATTCTGTTAAGGTCATATCCCGTCTATTGCTTAGATTAAAAGTAGCTCTAAACGGAATAAATTCCTTAGACAGAGTCTCAAAGACCATAGTCATCTGAGTTTCAGCATCGATGTCGGCTCCATTGGTTTGAGCCTCAGCGAGGTAACCCATGACCAACATCATGTGCTCCTTTACAGATGTCCCCGGTCTCTGTCTACAGTTTAAGAGTTTCCGAAGCGCCCCTTGCCGCTTTGTTATGGCCTGGCCTCCAAACATGTCCTCAAGATTATCCAAGATCTGCTTCGCAGTCTCATAATCCTGATGTTGAGCCTGCAGCACGTTATTCATGCTAGCCATAACATAGCAGCGGGCCTGATCATTAGCATCTTTCCAGCGTTCGTACGCTTGGAATTGCTCATTACTTGAGTCTCCCGTAGGCTCGGGAGGACAAGGAGTTGTCAGTACATACTTCAGTTTCTCAAAGGATAGGACGATGTCCAGGTTCCGTTTCCAATCATTATAGTTCTCACCGGTTAATTGGTTTTTGTCAAGTATCGATGATAAAGCGTTTTTAGACATTTTCAATCTACAATAAAGAGTCATATACCAAACATAAGCAAACATATATAATAATTTAGTAAGATAACACAATCATGTAAAATCATACAAATGTGTTTATGTGTCAAAACCTTGAAAATATCACAACCTTACAACGATAATTCCCAACTCAGAATTCAACAAGCTCCTAGGGGAGTCATGCCAAATTCAATCAGGAACACGGATCCCCTCCTGATTAATATATGCCATCCAGGACCCGTATGATCCAGCATATACTAATAATCGTTTCTTTGGCCATTAATTTTATTAACAGAGCTCCTAGGGGAGGTTAATAATAAAATTAACGTGAGTGTATAACCACCGTTTCAATATTTTATCCATGATTTATAATCACCACCTAGGGGTGTGCAACCATAAATCATACTAAAATACCTTATCCTTTTAGAGATCCAATCTGGTACATGATAGAAATCCCTTCCTAGGGGTTGGGACCATCATGTTCTTCCTATGGACCAACGATGGAGGCCTTAGGTTCTCTCTTCGAAAACCTTCTCCCACTCAATCTTTTGAAGTCAAGGTTTTATTTTAAAATTATGCATGAATAATTTTAATATGAGCGGCACTCCCTATTCTATATGACATGTTATCAATATACATGGTAAATCATATTATAATGCAGACAAGCAAAGCAATCAAGCAAAGCTACAAGCATAATAATAATAACCGTAATATTATGGTTCCACCCTAGAGAATAGAAAAACTAAGATTACAAGAGAATAATCGAGACATTTATCGATTCTTCATCCTTGAATCCTCAAGCTGTATCCTTCTTCATGTAATATCCATCTTCAAGTCCTCAATCCCGTATGAATCGAACACTTCATATTTCCGGTCATATCCAAATTTAATGTTTCTCAGAATCGTCCCAAAAATAAAATTAAAACTGCACCAAAAATTGCACCTTTTCTGGACACCTGGATGCTCTCTGTCGGTAGGCCGATCTAGGTGATCGGTCTGCCGATCATGGTGGTTCGGCCTGCCGAACATGAAGGTTCGGCCTGCCGGCAGAGCACCAAAATTTCTGCCCCACTGTCGGCCTGCCGGACCGTACGTCCGGCCTGCCGATCTGTGACCTTCGGCCTGCCGAACTGTGAGGTCCGGCATGCCGACCGAGCAGAAAACACTCAATCCAGAAAATACAATTTTAATGCAATTCATCAATTTTATTTTCAACAATTCAAAAACACAAAATTAGAGACTCAGGAAATACCTGGAGGCGCCATCATCTATCTTCAAGATCCGACTTCTCGTTCCGTCTTCTCCGAATAATTATTTAATTACAAAATTCTTACAAATTAAATAATAATTCCTAGACGGAGATGATAGTCCGCCATCTAATTACATGAAAAACTTAGATACACATTCTAACCTCTAAGGAACCATAACCGGTATTAATTAATTAATAAATAATTAAACAACAATTTAATCAACCATAATTAATTAATAAACATCCACCATATAATCCATGACAACATATATATTATATAGAAACCTAGAGTGCCATCTCTCTATAAAATTCAATTCAAGCATTGGAGAGATTAAGATCACAAAATTTATGCATATAACATGATCACAAACTTGCAAATTTATGTAAAAACCTCGGCTCTGATACCAATTGTTGGAAACAAAGTGCGCAGCGGAATTTTAAAAATTTTTCATCAGAGTATTTTCCAAAACACAAGTTTGACATGTTATATGTATAAATTAAACAGATCTTACTAACCTCAGTATGCCGAAGAACCTCCGCGACCTGTGTAGAGAAGTAACGTTCCAGAAGAGCCTCAACCAACTGGTCTTCTTTGCTATTCTCTATCCACAACCGGAGTGAGTGTGGGCTCACACGTACAGCTCTTCCACCGGTGACTCTCCTTCCAACCAATAGAGAGAACCCAAAGCTAGTGTTCGTGATTTGTGAACAAAAGCTCTCAGGGAGTTTTTAGATGCTCACTAGAAGAGTATCACTCTTAATCTCTCAAATTGATCTGAGTAAATCATTAGACTCACTCCCTTTTTATACCTATTGGTCCTTGGGGTCAGTCCATATCAGATTAGGTCTCAAAAATCGAAATATAATCAAGTTCGGATCAATATCTGATAAGATACGCGTGAAAAACGCGTAATCTTAGCTGTCGCGGTCGGCATGCCGAACTGTGAGATAGGCAGGCCGAACTGGCCAGTTCGGCAGGCCGAACACGTCATCCGGCATGCCGAACTGCCGAGAAAAAATCTCCGCGAATCTTTTATTTTCCACCCGAGATTCTAAAGGATAAAGTCTCAGTTTTGATTCAAATAGCCCAATAAAAAAGATATCTGATCAAAACAAACTTTATCAAGATAATCTCTAAGAAAATAAATCAATTCACAATAATTCTACAAGTTTATCTTGTTCTAATTGTCCAAAATTAAAACAACCGATAAACAGACAAGAATTATCCGAACGCCATAATTCAACAAGTTCATCTTGAACTAATTTCTTACATAATTAATTCAACCGATAAACAGACATGAATTATTTGATTCTTATAAATTTTAAACCAATCTGATAAATCCGACATAAGTCACCAATTATTGGAAAAGCACGCCGTGTCGTTACAGGACTTTGTGAGCTAGCAAAGGGGACCAAAATGGACCTATAAAGTTCAAGCTCATGATAATTATGAAACCCAATATCCCAGATATACATTTCACAATTATCAACTCCAACGCTACTCCACTAAAAGCTTGGAGCTGCACTCTCGAACTTTACAGAATTACGAAGCTCGTGTAGCTAAGTCTCCATGACATATCATAGTGTATCGCATCCCCATATGATCATCCATAATCGGCTTAAGGACAAGTTCTGTCTTACCTTCCCGATTATTTTTATCTTACGTTCCATTGTCTCACCATTAGAAAACTTACCATCCAAAGATAGTATACCATTCGGTTACACCTATGTATCCAAATGGTTGAGCGCTCCAGTTTTCCAATTACAGGACAACGCATATAAGAGGATATCATTACTCCTAAAGAGGAGCTATGGATTCCATATCTATGAATAATAAGTCTACGCTATCAAGAGTCATGCCTCCAACGTACCGGCATGCATGCCACTATAGAGATGTGGGAGTCACCCATTGGTACATCAAAAGACACAAGTCGAGACAACGGGCCCATTATTCATCTCAGGATTAAGATACAATACAAACGACTGTCTAAAGTGAATCGATTTGCCAAGACAGAATTATTAATCCAAATCAATTCACTTTATGTCCCGATCCAACACATCGTCACCTATGACAACGCGCCAATGTTTCTATTCACGGAGTCCAACTCCGATGGCCAAGACAAACCATCTCCCAAAAGGGATATAGACAACATAACAATCTTTACATGAATAAAGCGCCCAACTTTATTCCCTCGATTGCGGATCATATATTTTAGACCATCACCTTAAGAGTCGTGTCTACCGCATAATCATCCCATCATATGCCCAACTCTTAAGGTTTAGACTGACAGTCTCAGACTACTGTTTGCTTATCATACATTCAACAAATATGAACGTAAAGAGGACAATATTTGGTATATATAAATGAATAAATTCTTTATTGATAAAAATGTCTCCAAAAACGTATTACATTTTTACTCCTTAGAGCATACATGTCTAACAGTATTCCACCTAAGGGGAGAAAGGGTTTGAAAACAAAGAAAACGTGAGTGGAGGGCTCAGTAGGGCTAAGCTTAGAAAAATATTTCATTAAATATATAAATCATTAACAAACAAAAGTTATAAAATCCAATAAATACGAAATCCATTTATTTCATCATTAACATTTAAATCATTATAATATGAAAGAAAACTTTATAGGTTCGTATCATTTTAGGCAAAGCCATGATGGCCCAACTGGGTTTCGAGACCTTCCCCCAAGGTCTCACGCTACATGACCCGATCACTAACTATGGCATCATGCACTAGTATCATTCCAGATGGTACAATTGACACGTCCGGTATTATGTCATTATTAAAAATCTTATTTACCAAGTGAGTCCGTTTACATTTATTATGAAGTTTATTATGAAAATCATCTCATTCTACTGTTTATGAAAGTGACTGATAAAAACCTTTTTCAATCAATCATTGAAAGATATTTTGAAAGAAATCATTTTGAGGCCAAAATTATTTTAAAAACTTAGCTACCAAGGAAGGGGTAGAAGTCCTACCTGGATATTCTGCACCGTGCTCAATACCACAGTTCTAATTCGCTTTATGTAAGCTCCACGAACAACCTAAATGTAGACTAAATCCATCAATATCTAGCTTAAGGTGTTTCTACACTACTAAGCTATCTCATGGTGTCCTAGTGTGCCATTGAAGTCCATAAAATCATTCCATAAGGTTAAAATCTTTATTTAGGCCTAGAATAGTGAAAACAGGGGTAAAATGGTCATTTTACACAAGTCCCAATCGGCCTTTCGAACTGCCCTTATCGGCCTACTGAACTGCACAGTTTGGCCTACCGGCCATACAGAACTGGCCTATCGAAATTCTCCAGGTTTGGCCTGCCAAACGTATAAGTCTGGCCTGTCGAACTCATGAGTTTGGCCTGCCGATGCTCAGCCATTGGCCTAACGAACTGGAAAATTCTGAAATTTTTTAGAATTCGAGTCTCAGCCTCCCGAGCTCAAATCCTCATTTTCACCTGTTTTGCTCAATTCCCAGGCATGAAAACACTCATAGATGATAGAAAAACATAATAAAAGAATTTTAAACTAATTTAAACAAGATTGGCATAGGAATTTTCAAAGAAATCCAAAAGTAGAAAAATAGAGAAAAAATGAAAAATCTTGATTTAAATCCATTCCTTATCAAACCAAACCTAGATTCTAGATGTTTTGGGTTCCACTAACTTAGATTCAAGGTTTTCTAAGCTCATAAAACTCATATTACAACTTTTTAAAGAAATTGAGGAATTTAGGAAAAGTTTTGAAAATCTAAAAATAATAGAAACTAACATCGAATCCAAGCTTTAAATCATGTTTGTGGTTGTTCAAACGCGTTCTCAAGCTTCCAATTCATTTCAAAAAACGAAGCTTGAATTCAAATTTTGAATTTGAGAGAGAGAGGAGAGAGGGACAGCGAGTGAGAGAGCAAGAAAGAGAGAGAAAGAGCTGAGGAAGAGGGAGAGAGAGCATGAGTGAAAAGGAAAAGGAGAGAAGAGATAAAAAAGAAGAGGAGTGGGTGGTTTTACTGTATGAAAATTATGTGCCACCTAAGGTTTTACAAAACAAGATGTATTTTGTATTTGACTAATTGTTTTATTCTAAAATTTAAAATACGAATAAAAATAATTAAAAGACTTAAAATCAAATTGATTAGAAAATCGTTACACAATATTTAGATTAAAGTTAAATCACAATTTGACACGCTAATACACCATTTTATATATTAATAACACTTAATTAGATTTGGTGTATTACAGTTAACCAATCATTATTATTGTCACCCACAATTTTCTTCAAACAAAAATCTTTAATATTGTAAATTTATACCAACTTAATATGGTTATTCACATGTTAGACCATTAAAAATTTATTCTAATGATTAAAACAACATTTCCAATTATATAAAAAATCGTTCCTAATGTATGGAACCCCAATAAACAAACTTTTCAAAAAATTTTATAGATCACATATATTTTTCCATAGAAAAATAGATACAATAAAGAATTTTATAGTAAAAAAATTCTAAAATAAAAAAATAATCATCATCATTTAAAAACTTGAAAAAAAATAAGAAAATAATTAATTTAGAATATAAGAGTCGGCAAAAATAGTAATTAACCAACACCTGACTGGTTCAGTTGACAAGGGACTGTTTCACTTATGCAAGCGACTTGAGCTCGAGTCTTTGTGAACGCAACTGTCAGTGTTAAGAGACTCTTACCGCCTTCGAGTCTCTCCATGAGTCGGCTCTAGATTAGTCGAATAAACCCTATGTGAGTTAAAAGACCCTTTTTATAAAAAGTTCATGCCTCCCGTTTTGGGCTCCAAAAACCAAGGAGTGGGAATCACCACCATCAAAAAACAAAATAAGCACTTAAGCCTGTATATCGTTGCATGCGAAAAAGGAGTGAAAAATTGATAAGAACCCATATTAGCAATCCATACCACCTTTCACTCGCTTTTTGAATCCATCCAAGCACACAAGGGAAGGCCAAAATCCTCCGCCTCTTTTCCTCCATCCCCTAATCAGTCAATCCCTTGTGCCAAAAACACCCAAAAAGTCACCTCGTGCTACTAATGCTTTTTATTATATGACATGGCAACCCAAAAATACATCATAGTTTTCAAATTGGAAGAATTTAGGTCGGTTGAAAAACCAATTCTAATCAATAAACAGTGTAAAACTCACATGTTACAGTAAATTGTTACAACGTAAAACTCTTATATGTTACAGTTCTTAGACTTAAAACTTCAGTTCCAACTCAAGCTCCAAACAGCCTAATAATCTGTTAAGCTTTGTCGACTTGAAAGGATTAAATAAATGTGTACATGACGATTTAGTAAAGAGTTTTTTTTTTTTTTTTTAAGTACATGAAATAAATATGTAAAGACATACATCAAAGAGTATTCAAAGAGGGGAGATTAAAGCAAAACAAAAAACTAAAAAAGATAGATATAAAAAATCAACCATGCCAAACGCGGAATAGAGTATAAACACAATGAAATATCACTAAATACTCAAATATAAACATTTTTATTAAGGGTGGAATGTAAATAGAGCCAAATATTTTCATCTG
Organism: Artocarpus heterophyllus; assembly: GCA_025403435.1. Lineage (NCBI taxonomy): Eukaryota > Viridiplantae > Streptophyta > Magnoliopsida > Rosales > Moraceae > Artocarpus > Artocarpus heterophyllus. The sequence goes on from CM046339.1 coordinate 20,737,147, forward strand.
CAGAAACATTTCTTTTCAGCCTAATTGACCGGGTTTGCATCTGTACAAAGCTCCCCTTCTTGGAAAGTATCTTCTTCTCAACGCTTTTATCCTTCTTCTACATTACATTATTATTCTTATTATTATAATAATATTTACAATTCTGGATGAGCCTGCAAATCTTGAGCATTGCAAAATAAAGTTGTCATTAGCAAAAATGAATTTTGTTATGTGAAATAAAGTACTAAGTAGTGCAATTCTCAAAATTCTTCAATAGATTTCTAAGCATCGTGAGATGAAACAACATCATAGTTGGCCAGCTTTGAAAAACAACAACAGCCTTCTTCTGCATTACCAATCAACATTCTTAATCCATCATACAACAATCATGTTATGTACAAGTAGTTACATCCTTATAAGCGACTAAACTTTTATTATGTTGAAAACATAAGACATAGTACAATACATAAGAAAACTCACCCCAGATGCATGTTGTTTTGGGGAATGAAAGAGTTATCCTTCTTCGTCATCCTCCAAGTTTGACAAATTATTTGATTTACAAGTTTCCTCAACGGACTCTATCTGATGAGGAGATACACCTTCAACAAAAAAGGAAATCATTATTCGTAACTCACTGAATATAATTAAAAAAACAAAGAGAGATAATACATCACTACACAAGCAAGAACCAATTTTTCTGGTTTGGACATGAATTTAAAGTTTAAACAAAGATTAGATCTTTAAAGTTCAAAAAAATGAACAAACTCGTAAAAATAAAAACTTTGGATATATAAGCAAGCTGCAATTATAGTAATAGATCTAATTAATCGTTAACAAACAATACCTAGGGCTAGGAAAATAAAAAATAAAAATAAAAATAAAAATAAAAATAAAAATAAAAAAATAGTTAATTAATTAATCAGTTACCTTGAATGAAGTAGTCGGAAGAAGGCCAACCTCGAATGGTGGTTGTGGACATGGACTCCTCTTGAGTCAAGGGATTGGCGAGTTTCTCAACCAGATGATTAAGCCCGTAATTGCGGGATCGAGGAGGTGGGACCCAGTAAGAGGCACCTGGGACAAAGGGAAGCCAATCAGGGGCTGATCGACGAACGATGATGCGGTGGATGGCGTCTTCAAGCTTACGAAGGAGAGGATCAGAAGAGGAGGACGAGGCGTCGGACAGATCTGAGAGATCGCCGCCCTGGGATGATGGGAGATTTGATTGGGCGCGGACGGACACAAGGCGCGACGACGACAATGGCTGCGGCGATTTTACATAGAGAAAATGATGACGATGATGATGATGATGGTGCCGAGCTACGTTTAGGGTTAGGGTTTGAGACAGATATTTTGCCATTTTACGAACAGAGAGAGTTTTGGAAACGGATAGATATTAGATAACAAAGAAGACGAGGAAAAAATGAAAAGGATTAAATTGGTCTGCAGGAGGGAATTTGATAACTGGGCTCGGCAGAATTTTTTTTTGACAAATAGACCTGTTTTTTTTTTTCAATTTCTGGCATCAAAAAAATAATTTTTTAGACATCAAAACGGTTTCAGTTTTTTTTTTTTTTCAACATGTTGAGATTTCTTATTTTGTTACAGTCATTTTTCTTTTTCTGTTGAAAAAAACTGAGACAGTTTACCTGCATAGAAAAGCGTGTTTTTTTTATTCCAAAAAAAAAGAGGCCTTTTGTCCAATTTGAATTTTTTTTTTGCCCTTTCATCAAAATCTTCCGGTTTGGTCTGTCTTTTCCAGCTGTATACAGGTTAAGTTGCTGTCATTACATGGCGCGGTAAATTGCCATGTTAGGCTCAAATTTTTCGCAAATGTTAAAAGTGTGTTTGTTTTAATTTTTAAATTACAGTTTAAATTATTTTGTTATAGTATTTTCTCTTATAATAATTTAAATTTTTATTTAAATATTCTACTCAAATACTCATACCAAACACACCTTAAGATTTAATCTCAACTTTATTGTTACCGTATTAGACCTCATCTTTTTGCAAAAGTTAGCGCTTAGTCTCAACTTTTTTTTTATTCGATAGACTCTAATCTTTTATTTTATTTGTTGAGGGATTATTTTAACGGTTAAATTTTAAGTTTGGCAGTTAAAATTTGATGGATATAATTTTTAATTAAAATTATTAAATTACTTTTCAAATAATTGATAATTTAAAAATTAAGGATAAATCACAACCATTGATCTAAATATACCAAATCACTGCCATTTTTTAAATTTTTACCAAAAAATTCAAAAGCAACCCAAAAAAGAAAAAAAAAACCCAAAACCTAGCTCCCTCTCTCGCCACCCACCCCTGCCTGCCCCCCCCAACCACTCGAACCCTAGCCGACAACCCCACCTCTAAACCTCATCGTCCTTCTCAAGCCCCCAAACCCTGTTGACCAACTCTCTTTGTGCCCCCATTCGCAATCCCATCATGTCTAACCCAACCCAGCCCTACTAGCCATCTTGTCACTGTCAATTTCTCGAGAAGCTTATCATCGATCGCTTGGCTGACAGATTCGAGCAACTCTTAAGCAACGGTGGTGTCAACCTTGAGTGAAGTAGGGAGATTGACTTTTTTTGGGAAAGCCAAGATAGGGCAACGATTTTCGACGTTGGGTTGTGGTTAGGGCTAGCGATTATAGGTGGGGTTTGCCAGAGAGAGGATGGGGGAGGAAAGGGGTGTGTTAGGGGGGTGTTGTTGGGTTGGTCGATAATGGTGGAAAGGAGGAAAGAAAAAATAGAAATTAGGTTTGTTATTTAAAAAAAAATTATTGTTGGGTTGACTTTCTTTTTTTTTTTTTCATGATGTGGGCTATCAGACACATGTGGCAACTTTTAATTCGCTGTCATGGGTCATATCATTTTATTTTATTGGCCTAAATAAAAAACGCATGAACTAAAATGTTGTAATACTCCTAATCTAAGAATCAAAAATTCATTTAGGATTGTGTACCAAAGTATAACCATTGTTGCCTTAGCCTCCATTTTGGCATTTTAATTGGAACTAATTAATTCTAACTAACGACAATGTAAAACTTTCAGTAGCTATAGTAAAAAGCAAAAAGCAAAAAGCAAAAAATTGCTACAGTATAAAGCTCTCACATGTTGCAGTTCTTGAATTTAAAACTTTAGCTCCAAATAAAATGGCAAACGATCTATTAGTATTTTAAACCTAAACTTTTCTCGTATTTATGGTTTCTTGGAAAATGACCAAGAGATTATTACTAGGTCATAGGAGTTCTTGGTTAGGTTCCCACCTTTTCTTCAACTTTTTTTTTAATTACTTAATTCTTTTACCAAATTTAAAAGAAGAAGGGAAAACTATACTGGAGGGCAGCAAAATTCTCCAACGGTGGAGAATTTTTTTATTAGAACCATTAGATTTTGATTTAATGACGAAAAGTCTAAAGAAGTACTAAAATTATAATAAGCCTTATCATATATAGCTCAATACCAAATTCTAATAATTATTCTTAAAAATAAAAAAATAATAAAAAAAACCTAAATCTTTGCCAACGCTTTCTACAAGCACCGCTGATGGCGACTATCGTCCCCATGCTTGGCCATTCTCCTCCTCTCCCTTCCCCTCAATCCTTCTCCAAGCTCTCTTCGATGAACTGCCAACTCAAGATCCTCGCGATTGTAGTAGCCTTACACTCCAAGTCGACAATGGGGAGAACTTTGGACCTCGCGTTGCAATTCAAATCCAGAATCTAGAAAACAAATCTTCTCCTTTACTAACTCAAGTGAACTCCTCCATCATTGCAGGCAAACTCCCTATCGCACTTTGGACAAGATTTGGCAATACCCAACATTCAGTTAAAACAAATGACCATTGATTAAGATAAAATTAGAAAGGACAAGTTTTTATATATGCTCTCAAATTGAGAAGGACAATGGCTCAATTTATAGAAGAACAAAAATCACATAAACCACACATAGCACGAATCAATTGTTCAATTCCTGTAACAACAAGGGGGAAACCATTAAGTATATAACAATCAATATTGCTTATTGATCTTCACATGCAATTGTTACATAGAAATCTAGGATCAAATTCTAGGCCATAAAAAAAAGTCGCCCCCCAAAAGTTAAAAGCTCAAATAATCCCCAAGAAATTCCAATGTCTCCTTGTTCTCATAGATCTAAATGGAGTATTCAAGTGACAGAGTTTGCTGAGAGTCTCCATCTTAGCATAGAGCTCTTAAAAGGTCAAGCATATTGATGGTAACGATGAGGCCGTAGAGAGCTAGGAGTTGTAGAAGTTATCGAAGTTGTTATTGCTGATGATCAGGTCGACCGATAAATTCCTTGTGGCATTGACGATCTCAGCCATAGAGACTAAATTGAAGAACAAGCTCTTTGTCAAAGTTTAGTGGGTTGTAGAGGCGATGATGAAGGGGAAAAGGAATTGTTGATTGACAGGATCCCAAAGGACCTGTCAAAAGATACAACTTTACTGAGTTGTAGTATAGTCGTTATTGAGTAAAGTAGTGAGCAAGGGTTGTTACTACAGAAGAACTAGGTGTAATTAATTAGTTATTAAAATCTAAAAACCTAAATTTAAATTAAAAACCAAGACGGTTTGGATACTAAATTTGTAATTTAAAATAAAAATAAACAAATAAAATATTATAAAACAATTATAATTAAAATTGGTTATAGGATCCTTCATTACTACTAAACATTAATCACAAAAAATTATAGAATTATTTCTAAATTTTTCATTGAAACTACCAACTGTAGATAACAATAAGCTTTGCTACCCCAATCTTTCTTTACAGTTTAGATTTAATAAGACAAGTTAAACCACTTTCCATCAAACAACCTATGAGAAAGCTCGCTAAGTTTAATCCAATAGAAGCATTGCGTTGAGAAAAATATGTTGATCTAGGCAATGAACGCACAGAAGCTAAGTTCATTTAACCAATATTGTATTGCACATGCAAGCATATGAATACTTGACTATAACCAAGGGCAACAATTTGCAACTAATGATTAGAAAAATAAGAGAATTACGGATTAAGGGTTCCAACCTAGCATTAAATAATTCTTAAGTTATATCAAGCTGTATACCTAAGTATAACAAGAAAATAATTATAAACATGAAATTATGATAAAACACAATCAATCTCAAATGGAATACTGGAAATTATTTATACAAGTTCTAAATAATCAAGTTTAAAGTTTAGAATTCACCCATAACTAAAATAAAAACTAAATTAAAAAGTAAGGAAAGAGTGAGAGAAAAAAAACAGATTTAGAGTCGGAAAGCCGCCATCTCCACCAGAGCTCTTGTGACAACCCGCCTTTTCGGGCAGTCGCTTTACTTTCTTAAACAACGTTACATAAATAGTAATCGTACTTACTTAGTAAGAAAAATACTGAAATAATTTTTTTTCTTTAAACGTTCTTTAAAAGTTCTTTAAAACTGATGCGACCTCTGTCGCTATTCAAGTTGAACCTCGCTCAACACTTGCTCTTAAAATCATTTCAAATCGTTTCTTGAAACTTAATAAGAAACATTCATTAAATCATAGCTTAAAACTTTACTTTATAATTACATAAAACAGTTCATAAACTGTATCTTAAAACTTTGAATACAATTCTTAGAACTCTGATTTTCTTAAGACTTCGTAAACACTACATTAAACAATGAAAAACCTTTTCTTTATGTAGCGAAAGCAAACAATGATGGTATCCATATCCAAATCTTCGTTTCTATCCTCCGCAGCACCCAGCTCTTCTAACGGGTCCTACTGGTCACCAATAAATTACTTACAGCATGAAGAAACTTTTAATGAGCTTTTGCTCAGTAAGTTCAAACATAAACTCACAAATCATTTAATTATGCTTTAAAACTTTTCTCATAAAAACCTTTCTCTTGAAACATTTTTCAAAAACGTTTTCCATAAACATTTCTAAAAACGTTTTTCATAAACGTTTTCCATAAAACATTTCTGAAACGTTTTGCATAAACATTTTTCGTAAAATATTTCTTGAACGTTTTTCTTAAAATGTCGTTCATAAACCTTTTCTTGAAAACATGAAAATGTTTTTCATAAATATTTATCATAAAAGATTTCTCTAAATGTTTTCCATAACATAACATATAAATATTTCATAAAAAGGCATTCAAGCAACATAAAAATGCATGGCTCCATTTATGCTCAATTATTAACTTCAATTATGAGCATTTTATGAACATTCTTTTCTTACTTTAACTTTCTATCTTCGTTCTTTAACTTTCTCTCCTTATTCCTTATCTTACCTTCATTTTCCTTACTTTACTGTAGTGTTCGTACCAACTCATTAATCATGAGATCATAACCATGATGCTTCCTTTGTGGAAGACTTGAGGCCATCAAACATTGAGGCCTTGTACCTCACATCTATGAGGTCAAACTTTAATTTTACTTTTAGTACCTCATAACAAAGAGGCTGGTACGACACTTTCTTTTTATCTTTACGTTACCTTCTTATTAACTTTAGTGACAATTTCAAATGCAATCACATCATATGCAAATACACTTGCAATTCATAGCTTGTACTGTAAAATCTATTGCATAACAAATGTAACATATTGCTTAATAAATACATCATAAAACGCAAACACATTTTGCAAATCATAACTTGTATTCTAACACTTATTGCATAACAAATGCAACATATAACGAAATCACATTTTGGAAATTATACTTTTATTCTAAAATTTAATGCACAACAAATGCAATGTATTGCATAACAAATGCATCATGAAACTTATAACTTAAACTATAAAACATTATGCATTGTCATAATGCAAAACATACTTTAGATACTTAACAAATCATAACTTAAACTTTTAAAAACGTTATGCATATCAATATGCAAATAGACTTTAAAAATAACAATTGCAAATTCATTGCAAATCTTTTTCTTGAACTTTAAAACTTTTTGCATAATAAATGCAAACATACTTTAAAAGAAACTTGCATAATAATTGCAAACTTATTTGCAAATTATATAAATAAGCGTTTAAAAATCATTTGCTTTATGCTATAGGTGAGATTTGAAATTACCCGAACTATGCTCTAGCGTTCTCTATTCCATTCCTTTTCCTTGCATTAGTCGACCTCTGTGTCTTGATCAAACGACAGCTGACTTATTAATTAACTTTCTTTATTATCAATCCACACGATTTATAATAAAACGTAAACATTAACTATTCTTTCCTTTTAACTTAACTAGTATACTTTCATTTACTGTTGTCTTTACTTAACCTTATAAACTATCAGTTTACCTTTCCTTCACATAGCTTTGTAACCCACCGGGGTTACTTTTCCTTTTAACTTTGTAACCCATCGGTTTACCTCTCGTTTACTTAAACATCCCTTATTAAATCTCGAGTCTCACATGACAGTTATGTTACTTTACGTATTACAGAACATTTTTTGTCTAATAACGTTATGCTAAATCAGAGTGTTTGACTCTGTTTTAGCCAGTTTCCTTAATAATGACTGATTGTACCCTTAACGGGTTTTTCGTCAACCTTGTAACATTATAAAACTCATTCTCACATAAAATAGTGTAACAATCACTAATCATGCATTTCATAAATTTTTATGAAAGCATCTAAAACAATTCATTATAAAACGGTTCATACTGTAGGCGAGATTCCTACTTACTTGGACTCCGAGCTAAGCAGGTCTAGTTGTACCACGCTATATCTATAGTATGCGAAGTATCCTCTACAGTACTCCTCGAGCGACCATGAATAGCTAGGAATGCTTCCTGGAGATCATACATTTTTGAAAATGTCATTCTGGACTCCCTTACTATAGTTTGAATCACCTCGATTCACGTGTAGTTAGTACCAGACAAATTTTATCAGAGTGGAATTAGCTCAAACGGAGGTCACCATCGCGTTCAGAGCATCGAAATGAGTCAGGAGGCAGTCTCGGATCTTTGATCGGAGGTCCGGATCACAAAAATCCTAAATTGGTCGTTGACCTGCCGTTGACCGACGACGATTAGGCTCTGTTAGGGGCTCAGCTCGAGCCTACCCCCCCTAAATCGACCCTTCTGAGTCCAATGACTGTGTCAATTTTACTTAATTCTGCCTCTAACATAGTGGGTCGGAGCTCAAAGTCGGCGGCCAAAAATGGAGATTCCGATCTTGATTCTCCGGCTGTGGAAACCCAAAATTGGCTAAGGGCTTTTGCTACCCATCCTCCTCTGAGTGTTTCCCCTCCATTGTAGCCCTCAACGCCGTCAAAATTGATGGAATTGAAGAACTCACGGCGGCCCACGGTGGCGTACGGTGGCGTTGGCCGTTCTCCGACCAAACGGGCTCATTTGGTGCAATTGATCGAGGGGTTTTACTCCCCTTGATCCTCTAAATCCATTGGGAGGGGTCGTGTTGGCCACCTCCTCCGGCAAGGCAGAGTTCCACCTTGGCGTGGTGGCGCACGACGGTGGTAGGCGGGAGGAGCAATTCGACGATTGATGAGCTGCCACCAAGGGTGGGTTTTGTTCCTCTCATCACGGTGGTCGTGTAGGAACAAGAATCACGTCGATCAGACGTTGGGCGGCGAAGATATCTCGTCGAAAAGAATGGGTTTCTCTGCCACTTTGGGTAGCGCGTGAGGCTTCCTCCAGTCGCTTTTTGGGTGGCACGGCACCTCGTTGGACTCAGCTCGTCGAGAGCTTTCCACTGGAGCGGGAGGTGTCAAAAACGGACGCCGAAATCTCGAACGAGATTTGAGGAGAGAGAGAAAATCTAGAGAGAGAAAGTAGAGAGAGAGCCAAATTTTTTTTATTTTTTTGATTTTTTTCTTTTCTTTTCTGCACTTTTATAAAAAAAATTATGGTCCACACAATCCAATTCTTATACTGCATTGCTCTAATACTGTATAATTTTCCATGTTATTATACAGTATTTTTCATTAAATTATACTTTGTCTTAATATAATCCTTAGCTTAATGCATTTTTAATGCATTAAAAATTATCGGGTGTTACAATCTACCATCCTTAACAATTTTCGTCCTCGAAAATTAGTACCTTTCTAGGTAGTTCATCTCCCTTGTCATGCTTTTTCGTTCTTAACTTGCTTCTTTGGTCACTACTTTTTCACTAATACTAAGCCTTCATCTTGGAACTTCTATAATTTTCATCATATTACTGATATATTCCTTTAAATTGTACACCACACTTCTGCTGTGCAACTTTAATCCTTCAACATTTCAGCGCAATTTCCATTCATCTAAAGGTTTAGCATTCTATATTTGAATGCTATTCTCATAAATAGGGTTTATTTCCATTCTAATTTCATCATTTCTATCTAAAGATCAGCGTCATCCGACCACAAAATCCATAATTTCTGGTTCTATATCCATCCTAGAATGACATTTTACCGTAATTTTCCTCATAACGTATAAATTTCCAGCTTCCATCCTCCAATCTGTGAGGTTTTTGCTGCCAGATTGGGCATCATTGTCTTGAACGTATTTCCCATCCAGGCAGTTACGAGCTCATTTGTATGTCTCAGCTCAGCGAAGGAGTGCTTAAGCTCGATAAAATCACATAATTAGTCATCTAACGTCTGGTTGCTCTCAGGCATTCTCGTTCCATAGAGTACCAAAAATCACTTCAGACCTTCATTATTCCATTATCTTGATCCACTTTTTCTCGTTATACGTGTAACCAATACAGAATAACTCTAGCAGAGTAGTATTTGCTCCTACAAAGACACCATTGTGCGTCTAAACATCATAACGTGTCACAAGTTCATCTTCTTGATTTTGAGCCGTCGGCCATCTATTGACCATCATTGACCACGTTTTGTCATCATTGACTTGGCATCGCTAATAGACGACGACTACTGTCGACTTATGAAGACATTCTAGCGTATATCATCACGTTCATCCTTTGATCCTTACCTTCTCGTTGCTCATCCAGGTGTGCCGATATCAAGGCTACGCCCAACAATAACACGTATTCGTTAAATTCTAACTTTTCTTCTTACTTAACTTAACTTACTTACTTGAGCTATGGTGTAGCGGACATATGACTGCGCGAGATGGGATGGTAGGATACTGCTCTTATACCACCTGTGACGACCCGCCTTTTCTGGTAGTCGCTTTACTTTCTTAAACTTCATTACGTAAATAGTAATCTTTCTTACTTAGTAAGAAAAATACTGAAATAATTTTTTTTACTCAAACGTTCTTTAAAAGTTCTTTAAAACTGATGTGACTTCTGTCGCCATTCAAGTTGAACATCGCTCAACACTTTCCCTTAAAATCATTTCAAATTGTTTCTTGAAACTTAATAAGAAACGTTTATTAAATTATAGCTTAAAACTTTACTTTATAATTACATAAAACAGTTCATAAACTGTATCTTAAAACTTTGAATACAATTCTTAGAACTGTAATTTTCTTAGGACTTCGCAAACACTACATTAAACAATGAAAAACCTTTTCTTTGCAGTAGCGGAAGCAAACAGTGATAGTATCCATACCCAAATCTTCGCATCTGTCTTCCGCAGCACCCAGCTCTTCTAACGGATCCTATTAGTCACCAATAAATTACCTACAGCATGAAGAAGCTTTAATGAGCTTTCGCTCAGTAAGTTCAAACATAAACTCACAAATCATTTAATCATGCTTTAAAACTTTTCTCATAAAAACCTTTCTCTTGAAACATTTTTCAAAAACGTTTTCCATAAACATTTCTAAAAACATTTTTCATAAACGTTTTCCATAAAACATTTTTGAAACGTTTTGCAGTAAACATTTTTAGTAAAACATTTCTTGAACGTTTTTCTTAAAACGTTGTTCATAAACCTTTTCTTGAAAACATGAAAATGTTTTTCATAAATATTTATCATAAAACATTTCTCTGAATGTTTTCCATAACATAACATATAAATATTTCATAAAAAGGCATTCAAGCAATATCAGAATGCATGGCTCCATTTATGCTCAATTATTAACTTTAATTATGAGCATTTTATGAACATTCTTTTCTTACTTTAACTTTCTATCTTCGTTCTTTAACTTTCCTTATCTTACTTTAACTGTCTCTCCTTATTCCTTATCTTATCTTCATTTTCCTTACTTTACTTTAGTGTTCGTACCAACTTATTAATCACTGAGATCATAACCATGATGCTTCCTTGTGGAAGACTTAAGACCATCGAACATTGAGGTCTTGTACCTCACATCTAGGAGGTCAAACTTTAATTTTACTTTCAGTACCTCATAACAAAGAGGTTGGTATGACACTTTCTTTTTGTCTTTACATTACCTTCTGATAACTCTAGTTTAGAGAGTTATTTAGCCGCTTTTAGTTAGCAAATAATACTATGTTCTTGAGAAAAATTACATAAAACATCCAACTTTTTCATGAAAGTATCTTTTATTGATGTAGGATGAAGAAAGAAAGAAAACAAAACAAAAGGGAGCACGAGCACAAGAAATTGGAGAAAAATAGCAAATCAAGCACGAACTTGGACTTGGATCTTGTTGGTAGAGCAAAAGCGCCGCGGCGCCCAAAGAGTAGCGCCGCGGCGCTCAGGGAGAGTCCGAGCAGAGTAGTGGCAGGAACTCAGCGCCGCGGAGCTGGGAAAGGAGCGTCGCGGCGCTATGGTGGAAAAGAAGATAAAAACAGAAAAGAAGTGCTGCAGCGCTTCGAAAGAAGGGCCGCGGCGCCAAGGCTGATTCTGAACCACGATTTTTGGACGTGAAACAAGGGTTTTGTTATCTTAAGAGTAGTATAAATAAACAACGATGTATCAGTCTTAGGAGCTAGGTTTTTCTTATTTTTCAGAGCGCTGTTTATTTTTCTTAGGAGCCGTCAAGCAATCCGAAGTAAGAAGTGAGAGATTGGTGACAGAATTTCTTGCTCTCTTAACTCTTAATGTTTGATTCAATTAAATTTTTAGCTTTTATTTCTTTTTCAATTATGTTCTAATTTTCTTAGTTAGGGCTATGATGTAGCCTAATTATGACGATGTGAATTTTATATTTATGCAACATAATTGATTTTATTCATGTGAGTTATTTGTTATTATGTTTAATGCTTTTAAATGATTAGCTATCATTTAAATAATCTGATGTGCATGTTCAAAACTGAGAAGGGAGAATTATGCAAATGCTTCATCTAACATATAACCATGAATTAAATATGGATAGAGATATACCATATTATTTGTGTGGCTTTATCTGGAAAGTTCATGAATCCTAATGCATTCTAATTTATTTAAATTCACATAGAGATATAGTGAGTTAATAAACTGAGTAGGTTTGCTATACCTAGAGATAGGATAGTAAAGAATTTAGGAATTTTCGTCATCATATGTGTATTGTTAATTGGATTGCATAATTGTATAAAATTCATATCTAGTGATTATGGTGAAATCAAATGCCTTAACGCCTTGTCTTATTGAAGTATCTCTTGAAATTAATTGCAATTTTTATTCTTAAATTAGTACTTTAGTTCAGTAGTTTATTCAATCACAACTTCATATGATCAGCTAGATAAACCTTAGAGTTAATCCAACGTTAGTACTTAGTTAGATTATTATACAACAGTCCATGTGAGACGATACTCTTACTCACTATTGTATTACTTGATCGATAACGTGCACTTGCGTTAGTGAATTTTACAGAACAAGTTTTTGGCGCCGTTGCTGGGGACTACTTGTTTAATACTAATTAATATTAATACCAGATAACTCTTGATTTAATCTAGTTTCTTTTATTTTGTTCATTTTTAGGAGTGCGTTGGTGCATGAGAAGAACTAAACAAGGGGAACTTGTTAAGTTTGATCCAAAAATCGAGCGTACTTTCAAAAGACTGTTAAGAGAACAGAGAAATCGCACTAAGAAAATGACGGATGCAGGTGAAGCTGAAAACCCTTGCCGACTTTTGAGAGATTATGCAGCACCAACTGTTCAAGGTGCCACTTCAAGCATTAGGAGGCCGACGATTCAAGCGAACAATTTTGAGATCAAGCCATCTCTCATCCAAATGATTCAACAATCGATGCAATTTAGTGGGCTACCTTGTGATGATCCAAACGCCCACATTGATGCATTTCTCGAAATCTGTGACACTATTAAATTTAATGGAGTGTCAGATGATGCAGTTAGACTGAGATTGTTCCCATTTTCGCTGAGGGATAAAGCCAAGAATTGGCTCACATCTCTTCCTGCAGGATCAATCACCACCTGGGATACTATGGCCCAAAAATTCCTTGGTAAGTTTTTCCGTCCAACAAAATCTACAAAAATGCGTAACAATATTACTAATTTATTGCAGATGGACAATGAGTCGCTATACAAGGCATGGGAAAGATTCAAGGAGCTGCTAAGGAGGTGCCCACATCATGGATTACCAGTCTGGATGCAGGTACAAACTTTTTACAATGGGTCTAGTGCAAGTATTCGGGCTACCATTGATGAAGCTGCAGGTGGGACATTAAATAATAAAACACCTGAGGAGGCTTTTGATCTAATAGAAGAGATGGCATCAAACAACTATCAGTGGCCTACTGAAAGGCTACAAACTAGGAGAACTGTAGGAGTTCATGAAGTGGATGCATTATCTGCACTCACAGCTCAGTTTGAAGCGCTTAACAGAAAGATAGACCATATGAGTGCTTCAACTATGAAAATTCAGAATGCCATATGTGAATTTTGTTTTGGAGGACATGCCAGCAATGAATGCCAGGTAGGTAACAATTTTGCTCAACCTTATGAAAATATTAATTTTGTTGGAAATTTTAACAGGTCACAAAATAATCCTTATTCCAACACTTACAACCCGGGGTGGCGGAATCATCCTAATTTTTCATGGGGCAATCAAAATGCGATGAGACCACCACCAGGATTCAAGCAACAGGAGGAGAAAAAGCTGAATCTGGAAGATATTGTTGCTAAACTGGCGACCTCTACTCAAGATTTCATGAAGAGTACAAATGCAAGACTCCAGAATCAAGAGTCATCTATCAGAAATCTAGAAATGCAAATAGGACAGATGGCTAATATGATCTCAGGTAGACCACAGGGTTCTTTGCCAAGCAACACAGAAAAGAATCCTATTGAGAACATAAAGACAATTACTTTGAGAAGTGGCAAACAATTGGGACAAGAAGATGCTAAATAGGAGGTCAATATTGAACAAGAAGAGAAGAGTAATGAGCAATTCAAAGAGACACGCAAGAGCAAGCTTTTTCCAGATGATCCAAAGCCCTATGTGCCTCCCATTCCATTCCCTCAAAGACTCCAGCAGCACAAATTAGATAAGCAATTTTCTAAATTTCTTGAGGTGTTTAAAAAGTTGCATATTAACATTCCTTTTGCAGATGCCTTAGCCCAGATGCCTAGCTATGCAAAATTCTTGTAGGAGATTTTGGCCAACAAAAGGAAGCTGGAGGATTATGAAACAGTGAAATTGAATGAGGAATGTTCAGCCATTTTGCAGAATAAGTTGCCACCTAAACTAAAAGATCTAGGGAGTTTTATCATTCCTTGTACTATTGGTGACTTTTATTTCGAAAAAGCATTATGTGATTTAGGGGCTAGTATCAATTTAATGCCTTTTTCTATCATTAAGAAATTAGGTTTGGGAGAGGTTAAAGCAACCACAGTGTCACTTCAACTTGCAGACCAAACAATTAAGCACCCAAGAGGTATTGTGGAAGATGTACTATTAAAGGTTGACAAGTTTATTTTTCCTGCAGATTTCATTGTTCTAGAAATGGAGGAAGATCATGAGGTTCCGCTCATTTTAGGCCATCCTTTTCTAGCGACTGGAAGAACCTTGATAGATGTGCAACAAGGAAAATTAATTCTCAAGGTTCAAGATGATCATGTCACCTTTAATGTGTTTGAAGCAATGAAATATCCCTCAACTGATGATTCTTGCTTTAAAATTGACACTATTGATAAACTGGTATCTAAGATTTTTCAGGAAGATGTTTTCAAGGATCCGCTTGAAGCTTGTCTAACCCAATCTACTGGTGCAGGATGTTGAGAATGAGGAAATAAGGGAATATGTAGACTTTATGGAGGCAAATCCACCAATTCTGAGGCATAAGGCATTGCAACTTGTAGAAGTGGGACAGTCCATCACAAGGCCTAAGCCGTCAATTGAAGAGCCTCCCATTCTTGAGCTTAAACCCTTACCTTCTCATTTAAAATATGCATATTTAGATGGCAATTCCTCACTACCTGTAATTATTTCTTCTTCTTTGACAGATCTTATGGAGGAAAAACTGCTTAGGGTGTTAAGAGAGCACAAAGGCGCAATTGGATGAAAGATTGCAGACATCAAGGGAATAAGCCCCTCTATTTGCATGCACAAAATTCTTATGGAGGAGAAATACAAGCCCACCATTCAACCCCAAAGGCGTCTGAATCCAAAAATGCAAGAAGTGGTGAAAGCTGAGGTTATCAAACTATTGGATGCTGGGATCATCTATCCAATATCTGATAGTTCATGGGTAAGTCCTGTGTAAGTTGTGCCGAAGAAAGGAGGTATGACTGTTCAAAAGAATGATAATAATGAGTTAATTCCAACTAGAATAGTTACTGGGTTGCGTGTTTGCATGGATTATAGGAAATTAAATGACGCCACTAGAAAATATCATTTTCCTTTACCATTATTGACCAAATGTTGGAAAGACTTGCAGGACATGAATTTTATTGTTTTCTAGATGGATATTCAGGGTATAATCAAATCCCTATTGCACCCGAGGATCAAGAAAAGACCACGTTCACTTGTCCCTATGGCACTTTTGCATATAGAAGGATGCCCTTTGGTCTTTGTAATGCACCGACAACTTTTCAGCGTTGTATGATAGCCATTTTTTCTGATATGGTTGAGAAATTCATTGAAATTTTCATGGATGACTTTTCTGTTTTTGGCACATCATTCGATTTATGCTTACATAATTTGGCATTGGTGTTACAAAGATGCGAGGAAACTAACCTTGTTTTGAATTGGGAAAAGTGTCATTTTATGGTGCAGGAAGGGATTGTGCTTGGACACAAAATTTCGAAAGACGGTATAGAAGTTGATAGAGCCAAAGTGGAAGTTATTGCAAAATTGCCTCCACCCACATCTGTTAAACTTGTTCGCGGATTCTTGGGGCATGCTGGGTTTTATAGGCGATTTATAAAAGATTTTTCTAAAATTGCTAGACCTTTGTCTAACTTGTTGGTTAAAGATGCCCCGTTTGTGTTTTCTGATGAATGCTTGCAGGCCATTAACACTTTGAAGGAAAAGCTTGTGTCAGCACCTATCATGGCAGCGCCTGATTGGGATTTACCTTTTGAGCTCATGTGTGATGCAAGTGATTCAGCAGTTGGAGCAGTGCTGGGCCAACAAAAGAATAAGATTTTTCAAACTACATATTACGCTAGTCGAACCTTGTCGGGAGCACAACTGAATTACACAACAACATTAAAGGAACTTCTGGCGGTAGTTTTGGCTTTTGATAAATTTTGTTCTTATTTGATTGGTTCAAAAGTAGTTGTTTACTCTGATCATTCTGCTCTGAAATACTTACTTGAAAAGAAGGAATCCAAGCCTAGGTTAATCAGGTGGATATTGTTGCTTCAAGAGTTTGATTTGGAGATCAAGGATAAAAAGGGAACTGAGAACCTAGTTGCAGATCACTTATCCAGAATTCCCAATCATGATGAAGTGGGCAGCCCAATTTTGGAGGAATTCCCTGATGAGCAGGTATTCTCTATCAAATCCACGCGAGTCCCCTGGTATGCTGATTTGGTAAATTTTTTAGCAAGTAATGTTCTACCTCCTGATTTGTCATATCAACAAAAGAAAAAATTCTTTTCTGATGTTAAACACTATTTTTGGGAAGACCCTTTCTTGTTTAAAGTTTGCGCAGATTAGGTGATAAGAAAATGTGTTTCTGAGGACGAAATGGTAAGCATTTTACAACTTTGTCATGATGGAGAGGCTGGTGGTCATTTTAGTGGTTCTAAAACTGCTGCTAAAGTGTTACAATCAGGTTTCTATTGGCCCACACTTTTTAAAGATGCACACTTCTATGTAGCCTCATGCGATGGATGTCAAAGAATGGGAAATATCTCTAGGAAAAATGAGATGCCTTTAAACAACATTATTGTGTGTGAACTATTTGATGTTTGGGGTATTGATTTCATGGGACCATTTCCGCCTTCATTTGGGAATGAATACATCTTAGTAGCCGTTGAGTACGTATCTAAGTGGGTAGAAGCAGCTGCTGTACCAACAAACGACACTAAGGTCGTGGTCAAATTTCTAAAAAAGAACATTTTTTCCCGATTTGGCACCCCTAGGGCAATCATAAGTGATCAAGGGTCGCATTTTAGTAGTAAGCAATTTGAGGTACTTTTGGAAAAATATGGGGTTACGCATAAGGTGGCACTAGCATATCATCCTCAGACTAGTGGTCAAGTGGAGATTTCAAATAGGGAAATCAAGAGGATTTTGGAGAAGACAGTGAATGCCTCTAGGAAGGATTGGTCTATTAAGTTAGATAATGCACTTTGGGCATATAGGACCGCATTCAAAACTCCCATCGGGATGTCCCCTTTCAGGCTAGTTTTTGGAAAAGCATGTCATCTGCCAGTGGAGCTAGAACATAGGGCTTATTGGGCAACTAAATGTTTGAATTTTGATGCGCAGTTGACAGGTGAGGCTAGGTTGCTGCAACTAAATGAGTTGGATGAATTTCGGCTCGATGCTTATGAGAATGCAAAGCTTTACAAGGAGAAAACGAAAAGATGGCATGATAAGCACATTCTTAGAAAAGAATTTGCAGTTGGTCAATAGGTCTTGCTCTATAACTCTCGCCTTAAATTGTTTCCAGGTAAGCTGAAATCTAGGTGGTCAGGACCATTTACAGTAACATAAGTCTTTCCATCTGGAGCAATAGAGGTGGCACATGAAAGCAAAGGCACATTTAAGGTCAATGGTCAGCGCTTGAAGCCCTACTTTGGAGGTGGAGTTAACAGGAATAAAACCACCATCGATTTACAAGCTCCTACAAAGTGACATTGAGACAGTCTGGCTGAAGACAATAAAGCAAACGCTTCTTGGGAGGCAACCCAAGCATTTCCTTATTTATCATGTCAAAATAAAAATAATAATAAATAAATAATTTAGGTTTTTTTTTTTTGACAATATCATCTTGTTTTCCAAGAGTCGAAGTCAGTAAGGGAGCATGCAGAAAAAAAAAAAAAAAAGTCGCTGGGTGAATTGTGTTTTTTGGGCAGAATCCAAGCACCGCAGCCCTCAATTTAGAGCACCGCGGCGCTGTTTTGGATGAGCAACCAAATCTACATTGGCAGAAGTAAAGCGCCGCGGCGCTATAACACCAGCGCCGCGACGCCACGCAAAAAAAAAAAAAAAAAAAAGAGGGCAGAACACTAGCGCCGTAGGGCTGGAATTCCAGCGCCGCGGCGCTGTTTGCGTGATTCCAAAAAAAAAAGACCTTTAAACATAACCACCCACCTTTCTTTCCCTCATTCTCACCCATTCACTTTCTCTCTCTAAACTAAACTCCTCTCTCCCACTTCTTCTTCTTCTCTCTCTCTGGAAAACTTTGCCATCCTCATCCTCCAACGTTGTGGCTGCCTTCTCTCTTCTGTTCGTCCTTCTCTTCAAGTAAGTTATATCCTTTCCATATCTTTGATTTTTTTTAATTTTTGATATTTTATTTTATTTTGTTTTATTATTTTATATTTGTGTGATTTTTTTTTTTTCTGAAATTTGAACTTCTTAGGTTAGATTTTACTATAGGTAGTCTTTGGTAAGTGAAATTTTGACGGTGTTAGGTACCCTCTATGCAGTGGTAGAGAGCAATACTTTGTGTTGAGTGTTTAATCTTTAAGCATGTATGCCACACAAAAAAAAAATGGCTTCTAAGCGCACAAGAACTGCAGCTTCATCATCCACCCCATATACCCGGTTTGTGAGTGAGGCCGCGAGAAAAAGACATAACAATGCCATTGTTAAGAAACTTGAAGTACCGGAACGGGGTTTAGACTTTAGTGATGGTTTTTCTACAGTCTTTTTTAATATGGTTATGCAAAGAGGATGGAGCAAATTTCTTGAGCAACCCGAGGCGGCTGTAGTCCCACTTGTCCTAGAATTTTATGCCAACGTTTCAGAGCACACTAACCTCCAGGTAAGTGTACGAGGTAAGATGGTTCGTTTTGATAAAACAACCATTAACAGGTATTATGGGCTCCGAAATATCGATAATGATGATTATTATGAATACCTCAGTGAACATTTAGATTTTGAGGAAGTTCTTGTCACAATAGCTACTCCAGGCACCACGTGGAAATTAACACGGGGAAGCGAAGCGGTGTCGTTTCCCTCCTCCGCATTAAATAGGGAGTACAAAGCTTGGCTGTATTTTATTGCGTCTAAATTAATGCCTGTAATGCATTTTTCTGATGTTACCAAGGACAGAGCTGCCTTGTTGTTTGCCATTGTTATAGGTAAAACTATCGATGTGGGAAAAGTAATCCAAGACAGTATTCTGAGAACTACTATGGGTTCCACGACTGGTGGTTTGGATCACTCTTCCCTCATCACACGCCTATGCATCGACGCCGGAGTCCCATTCGACCAAGAGGAAGAATTATTACAACCAATGAAAATCATTAACAAAAAGGTCGTGGGAAGCTTCCGAGACCAAGAAGTACGCCCTCCGTTTCGGCAAGACACTGGTGCCTCAGCCTTGAGCCAACCCTCTCACCCCGAACAAGTCACTCCTATAGCTCAACCGCCTGCTGTACCTGCCCCTGAGTTACCAATCAATGATCGCTTGCGTCGTTTGGAATTGGGCCTAGAATAAAATATTGCCATGACGCGGGCAATTGCTCAACACTTGGGCATGGATGAATCTCAACTTCCCCCTCCACCGCATTTTCCTGATCACCCTGAGCCTTGATTTCACTTTCTTTTTTTATTTCATTATTTAGGTTTTCTTTTCATTCTAAACTTCTTAAGGTTTTTTTTTTGTTTTGTTTTGTTTGTTTTCCTTGTTGTCCAGATCACTTCTCGGAGTTCACATGGCTGCACAAGTCCAATTGGCCTCATTTGTTACTCAGGGGGTTTCCTTACCTTTTTTTTTATTTATACATTGAGGGCAATGCTTTATTTAGTTTGGGGGGGAAACAAAATGTTTTGTTTGTTAAAACTTGTGTTAACCCTTTTGAAACTTTAATTGATACATTCCTGCATTGATGAATCTGGATATGATTGAATCCTTTATTTGGATGTCTTGAAATTCGTAGGAGGTGTGAATTTTTTCTAAACGTGTGATGGATTTGTTGTTTAATTCTAATTATGAATTTATGATCTATTTCTTGAGCACAAAGATCTTGAATTTTTAAATTGTGTGTATGTCCAGTTGATGTTCACCCATGTTTTAGAATTCATCTGATTTTCTCTCAAGGCGAAATCCTAGGCTACATCTAACTGAAAACATGATTTAGGCCATTTGTGGATCGTTTGAGCCGTTCAAGCCAACCTTGGTTAAATATCCCTAGTCACCTTGTTGAGCCTTGATGCATTAGCCGTTCTTTCTTTGTCACCCACATTTGTTAAACCAGCCAATCATTTATACCTTGTCCTACATCCCGGAAACATGTTGATTTCTGAAGAAGGTGAGCGTATTTTGGGAGGTAGAATGGAGCAAAGGAGTTGTTGATTGTTACTTGAAGCATAGAAGTTTTTGAGTCTCACGTTGGATTAATTTTGCTATTTAAGGATCTTATTAGTATTCATATCATTTTTATGTTCTAAAAGAAAAAGAAAAAGGAAAAAGAAAAAGAAATCAACAACAACACAAAACCAAAAAAAAAAAAAAAAAGAGAACGAAACAACAACAGTGAGTGACTAAGAAAACGAAAGTGCATAATTGAGTGTAGGTGAGGGCGATGGAGTGAGCTTGGGGATAGGTCTAAATTGGTCAGAAGTTGAATGGTTTGAAGAGAAGGGTAAATGTTGATTGTACAGTTGAAGTGGTTAAGGGTGTACAACCAAGAGTGATTCTAATTGGAGTCTAGAAATCAACATGGGAGGGGTGAATTGAGCCTAAAATTAACTTTTATCTTACCTCCAGCCCAGCCTTATGTTACAAGCTTAATAAAGCCCTAATGATTTTTAGTTGGATGACTAGCCTACATTAGTGGAGAAAGGAATGAAAGGTGAACCTATGAAACATGTTTCTTTGCACAACTCATCAAAGCTTCTCAGAGTAATGTGGATGTTATTGGACTGCATACAATTTGAAAAGAATGGATAACACACACACACGGGTCATGAAATTAGAATTAGTCTTAAATAGCAAATCGGCCTCACTGTTTGGATGGAATTTGTTCTTTTCTGTGAATTGAAGGATGGAAAAGTTTTGGAGGACATCTTGAAGGATTTGTTGTTCCATGTTTGTGTTACTTCCTAATTTTGCTTGAGGACTAGCAAAAGTTAGTTTAGGGGGTTTTGATAACTCTAGTTTAGAGAGTTATTTGGCCACTTTTAGTTAGCAAATAATACTATGTTCTTGAGAAAAATTACATAAAACATCCAACTTTTTCATGAAAGTATCTTTTATTGATGTAGGATGAAGAAAGAAAGAAAACAAAACATAAGGGAGCACGAGCACAAGAAATTGGAGAAAAATAGCAAATCAAGCACGAACTTGGACTTGGATCTTGTTGGCAGAGCAAAAGCGCCGCGGCGCTGAGTCTGAGTAGAGTAGTGGCAGGAACTCAGCGCCGCGGCGCTGGGAAAGGAGGGCCGCGGCGCTATGGCGGAAAAGAAGATAAAAACAGAAAAGAAGCGCTGCAGCTCTTGGAAAGAAGGGCCGAGGCGCCAAGGCTGATTCTGAACCACTATTTTTGGACGTGAAACAAGGGTTTTGTTATCTTAAGAGTAGTATAAATAGACAACGATGTATCAGTCTTAGGAGCTAGGTTTTTCTCATTTTTCAGAGCGCTGTTTATTTTTCTTAGGAGCCGTCAAGCAATCCGAAGTAAGAAGTGAGAGATTGGTGATAGAATTTCTTGCTCTCTTATCTCTTAATGTTTGATTCAATTAAATTTTCAATTTTTATTTCTTTTTCAATTATGTTCTAATTTTCTTAGTTAGGGCTATGATGTAGCCTAATTATGACGATGTGAATTTTATATTTATGCAACATAATTGATTTTATTCATGTGAGTTATTTGTTATTATGTTTAATGCTTTTAAATGATTAGCTACCATTTAAATGATCTGATTTGCATGTTCAAAACTGAGAAGGGAGAATTATGCAAATGCTTCATCTAACATATAACCATGAATTAAATATGGATAGAGATATACCATATTATTTGTGTGGCTTTATCTAGAAAGTTCATGAATCCTAATGCATTCTGATTTATTTAAATTCACATAGAGATATAGTGAGTTAATAAACTGAGTAGGTTTGCTATACCTAGAGATAGGATAGTAAATAATTTAGGAATTTCTGTCATCACATGTGTATTGTTAATTGGATTGCATAATTGTATGAAATTCATATCTAGTGATTATGGTGAAATCAAATGCCTTAACGCCTTGTCTTATTGAAGTATCTCTTGAAATTAATTGCAATTTTTATTCTTAATTTAGTACTTTAGTTCAGTAGTTTATTCAATCACAACTTCATATGATCAGCTAGATAAACCTTAGAGTCAATCCAACGTTAGTACTTAGTTAGATTATTATACAACAGTCCTTGTGAGACGATACTCTTACTCACTATTGTATTACTTGATCGATAACGTGCACTTGCGTTAGTGAATTTTACCGAACACCTTCTTATTAACTATAGTGAGCATTTCAAATGCAATCACATCATATGCAAATACACTTGTAATTCAGAGCTTGTACTGTAAAATCTATTGCATAATGAACGCAACATATTGCTTAATAAATACATCATAAAACGCAAACATATTTTGCAAATCATAACTTGTATTCTAACACTTATTGCATAACAAATGCAACATATAACGAAATCATATTTTGCAAATTATAACTTTTATTCTAAAATTTATTGCACAACAAATGCAACGTATTGCATAACAAATGCATCATGAAACTTATAACTTAAACTATAAAACATTATGCATTGTCATAATGCAAAACATACTTTAGACACTTAACAAATCATAACTTAAACTTTTAAAAATGTTATGCATATCAATATGCAAATAGACTTTAAAAATAACAATTGCAAATTCATTGCAAATCTTTTTCTTGAACTTTAAAACTTTTTGCATAATAAATGCAAACATACTTTAAAAGAAACTTGCATAATAATTGCAAACTTATTTGCAAATTATATAAATAAGCGTTTAAAAATCGTTTACTTCATGCTGTAGGTGAGCTTTGAACTTATCCGAACTATGCTCTAGCGTTCTCTATTCCGTTCCTTTTCCTTGCATTAGTGGGCCTCTGTGTCCTGATCAAACAATAGCCGACTTATTAATTAACTTTCTTTATTATTAATCCACTCGATTGACAATAAAACGTAAACATTAACCATTCTTTCCTTTTAACTTAACTAGTATACTTTTGTTTACAGTTGTCTTTACTTAACCTTATAAACCATCGGTTTACCTTTCCTTCACTTAGCTTTGTAACCCACCGGGGTTGCTTTTCCTTTTAACTTTGTAACCCATTGGTTTACCTCTCGTTTACTTAAACATCCCTTATTAAATCTCGGGTCTCACATGACGGTTACGTTACTTAACGTATTACGAAATATTTTTCGTCTAATAACGTTATGCTAAATCGGAGTGTTCGACTCCATTCTAACCGTTTCCTTAATAATGATGATTCTACCCTTAACAGGTTTTTCATCAAACTTGTAACGTTATAAAACTCATTCTCACATAAAATAGTGTAACAATCACTAATCATGCATTTCATAAATTTTTATGAAAGCATCTAAAACAATTTATTTTAAAACGGTTCATACTGTAGGCGAGATTCCTACTTACTTGGACTCCGAGCTAAGCAGGTCTAGTTGTACCATGCTGTATCTATAGTATGCGAAGCATCCTCTGCAGTGCTCCTCAAGCGACCATGAATAGCTAGGAATGCTTCCTAGAGATCATACATTTTTGAAAATGTCATTCTAGACTCTGTTACTGTAGTTTGAATCACCTCGATTCGTGTGTAGCCAGTACCAGATGATTTTTACCGGAGTGGAATTAGCTCAAACGGAGGTCACCATCGTGTTTAGAGCATCGAAACGAGTCGGGAGGCGATCTTGGATCTTCGATCGAAGGTCCGGATCACAAAAATCCCAAATTGGCCGTTGACCGGCGTTGACCGCCAGCGATTTGCTCCATTGGGGGTTGAGCTCGAGCCTACCCCCCCTAAATCGACCCTTTTGAGTCCAATGGTGGTGTCAATTTCACCTAATTCTGCCTCTAACATAGCAGGTCAGAGCTCAAAGTCGGCGGCCAAAAATGGAGATTCCGATCTTGATTCTCCGATTGTGGAAACCAGAAATTGGCTGAGGGCTTTTGCTACCCATCCTTCTATGAGTGTTTCCCCTCCATTGCAGCCCCTCAACGCCATCAAAATTGACGAAATTGAAGAACTCGCGGCGGCCCACGACGGCGTTGGCCGTTCTTCGACCAAACTGGCTCCTTTGGTGCAATTGATCGAGGGGTTTTACTCCCCTTGATCCTCTGAATCCATTGGGAAGGGTGGTGTCGGCCGCCTCCTCTAGCAAGGCAGAGTTCCACCTTGGCATGGTGGCGCACTGCGACGGTAGGCAGTTCGAGCAATCTGGCCGTTGATGAGCTGCCACCAAGGGTGGGTTTTGTTCCTCTCATCACAGTGGTCATGTAGGAACAAGAATCACGTAGATCGGACGTCGGACGATGAAGATATCTCGTCGGAAAGAAATGGGTTTCTCCGCCACTTTGAGCGGCACGTGAGGCTTCCTCCGGCGGCTTTTTGTGCGACATGGCATCTCGTTGGACTCAGCTCATCGAGAGCTTTCCACTGGCGCGGGAGGTGTCGAAAACAGACGCCGAAATCTCGAACGAGATTTGAGGAGAAAGAGAGAGAAAATCTGCAGAAAGAAAGTAGAGAGAGAGCCAAATTCTTTTTATTTATTTCTTTTTTTCTGCACTTTTATAAAAAAGATTGTGGTCCACATAATCCAATTCTTATACTGCATTGCTCTAATACTGTATAATTTTCCATGTTATTATACAGTATTTTTCATTAAACTGTACTTTGTCTTAATATAATCCTTAACTTAATGCATTTTCAATGCATTAAAAATTATTGGGTGTTACAGCTCTCTCCCATGGCCTTCCTCCTCCTCCTTGGTTGTTCTCTTCTAAATTTTGGGAAGCCAAAATCTATCCAAAAGCTCCCTCCCTTCCTTTGAGCTATTATGGGTATTTATACCCCTTAGGGTTTTTACATCAAATGAGGCATTTTTGGCTTCAAAATAGCCAAACTCGAGGTAGGCACATGGCCGTCCACTTATGCTGCGCGATGCACTAGGAGTGTCGGCAGGCTATGTTGGAGACATGAGGGCCTAAGCTGGCAAGCAGGGCCTATGGGTCTAGAACTTCAGATGCTAGAATGTACATGGCCGCGCACTTGCTTCAACCAAGGGGGCTACACATAGGAAATGCGTGGGCGTGCGTGTGTGCGTCTAGTGGGGGTTGCTAGGTAGCCTAGCGTGCTAGTGTGCACCGGCTTCGGTCTCAACCAGTTTTTGATGTTTTTCACTCATTTCGCATCTGATTTCTAATCTAAGATTTCTGTTGGACTCCAAATAAATTTTATATAATGTTGAAGCTTAGAAATCTCATTTTATTCGCATTTTTATTCTTTCATAATAAAACACCTAAAAACACAAAATACAAATAAAACATAGGAATTACTCAAAAATTTGGACAATAAATGCAAGGAAAAATGATATAAACTTATGACAAATTATGCACTTATCATTAATATTTTGTTTTAAGATGTTTAAATTATTTTAACTTTTAGAATAAATGTTATAAATGGGTATAAAATTTTTGTGGTAGGTCCTATTTTAATTTGATGCTCTATGCCATAGATTCAAATCTAAGAGCTGCATCTTACCCTTGGATCATTCTCTAGCGATGGAGAATTAAACCATTCTCCACCATGGACCTCCCTTGTAATTGTAATGACCGAGAAAATTTCATTAATAAAACCTAATATTTAATTAGGTTTAATTAATGAATTTACTCTTAAAAAATATAAATTCTTATAAAAATTATAATTTTTGTAAAAATTACGATAAAGTATGAATAAATAGCATTGATTGCAAATTTTATGACAGATGTGATGTAATGTTGGATATTATCGAATATAGATTTTATGAGTTTAATTACTCAAAAATTTACAAATAATATCCATAAAATGAATTTTATATCACAATTAATTGTAAAATTGTGATATAAACACATGGGTACAAAGAATATAAATATGATGTAGAGTCCACCGAGACCTAACCCAGTGTAAAAAAGAGGCCGATGCAGTATAAGAATACTGCTAAGTAAAAACGCAGATACAAAAAATGTTATGATTGGCCTTCAAAAGTGAACGAAAAGTAAGTCAAATATTTTTATACAGTCTAAGGATAAAAAGTACACTGATTTGACCACGATAGTATAAGAAAAATACTATGTGGTAAAAAAATTACACAGTATAAATTTTTAACTCCACAAAGTGGACACTTCTTGGTTTTCTAATGGGCCACATGTCTAGAAAAGTGGCCCAATCACCTCATGACACCTAGGGGGTATACTCATGGATTACCATGAGTCACCAAATGAGATAAGGATGCATTTATGGCAAGGTTACCACAAAATTTTCATTTCTTTCTTTCCTCCAAGTTTCGGCAGCCTAAAAAAATTTCTCAAGCCCAAAACTTTGCAAAAACAATCCCAAAACAAGTTTTAGGAGCAAGCTCAAGGATTTTTCACAAGATTTAAGCCTAAGAAGGAGTTCAAGGAGCCTTGGAAGGCTAGAAAACAAAAGAGTGCTATTTGGGATCCTAGGAGTCTAGGAGAAAGTAGAATCGAAGTCGATTTGGCGGTACATAAAAACAAGTAAGTACCCTTCCCACCTACAGTGTGAAATGTAGGTATAGAAAGAATTGTATGTATACGTGTACATGTGCGTATAATAAAGTACAAACTTGTATGTTTGCCATGATATGAATACCTAGGGGTATAGTTATGTATGGATACCTGTGAGTACAAGATTAAAATACCTGAGTGTATAACATGTTATGTATCGATATGTACAGTATATTACGTACTTGTGTGTATAATGATGAATATCTTTGTGTATAGAATGTTACATACCTGTGTGTATATAAAGTAAGTACTTGTGTGTACTATGGTATGCAACGGATTTATGTGTTAAGGATAATATGTGAACATCACATCATGCATGGTATATCAACCATAATAAATGAACTAGTAAATATGTCACCAGAAATTAAGAAAAATGCCGTACCGATTCCTAACTCAAAGGGAGTTTAAAGGATACAATATGGTCACGGTGTTACGTAGACCTAAATGAAATTGCGCAATGGTACGAACACTTGGGCCCCAGTAAAGATAAGAAATGATGAAGATAATGAAGGTTTATAAAAAGCATAATTGACTCATGCCTTTATCTGAATGCTCATGTGGGATTTATGGGACTTACTAGACGTTAGCTTAAGTTTTTCATGTTGTAGGTATTCCAACATGAAGGTCAGAATAAATCGTAATGATAAGATAACGAACGGATGATGTGTACAGACTGGGTTTGGTGTCCGCCACAATATGTTTCCATTGTATTGTATTTTAAGATATTTTGAAAGTAATGTTTGATAAACTATATTGTAAAGGAAAGATGGTTATGTAAATACAAATATATGTTTGTATTTCAAAGGTTGTTAGACCAGTATATGTCAAGTATTTATAAAAAAAAAAATTCCTCAATTTTTGCCCTAAAGTAAGTAAGAAAGAGTTTTATCACAGTCCGAAAAGGCGGGTTATGACAGTTGGTATTAGAGTGGAAATCTTGTCATCCTACTGCACATCGTTGTCTACTCCATTGCCATAGCTCAAGTAAGATAGTTTGAGTTTAAGTATAAGGATGTATAATTTCTATTTTATATGGCATTGATATGCTAATTACGATAATAAATATAGTATATGGCGGAGCCGCATCATAACCGTGACATAGAGGCTGATCGAAGAGCTAGTATTGCTTTTCAAGACGCGAAGCCACCGCGATACTATGGGAGTCGACAGCCTATGGTGTTGACCGAATGGCTATATGCAATTGAGGTGATTTTCAATGCCTGTCATACGCCACCGCACCTCAAGGTTTTATTGGCCTCAGGATTGTTGTTGAGAGAAGCATTAATATGGTGGCTAAGGATTGAACCTGATGAGCAACCAAGGGATTGGCAAGGCTTCAAAGAATAGAACCAAGCTGAATTCGCACCCTTACCCCCAACTGATGCCATGCACATTCAAATGATTCCGATGCTGTGGGCTGATTGGTGACGCAGGTTGTACTTTCGTGTAGAACCGGTTTGGGGAAGATATATAGGGGAGCCGGTAGATCACTATATCTTAAGGTTTCGTCGAACCATGATGCCATTGATTCCCTCTGAATTACCTTTATGGTGAATTTGTGATCTTGTTTGGAGAGATCTTCCTGATGTAGTTCAGCCGTAGATGCAGTATCCGGGAACCTATCTCAGCATCCACAATTTTCTTATGGTGGTATTACATGCAGAACAGAATGTGGCCGTGCCATTGGAAGATCCCCCAATGGATATGGAAGAGGATGATGATGATGGTGATGATAACATTGATGAAGAGCCTGAGCTTATAATCACAAGTGATGATGAGTTGACTGATTCAGATATAGAGGAAAAGGAGGATTTCGAACATAGTGATATGTCGAGTGTCGAGTTAGACTAAAAAGAATTTATGAAGACTTTTGTATAGTCTAATGTACATAGATATGGGATTAGTACAATTTTGGGCCTTGTGGCTTTTGTGTATACATGTATGTCCGGCAAGTGGTATCCTTCCTGGTAATAGGGTATATGTAGCCGAAAGTGATAAGTGCTCCCGTAAATTATATGAATAGTATATGTATGAAAGAAAAGTAAGTATGTGTGTTAATTATGCATGTAATGTTACAAAGAATGTGAAAAGGAAATGAAAGAGGTTCAAGAAACAAAATGTATGAAAATAAATGAAATGAAACGTATGAAGGTTAATGAAATGAAATGTATGAATGCTAATGAAATGAAATGTATGAAGTAAGATATTCAGTTCATGTAATTGTATATGTTTGCATGTATTTATGTTGTTTAAATATATGCAATTATTGATTAGATACTATTAAGTTAATAGTATATGCTAACCTAGTAACGAAAATATACGATAGGTATATAATGATTGAAATCGATGGCGAATACACCTGGAGGACCGATGAATCCATATTTAATGGCTATGATCATGGAACTACAACAGAAGCTCCAAGCTTAGGAGTAGGAAATGCAAGGATTACGAGAATAGTTAGCTAACCAGAATCCTGTACCACCAGTACGTATGGACACGCCACCCCTAGTACCAACGCCACAGCAAGCGAAACTAGTAGTCTCAGTTGTTCCGGTAGCGTCTGCTACCGAATTTTATGAAAGATTCTGGAGAATGAAAGCCCCAGAATTTGATGGATCTACAGACCCATTAGAGGCCGACGATTGGCTTACAGGCATAGAAAGGGTTTTGAAATTTATGACACTTAGTGACCATGAAAAAGTCCTATGCGCTTTGTTCTTTCTCACTAAAGATGCTAGGAGATGGTGGGAGTCAGTAGAGCGTAAAAGATATATCGACGAAATGACATGGCCAAATTTCGTGGAAGAATTTGGCAAGGCTTACTTTAATGTGGAAACCATGGTAGCCCAACAAGAAGAATTCAATAATTTCAAGCAAGGTAACATGCCCGTAACTGATGCTATAAAGAGGTTTAACCAGCTAGCAAGGCTTTGTCCCGAGTTAGTACTTACTGATCGGGAACGAATAAGATGATTGATGAGAATGTTTAGAACCGACATTGCCCTTGTGGTTGATAGCGGAGGGCAAGCTCATAAGGATATGGAGGATTACATTGAACGGGCGACCAGAGCTGAGTTTAGAATTGCCCTTGATAAGGAGGAAAGACCATGGATTTTCAAAGCTCAGAAAGAGGAAAAAGCTTTAGCCAAGCAAAGTCCAGCTGTGTAAGAGAAAGAACAAGGAGACGTTTCAAGCTAAGGGCCGTCCCAGAACTTTCAAGCGAGACGTGGCCACACTGCTAACAATAAGAGGAAATGGAATGTGAATGGTTCAAAGAATCCAAAGGGTCAACCTCAGAAGAGGATTAATGATAGAGGGAACAACAAACCCCTTTGCAGTCAATGTGGGAAGAGACATGCAGGGGAATACAAGGCTAGCACAAACAAGTGCTATATTTGTGGAAAAGAAGGGCTCTACGCCAGAAATTGTTTTTCTAATCCTCA
The DNA here is from genome assembly GCA_025403435.1 of Artocarpus heterophyllus. Lineage (NCBI taxonomy): Eukaryota > Viridiplantae > Streptophyta > Magnoliopsida > Rosales > Moraceae > Artocarpus > Artocarpus heterophyllus. The sequence continues at coordinate 20,767,775 of CM046339.1, forward strand.
AAGTCAGAACAGTCAGGCTCAGCAAAGGCCTCAAGGAAATCAACTACATGCAGTCCAGGTTCAAGTACAGATTGAAGGCCCTAGTGTCAGTCAAGGGCGACTAGAAGCTTCGGAACCAAGTGGGCTAATTTATGCCTACATAAAGAAGGAAGAAGACGTAGGAACCTCATCGGTGGTGACAGGTCAGTTTTCTGTTGCCAACACTAATGCATATGTTTTGTTTGATTCTGGAGCAACACATTCGTTTGCATCATTTAAGTTTGCGAAACGAATAGGAAGTAAAGGAGATAGGATAGAGCAAACCTTTAGAGTTGCACTACCCTCTGGGGAGGTATTAAATGTTGATTATTGGTTACGTCATGTACCGATAATCATTTGTGGAAAGGAATTGTATATTGATTTGATGATAGTCGATATACAAGATTACGACGTCATTCTAGGATATGGATTTCCTATGGAAAAACACGGCCAAGATAAATTGTCGACACCACAAGGTTACATTCCAACCTCACGGGAGTGAAAAGTTTATGTATTCAGGGAAAGTTCCCAAAGCTCCCAAAGCAATGATTTCAGTAGTAAAGGCAAGGAAGATGTTAGAAAGCGGATGCATCGGTTATCTGGTGAATTGGATAAGAAAAGATCAAGAAGCTCAGTTAGGACCAAAGAATGTTCCCATAGTAAGGGAATTCATTGATGTGTTTCCCGACGAGTTGCCAAGGGTTGCCTCCAGAATGAGAGATTTCATTTAAGATTGAATTAACGCACGACACAGCCTCGATTTCGAAGGTGCCATATCAAATGGCTCCAGGGGAACTCAAGGAACTTCAAGGCGCAACTAAAGGAATTGTTGGACAAAAGGTTCATCCGACCAAGTCATTCCCCATGGGGAGCGCCTATTTTATTTGTTAAGAAGAAAGACGGAATGTTACGGATGTGTATTGACTACCAGGGAATTGAACAAGGTTACAATTAAGAACAAGTATCAACTTCCAAGAATCGATGATTTGTTTGACCAACTTAAAGGAGTATCAATATTCTCAAAGATTGATTTGCGCTCGGGATATCATCAACTTCAAGTTAAAGAAGAAGATATACCAAAGATAGCGTTCCAAACAAGTTATGGGCATTACGAGTTCTGCGTCATGCCATTTGGATTGACCAATGCCCTGGCAGCCTTTATGGATCTTATGAATCAGATTTTCAAGGAATACCTCGATAAGTTCATCATCGTTTTTATCAACGATATTCTCATATATTCAAGAACGCCATGAAGAGCATGAAGAGCACCTGAGGATCACACTACAATTATTAAGAAGGCATCAATTGTACGCCAAGTTCTCAAAAATGTGAGTTTTGGCTGGAAAAGGTCCATTTCCTAAGACACGTGGTTACACGAGATGGAATATCCATTGATCCCACCACAGTGGAAGCAGTGAATAAGTGGTCTACACTGAAAAACGTAATCGAAATCAAAAGTTTCCTCGGTCTAGCAGGCTACTATCAACGTTTTGTAGAAGGATTTTCCCGACTTGCAGCACCACTTAATGCACTTACATAGAAAGTAGCAAAGCATGAATGGACTAAGAAGTGCGAGGAAAGTTTCAAAGAGTTAAAGAGACGACCCACGAGTGCCCCGGTACTGACGATACCAGATCCAAACATAGGAAACTATGTGATTTATAGTGATGCGTCAAAGACAGGCTTGGGAGCCGTTCTTATGCAAAACGGAAAAGTGATTACATATGCATCCTAACAATTGAAGGATCATGAAAGAAATTATCCAATGCATGACTTAGAGTTAGCTGCGGTTGTATTTGCGTTGAAGATATGGCATCACTACTTGTATGGAGCTAAGTACAAAATTTATACGGACCATCAAAGTTTGAAGTATATCTTTACACAAAAGGAGCTCAACATGAGACAATGAAGGTGGCTAGAACTAGTTAAAGACTACGATTGTGAAATTCTGTATCACCTTGGAAACGCTAACCAAGTAGCCGATGCCCTTAGTTGTGGAACAATGTCTTCGCTTGCAATGATGTAGTTAATGCCAAGACCTCTTTAGAAGGACTTGATGGAAGCGAGAATAAAGCTAATCACTGGAAGATTAGCCAATTTGTCCTTTTGACTAGCTATCAAATACTGGCACGAGAAGAAAAAGAACTCAGAAACAAGAAGATACCTCTCATCAAAGTTTTATTGTGTAACCAGTAAGTAGAAGAAGCAACGTGGGAACGAGATGATGTAATAAGGAAAAGCTACCCCAAATTGTATTGATTTTCGAGGACGAAAATTCTCAAAGGGGGTAGATTGTAATGACCAAGAAAATTTCATTAATAAAACCTAATATTCAACTGGGTTTAATTAATGAATTTACTCTTAAAAAATGTAAATTCTTGTAAAAATTGTAATTTTTGTAAAAATTACGATAAAGTATGAATAAACGGCATTGATTGTAAATTTTATGGCAAATATGATGCAATGTTGGATATTACCGAATACAGATTTTATGAGTTTAATTACTTTGTAAATAATATCCATAATATAAATTTTATATCACAATTAATTATAAAATTGTGATATAAACACATGGGTACAAAGAATATAAATATGATGTAGAGTCCACCGAGACCTAACCCAGTGTAAGAAAGAGGCCGATGAAGTATAAGAATACTGCTAAGTGAAAACGCAGATACAAACAATGTTATAATTGGCCTCTAAAAGTTTACGAAAAGTAAGTCAAATATTTTTATACAGTCTAAGGATAGAAAGCACACTGATTTGACCATGACAGTATAAGAAAAATACTGTGTGGTAAAAAAAATATACAGTACAAATTTTTAACTCCACAAAGTGGATACTTCTTAGTTTTCTATTAGGCCACATGTCTAGAAAAGTGGCCCAATCATCTCATGACACCTAGGGGGTATACTCATGGATTACCATGAGTCACCAAATGAGATAAGGATGCATTTATGACAAGGTTATCACAAAATTTTCATTTCTTTCTTTCCTCCAAGTTTCGGTAGACATTGTTGAGACCTCTAAAAAAATTTCTCAAGCCCAAAGCTTTATAAAAACAATCCCAAAATAAGTTTTAAGAGCAAGCTCAAGGATTTTTCATAAGATTTAAGCCTAAGAAGGAATACAAGGAGCCTTGGAAGGCTAGAGAACAAAAGAGTGCTATTTGGGATCCTAGGAGTCTAGGAGAAAGTGAAATCGAAGTCGATTTGACGGTATACAAAAACAAATAAGTACCCTTCCTACCTACAATGTGAAATATAGGTATAGAAAGAAATGTATGTATACCTGTAACTATGCGTATAATAAAGTACAAACTTGTATGTTTGCCATGACATGAATACCTAGGGGTATAGTTAGGTATGGATACTTGTGAGTATACGATTAAAATACATAAGTGTATAGCATGTTATGTATCGATATGTACAATATATTATGTACTTGTGTGCACAATGATGAATACCTTTGTGTATAGAATGTTACGTACCTGTGTGTATAATAATAAATACCTGTGTATATAAAGTAAGTACTTGTGACACTTGTTATTCTCCTAACGGGTATTAAGGTAATTAAATTAATTTTTAGTGTGCCAATTAAAAATTTGTTTCATTTAAAATTCATTTCACAATATTTATTTCTATCTATTTTTAAATTATCTAAAATTCTCTTATACTTGTTTAGTATGTTTACTGAAAAGTCTTAACTTCTAATAAATTTTGAAAATGTTATTTTGGCATTATGTGGGCTAAAGTCTCCAGAGGAGACATGAAGATATCTTTCCCAACTACTCTTGACCCTTCTTTTCTTTATTTTCTCCATGACATGCTCCAACATGTCTCCTCCATAATTGCTTCTATCACTCCTCTTCAAAGACTTCATCTTTTCTTCTTTTTTCTTCCATGGTTCCCAGACTTTTCTTTTTATTCCTTTGCTGAAGCAAAATACTTAGGAGAACTTCTTTAAGGAAGCCATAAAAATCAACCATCAACACCTCCATTTGAGTAAGAATTTCAGCCATACTGAAGTCAAGGAACCTGTTTTGAAGCCATTTCAAGCTTCCAACTAGCCATAATCTGGGGTTAGAATCTTATGAACAAATTTAGTCTTTCATTTATAATTTTTTTATGCTCAAAGATTATTCAAATTTGTGTTCTTAAACCTAAGTACATATTTTGTTGCTATTTTGGAGCATATGTATAAAGTTTAAGTGTATACGTTGTAGATAGAAAATTTATGTTGTTAAACTTTGTAATACCTTTATGGGCAGTGGCACTTTCTTGAAATTATGAGATTAAATCAAAACAAAGTTTGTAAATTGGTTTGAATATTTAAAAATGAGACATTCTAAGCTTTCTAACGAGCTATCATAGCCTAAATCGGAGTTGTATTTTATTTTCGATGAATTTTTCAATTTTTGGATTAGAAATTAGTAAACCTACTAGTGGCAATATACTGCCCGTTTACGTTAAGTAAGCCACTTGTTAACCCGTGTGATGATTGTAGGTAGTGAATCTATCCTTTTTGTTAAAGTATACTGCCAGTTTGCCATGGTATACCAGTTGCTAACCTGAACCAAGAACCCATCTTTGCTCACCACCTAATTCCTTAATGTCTTGCAACATTTCCAATATTATCCTAAGTGATTGATGAATCTTATTAGGAACTAAAACATATAGATTACTTGTATACATTTTATATCGTGTTAAGACAAAAATTGTTTACTATGGTATTCAAAAGAGATTTGCATAAAAGCTTTAATGGCACACTAGTAAGATAGATTTACACATGATTTATTTATGAATGTGGTTGTATGTTATGCTTTAGTTTTAATTGTCCTTATCCATGCCTTAGGATCAAGGGAGTGTGGAGCTAATATTAATTGATTTCAGGATTAAAAGATTGGTGATAAGCTTGGAAGGTAGGGATTCTATGTTAGACATGTATGCCATAAGGAGTAAAAATGTAATACGTTTTTGAAGAAATTTTTATCAATAAAGAATTTATTCATTTATATATACCAAATCTTGTCCTCTTTACGTTTATATTTGTTGAATGTATGATAAGCAAACAGTAGTCTGAGACTATCAGTCTAAACCTTAAGAATTGGGCAAATGATGGACTGATTATGCGGAAGACACGATTCTTAAGGTGATGGTCTAAAACATATGATCCGCAATCGAGGGAATAAAGTTGGGCACTTTATTCATATAAAGATTGTTATGTTGTCTATATCCCTTTTGGGAGATGGTTTGTCTTGACCATCGGAGTTGGACTCCGTGAATAAAAACATTGGCACGTTGTCATAGGTCACGATGTGTTGAATCGGGATATAAAGTGAATTGATTTGGATTAATAATTCTATCTCAGCAAATCGATTCACTTTAGACAATCATTTGTATTGTATCTTAATCCTGAGATGAATAGTGGGCCCGTTGTCTCGACTTATGTCTTTTGATGTGCCAAAGGGTGACACCCACATCTCAATAGTGGTATGCATGCCGGTACGTTGGAGGCATGACTTTTGATAGCATAGACTTGTTATTCATAGATATGGAATCCATAGCTCCTCTTTAAGAGTAATGATATCCTCTTATATGCGTTGTCCTGTAATTGGAAAACTTGAGCACTCAACCATTTGGATACAAAGCTGTAACCGAATGGTATACTATCTTTGGATAGTAAGTTTTCTAATAGTGAGATAATAGAACGTAAGATAAAAATAATCGGGAAGGTAAGACAAAACTTGTCCTTAAGCCGATTATGGATTTTCATATGGGGATACAATACACTATGATATGTCATGGAGACTTAGCTATACGAGCTTTGTAATTCTATAAAGTTCGAGAGTGCAGCTCCAAGCTTTTAGTGGAGTAGCGTTGGAGTTGATAATTGTGAAATGTATATCTAGGATATTGGGTTTTATAATTATCATGAGCTTGAACTTTATAGGTCCAATTTGGTCCCCTTTGCTAGCTCACAAAATCCTGTAACGACACGGCGTGCTTTTCCAATAATTGGTGACTTATGTCGGATTTATCAGATTGGTTTAAAATTTGAAAGAATTAAATAATTCATGTTTGTTTATAGGTTGAATTAATTTTGTAAGAAATTAGTTCAAGATAAACTTGTTGAATTATTGCGATCAGATAATTGTTGTCTGTTTTTTGGTTGTTTTAATTTTGGACAAATTAGATCAAGATAAACTTGTAGAATTATTGTGAATTGATTTATTTTCTTAGAGATTATCTTGATAAAGTTTGTTTTGATCATATAGCTTTTCTATTGGGTTATTTGAATCAAAACTGAGACTTTATCCTATAGAATCTCGGGAGTTCGACCTGCCGAATGATGTGTTCGGCTAGCCGATTGGGCCTGTTCGGCCTGTCGATCAGACTGTTCGGCCTACCGATTAGCGAGAGAAAAGATTACGCGTTTTCACGCGGATCTTATCAGATATTGATCCGAACTTGATTCTATTTCGAGTTTTTGAGACCTAATCTGATAAGGACTAACTCCTGGACCAATGACTATATAAAGTGAGTGAGTCTCATGATTTACTTAGATATATAGAGATCAATTGAGAGATTAAGAGTGATAGTCTTCTAGTGAGTATCTGAAAACTCCCTGAGAGCTTTTGTTCACAAATTACGAACACTAGCTTTGGGTTCTCTCTATTGGTTGGAAGGAGAGTCACCCGTGGAAGAGCTGTACGTGTGAGCCCACACTCACTCCGGCTGTGGATAGAGAATAGCAAAGAAGACCAGTTGGTTGAGGCTCTTCTGGAACGTTACTTCTCTACACAGGTTGCAGAGGTTATTCGCACAAAGATTAGTAAGATCTGTCTAATTTATACATATAGCATGTCAAACTTGTGTTTTGAAAAATATTCTGATGAAAAATTTTAAAATTTCGCTGCGCACCGCGTTTCCAACAATTGGTATCAGAGCCATGGTCTTTACATAAATTAATAAGTTTGTGATCATGTTATATGCATAAATTTTGTGATCTTTATCTCTCCTATGCTTGAATTTAATTTTATAGAGAGATAGCACTCTAGGTTTCTATAAATTATATATGTTGTCATGGATTATGTGATAAATGTTTATTAATTAATTATGGTTGATTAAATTGTTGTTTAATTATTTATTAATTAATTAATTCATACCGGTTATGGTTCCTTAGAGGTTAGAATGTGTATCTAGGTTTTTCATGTAATTAGATGGTGGACTATAATCTCCGTCTAGGAATTATTATTTATTTTAAATTTGTAAAATTTTGCAATTAAATAATTATTCGAAGAAGACGGATCTAGAAGAATGATGATGGCGCCCCTAGGTATTTCCTGAGTCTCTAATTTTAAGTTTTTGAAATGTTAAAAATAAAATTGATAAATTGCATTAAAGTTGTATTTTCTGGAATAAGTTTTTCTGCTCAATCAGCATGCCGGACATCACAGTTTGGTAGGCCGATGGTCACAGATCGGTAGGCGGGACGTATGGTCCGACAGGTCGACAGTGGGGTAGAATTGGGGTGCTCTGTCGGCAGGCCAAACTTTTAGTTCGGCAGGCCAAACCTTCATGGATCGGCAGGCCGATGTATTAGATCGGTAGGCCGATGAAGCATGACTGGCAGGCCGATCACCCAGATCGGCCTGCCAACCGAGAGTTGCTAATTGTCTAGAAAAGGTGCAATTTTTTCGGTGCAGTTTTAATTTTTTTTTTTAGACGATTCTGAGAAACATTAAATTTGGATATGACCGGAAATATGAAGTATTCGATTCATACGGGATTGAAGACTTGAAGATGGATATTACATGAAGAAGGATACAGCTTGAGGATTCAAGGATGAAGAATCGATAAATGTCTCGATTATTCTCTTGTAATCTTGGTTTTCTATTCTCTAGGGTGGAACCATAATATTACGGTTATTATTATTTTGCTTGTAGCTTTGCTTGTCTGCATTATAAATGATTTATCATGTATATTGATAACATTTCATATAGAATAGGGAGTGCCGCTCATATTAAAATTGTTCATACATAATTTTAAAATAAAACCTTGATTTCAAAAGATTGAGTGGGAGAAGGTTTTCGAAGAGAGGACCTAAGGCCTCCATCGTTGGTCCATAGGAAGAACATGGTGGTCCCGACCCCTAGGAAGGGATTTCTATCATGTACCAGATTGGATCTCTGAAAGGATAAGGTATTTTACTATGATTTATGGCTGCACACCTCTAGGTGGTGATTATAAATCATGGATAAAAAATTGAAACGATGGTTATACACTCACGTTAATTTTATTATTAACCTCCTCTAGGAGCTCTGTTAATAAAATCAATGGCCAAAGAAACGATTATTAGTATATGCTGGATTATACGGGTCCTGGATGGCATATATTAATCAAGAGGGGATCCGTGTTCTTAATTGAATTTGGCATGACTCCCTTAGGAGCTTGTTGAATTCTGAGTTGGGAATTATCGTTGTAAGGTTGTGACACTTGCAAGGTTTTGACACATAAACGCATTTGTATGATTTTACATGATTGTGTTATCTTACTAAATTATTATATGTTTGCTTATGTTTAGTATATGATTCTTTATTGTAGATTGAAAATGTCTAAAAACGCTTTATCATCGATACTTGACAAAAACCAATTAACCGGTGAGAATTATAACGATTGGAAACGAAACTTGGACATCGTCCTATCCTTTGAGAAACTAAAATATGTTCTGACAACCCCTTGTCCTCCCGAGCCTACGGGAGACTCAAGTAATGAGCAATTCTAAGCGTACGATCACTAGAAAGATGCTAATGATCAGGCCCGCTGCTATGTTATGGCTAGCATGAACAACATACTGCAGGCTCAACATCAGGATTATGAGACTGTGAAGCAGATCTTGGATAATCTTGAGCATATGTTTGGAGGCCAGGCCATAACAAAGCGGCAAGGGACGCTTCGGAAACTCTTAAACTGTAGATAGAGACCGGGGACATTTGTAAAGGAGCACATGATGTTAGTCATGGGTTACCTCGCTGAGGCTCAAACCAATGGAGCTGACATCAATGCTGAAACCCAGATGACTATGGTCTTTGAGACTCTGTCTAAGGAATTTATTCCGTTTAGAGCTACTTTTAATTTAAGTAATAGATAGGATATGACCTTGACATAATTGATGAAACAGTTATAGGAGTTTGAACTGCTGATCAGGGAGTCTCCTGCTGGTGGTGAGGCCAACAAGGTAGCTGCTTCTGGTTCCAATCCTAACTTAGGGACTGGAAAGAAGCAACGGGCCAAAAACAGGAAGTCTTCTATTCCTGTTGCTACCAAGAGCAAGAAGAAGAAGAAGAAGAGCCCAAAGAAGCTTCAGTGCTTCTTCTGTGGTAAGGTCGGGCATATTAAGAAGCATTGCAAGGACTTCCTTTCCAAAGGAGGTAGGTGTGATCTTCTATACTTAGAAACTTGTTTGGTTAAGGAATCCAGTGACATCTGGGTCATAGATTACGGTGCAACTAATCATGTTTGTGTTTCTCTGTAGGGATTCAAAGAAACGAGAAGTCTGCTACGTGAAGACTTCACGATTAGGATGGGTGATGGATCCTTGGTCTTAGCAGAAGCAGTGGGAGATGTCCATCTTTACTTTGATAATTATAGGAATTTAATTTTGCGAGATTGTTTTTATGTTCCTAAATTTAAAAGGAATTTAATTTATGTATCTTCTTTTTTTAAAGACTCCTACGTGGTATCTTTTCATAAAAAAATGGTGATTCGTAAAAACAAATCTTTTATCTGTTCTAGATGGATGCAAAATAATCTATATTTTATCAAACCTAAGATGGACTTGTTGCTTAATGCTGAGATGAATGATAATGACTCAAAAAGACTTAAAACTTCTCACTCTAATAAGACTTATCTTTGGCATTTGCGCTTTGGCTATATTAACCTGAATAGGATTCAAAGGTTGGTAAGGGATGGACCTTTAAGTCACTTAAAGGTGGAATCTGTACCTCAATGGGAATCTTGTTTGAAGGGTAAAATGACCAAAAGACCATATAGGTCTTAGGGCAATAGGGCCGAAGGGGTTCTAGAACTTGTGCATAGTGATGTTTGCGGATCGATGAACATCCGGGCACGAGGAGGGTATGAGTACTTCGTCACTTTTATTGACTATTACTCAAGATATGGGTATATGTACCAGATGCACCACAAAAGCGAAACTTATGATAAGTTCAGGGAGTTTCGGGCTGAAGTGAAAAAGCAATTGGGTTGACCCATAAAGGCACTTCGATCTTATCGAGGTGGGGAATACCTTTCTAATGAGTTCTTAGGACACTTGTTAGAGAATGGGTTTTTATCCCATTTAACTGCGCCGGGCACTCCGCAGCAGAATGGCGTAGTGGAGAGAAGGAATAGGACTTTGTTGGACAAGATTCGGTCCATGATGAGTTATTCATCATTGACTTTATCCTTTTGGGGATATGCACTACAAACCGCATGTTATCGTTTGAACAATGTGCCTTCAAAATCGGTCCCTAAAACTCCTCACGAGTTGTGGACAAGACGGAAGACATCCTTAAATCATATTCGCAAATGGGGATGTCTGGCTCATGTCCTGTTTAAGGATCCGAATAAGTTGGAAGCATGTTCGAAAGTTTGCGTGTTTGTAGGATATCCAAAAGGGACTAAAGGGGGTTATTTTTATAACCCAAAGGAAAATAAAGTCGTGGTTTCAACTAATGCAACTTTCCTTGAGGAGAGTTACATGGACGACTTTAAACCTCAAAGCAAAGTAGTGCTTGAGGAGTTAAGAGGTGATTTGTTCACTCCAGAGGTTCTGAACGAAACCATTCCGATCGATGTAGAAAAACAAAACAAACCTGAGCAACAATCTCAGGGGCTTCGGCGTAGCGGGAGGATCGGGCGTCAACCTGAGAGGTATATGTTTAATTGGGAGATCTTCTTGGCTGAACTCGATGAACATAATAGGGATCCTTATACTTACGCAGAAGCTATGGAAGATGTTGATTCAAGACTCTGGACAGAGGCCATGAACATAGAGATGAAGTCTATGGAGACTAATCGGGTCTAGGAGCTTGTGGATCTTCCCGAAGGGGTAAAACCCATAGGATGTAAGTGGATCTACAAGAGGAAAAGAGGAGTGGATGGAAAGGTTGAAACCTTTAAGGCTAGACTGGTAGCTAAGTGTTATACGCAAAAGGAAGGAATCGATTAAGAGGAAACCTTTTCACCTGTAGCCATGCTTAAGTCCATCCGGATTCTCTTGTCCATAGCTGCCGCTCTCGACTACGAGATTTGGCAGATGGATGTCAAGACGACTTTTTATGAATGGTTATCTTGATGAGTCTATCTATATGGAACAACCAGACGGGTTCAAGGTCGCGGGTCAACAGGGTAAGGTTTGTGAGTTGCTAAAGTCAATTTATGGACTTAAGCAGGCTTCTCGTTCTTGGAACATAAGATTTGATCAAGTGATCAAGACTTATGGGTTCTCACAAAACGTAGATGAACCATGTGTTTACAAACACATAAAGGATGGGAAGATGGTTTTTTTACTGCTCTATGTAGTTGACATTTTGCTAATTGGCAATGACGTTGGGGCGTTGTCATCGGTCAAATTATGGTTGACCAAGCAGTTTGACATGAAGGACTTGGGTGAGGCTAATTTTGTTCTCAGTATCCACATCTTTCGGGATAGGAAGAACAAAATGATAGCTTTGTCTCAAGCCGGCTACATAGATAAAATTCTCAGGAGGTTTGCAAGGCAGGATTCCAAGAAAGGTGGGCAACCATCTAGGTCTGGAATTACTCTTTCTAAGAAAGACTCTCCAAAGTCTTATGAAGAAAGAGAATACATGAAGAAGGTGCCTTATGCTTCGGTAGTGAGTCGTCTCATGTATGCCATGCTTTGCACACGACCGGATATTAGCTATGCGGTCGGGATTGTAAGTCGATTTCAGGCGGATCCAGGACCGAACCATTGGATTGCGGTAAAGCATATTTTCAAGTACCTAAGAAGGACTCGAGGGTATATGCTTGTGTATTCGGGTGAGGAGTTAACTCCTCTAGGATACAGTGACTCAGATTTTCAATCCAGTCTGGATTCTAGGAAATCGACTTCAGGGTTTGTGTTTACTCTGGGAGGCGGTGCCATCAGTTGGAGAAGTGTGAAGCAAGATTGCACTTCGGATTCAACGATGGAGGCCGAGTATGTGGCGGCTAGTGATGCTTCGAAAGAAGCAGTGTGGCTCCGCAAGTTCCTAGGGCATCTTGAGGTAGTTCCTGGTATGGATAAAGCGGTATCACTCTACTGTGATAACAATGCAGCGGTAGCTAATGCTAAGGAACCAAGATTTCACAAGAAGAGTAATCATATTGATTGGAAGTATCATTTGATAAAGGACTTCATTGAGGGCGGGCATGTCATGGTGTGCAAGATCACGTCAGAGGACAATTTAGCTGATCCGTTTACGAAGACACTTATTGGGAGAGTCTTCAAGAGGCATGTGGAAGCTATGGGGATGCGAAATTTGCTGTATTTACTCACTTAGTGCAAGTGGGAGATTGTTAAACATGTATGCCCTAAAGAGTAAAAATACAATACGTTTTTGGAGACATTTTTATCAATAAAGAATTTATTCATTTATATATACCAAATCTTGTCCTCTTTACGTTCATATTTGTTGAATGTATGATAAGCAAACAGTAGTCTGAGACTGTCAGTCTAAACCTTAAGAATTGGGCATATGATGGACTGATTATGCGGAAGACACGATTCTTAAGGTGACGGTCTAAAACATATGATCCGCAATCGATGGAATAAAGTTAGGCGCTTTATTCATATAAAGATTGTTATGTTGTCTATATCCCTTCGGGAGATGGTTTGTCTTGACCATTGGAGTTGGACTCTGTGAATAGAATCATTGGCACGTTGTCATAGGTGACGATGTGTTGGATCGGGTCATAAAGTGAATTGATTTGGTTTAATAATTTTGTCTCAGCAAATCGATTCACTTTAGACGATCATTTGTATTGTATCTTAATCTTGAGATGAATAGTGGGCCCGTTGTCTTGACTTGTGTCTTTTGATGTGCCAAAGGGTGACACCCACATCTCAATAGTGGTATGCATGCCGGTACGTTGGAGGCATGACTCTTGATAGCATAGACTTGTTATTCATAGATATGGAATCCATAGCTCCTCTTTAAGAGTAATGATATCCTCTTATATGCGTTGTCCTATAATTGGAAAACTGGAGCACTCAACCATTTGGATACATAGGTGTAACCGAATGGTATACTATCTTTGGATAGTAAGTTTTCTAATGGTGAGATAATGGAACGTAAGATAAAAATAATCGGGAAGGTAAGACAGAACTTGTCCTTAAGCCGATTATGGATTTTCATATGGGGATACGATACACTATGATATGTCATGGAAACTGAGCTATACAATCTTCGTAATTCTATAAAGTTCGAGAGTGTAGCTCCAAGCTTTTAGTGGAGTAGCGTTGGAGTTGATAATTGTGAAATGTATATCTAGGATATTGGGTTTCATAATTATCATGAGCTTGAACTTTATAGGTCCATTTTGGTCCCCTTTGCTAGCTCACAAAATCCTGTAACGACACGACGTGCTTTTCCAATAATTGGTGACTTATGTCGGATTTATCAGATTGATTTAAAATTTGGAAGAATTAAATAATTCATGTCTGTTTATCGGTTGAATTAATTTTGTAAGAAATTAGTTCAAGATAAACTTGTTGAATTATTGCGATCAGATAATTGTTGTCTGTTTATTGGTTGTTTTAATTTTGGACAAATTAGATCAAGATAAACTTGTAGAATTATTGTGAATTGATTTATTTTCTTAGAGATTATCTTGATAAAGTTTGTTTTGATCATATAGCTTTTCTATTGGGTTATTTGAATCAAAACTGAGACTTTATCCTATAGAATCTCGGGAGTTTGGCCCGCCAAATGATGTGTTCGGCCTGCCGATGGGGCCTGTTTGGCCTGCCAATCAGACTGTTCGGCCTGCCAATCAGCGAGAGAAAAGATTACACGTTTTCACGTGGATCTTATCAGATATTGATCCGAACTTGATTCTATTTCGAGTTTTTGAGACCTAATTTGATAAGCACTAACTCCTGGACCAATGGCTATATAAAGTGAGTGAGTCTCATTATTTACTTAGATATATAGAGATCAATTGAGAGATTAAGAGTGATAGTCTTCTAATGAGTATCTGAAAACTCCCTGAGAGCTTTTGTTCATAAATCACGAACACTAGCTTTGGGTTCTCTCTATTGGTTGGAAGGAGAGTCACCGGTGGAAGAGCTGTACATGTGAGCCCACACTCACTCCGGTTGTGGATAGAGAATAGCAAAGAAGACCTGTTGGTTGAGGATCTTCTGGAACGTTACTTCTCTACACAGGTTGCAGAGGTTATTCGCACAAAGATTAGTAAGATCTGTCTAATTTATACATATAGCATGTCAAACTTGTGTTTTGAAAAATACTCTGATGAAAAATTTTAAAATTCCGCTGCGCACCGCGTTTCCAACAATTGGTATCAGAGCCATGGTTTTTACATAAATTAATAAGTTTGTGATCATGTTATATGCATAAATTTTGTGATCTTTATCTCTCCTATGCTTGAATTTAATTTTATAGGGAGATAGCACTCTAAGTTTCTATAAATTATATATGTTGTTATGGATTATGTGGTAAATGTTTATTAATTAATTATGGTTGATTAAATTGTTGTTTAACTATTTATTAATTAATTAATTCATACCGGTTATGGTTCCTTAGAGGTTAGAATGTGTATCTAGGTTTTTCATGTAATTAGATTGCGGACTATCATCTCCATCTAGGAATTATTATTTATTTTAAATTTGTAAAATTTTGTAATTAAATAATTATTCAGAGAAGACGGATCTAGAAGAATGACGATGGCGCCCCTTGGTATTTCCTGAGTCTCTAATTTTATGTTTTTGAATTGTTAAAAATAAAATTGATAAATTGCATTAAAGTTGTATTTTCTGGAATAAGTTTTTCTGCTCAGTCGGCATGTCGGACATCACAGTTTGGCAGGCCGATGGTCACAGATTGGCAGGCCAGACGTGTGGTCCGGCATGCCGACAGTGGGGCAGAATTAGGGTGCTCTATCGGCAGGCCGAACTTTCAGTTCGGTAGGCTGAACCTTCACGGATCGACAGGCCGATGAAGCATGACTGGTAGGCCGATCACCCAAGATCGGCCTGTCGACCGAGAGCTGCCATGTGTCAAGAAAAGATGCAATTTTTTCGGTGCAGTTTTAATTTTATTTTTGAGACAATTCTGAGAAACATTAAATTTGGATATGACCGGAAATATGAAGTATTCAATTTATACAGGATTGAAGACTTGAAGATGGATATTACATGAAGAAGGATACAGCTTGAGGATTCAAGGATGAAGAATCGATAAATGTCTCGATTATTCTCTTGTAATCTTGGTTTTCTATTCTCTAGGGTGGAACCATAATATTACGGTGATTATTATTTTGCTTGTAGCTTTGCTTGTCTACATTATAAATGATTTACCATGTATATTGATAACATTTCATATAGAATACGGAGTGCCGCTCATGTTAAAATTGTTCATGCATAATTTTAAAATAAAACCTTGATTTCAAAAGATTGAGTGGGAGAAGGTTTTCGAAGAGAGGACCTAAGGCCTCCATCGTTGGTCCATAGGAAGAACATGGTGGTCCCGACCCCTAGGAAGGGATTTCTATCATGTACCAGATTGGATCTCTGAAAGGATAAGGTATTTTACTATGATTTGTGGTTGCACACCCCTAGGTGGTGATTATAAATCATGGATAAAAAATTGAAACGATGGTTATACACTCACGTTAATTTTATTATTAACCTCCTCTAGGAGCTCTGTTAATAAAATTAATGGCCAAAGAAACAATTATTAGTATATGCTAGATCATACGGGTCCTGGATGGCATATATTAATCAGGAGGGGATCCGTGTTCCTAATTGAATTTGGCATGACTCCCCTAGGAGCTTGTTGAATTCTGAGTTGGGAATTATCGTTGTAAGGTTGTGACACTTGCAAGGTTTTTACACATAAACGCATTTGTATGATTTTACATGATTGTGTTATCTTACTAAATTATTATATGTTTGCTTATGTTTAGTATATGATTCTTTATTGTAGATTGAAAATGTCTAAAAATGCTTTATCATTGATACTTGACAAAAACCAATTAACCGATGAGAATTATAACGATTGGAAACAAAACCTAGACATCGTTCTATCCTTTGAGAAACTAAAATATGTTCTGACAACCCCTTGTCCTCCTGAGCCTACGGGAGACTCAAGTAATGAGCAATTCCAAGCGTACGATCGCTAGAAAGATGCTAATGATCAGGCCCGCTGCTATGTTATGGCTAGTATGTACAACGTGCTGTAGGCTTAACATCAGGATTATGAGACTACGAAGCAGATCTTGGATAATCTTGAGCATATGTTTGGAGGCCAGGCCATAACAAAGCGGCAAGGGGCACTTCAAAAACTCTTAAACTGTAGACAGAGACCGGTGACATTTGTAAAGGAGCACATGATGTTGGTCATGGGTTACCTCATTGAGGCTCAAACCAATGGAGCCGACATCGATGCTGAAACTCAGATGACTATGGTCTTTGAGACTCTGTCTAAGGAATTTATTCCATTTAGAGCTATTTTTAATTTAAGTAATAGACAAGATATGACCTTGACAGAACTGATGAAACAGTTATAAGAGTTCGAACTGCTGATCAGGGAGTCTCCTGCTGGTGGTGAAGCCAACATGGTAGCTGCTTCTGGTTCCAATCCTAACTTAGGGAATGGAAAGAAGCAACGGGCCAAAAACGGGAAGTCTTCTATTCCTGCTGCTACCAAGAGCAAGAAGAAGAAGAAGAAGAACCAAAAGAAGCTTCAGTGCTTCTTCTGTGGTAAGGTCGGGCATATTAAGAAGCATTGCAAGGACTTCCTTTCCAAAGGAGGTAGGTGTGATCTTCTACACTTAGAAACTTGTTTGGTTGAGGAATCCAGTGACATCTGGGTCATAGATTCCGGTGCAACTAATCATGTTTGTGTTTCTCTATAGGGATTCAAAGAAATGAGAAGTCTGCTACGTGAAGACTTCACACTTCGGATGGGCGATGGATCCTTAGTCTCAGCGGAAGCAGTGGGAGATGTCCATCTTTACTTTGATAATTATAGGAATTTAATTTTGCGAGATTGTTTTTATGTTCCTAAATTTAAAAGGAATTTAATTTATGTATCTTCTTTATTTAAAGACTCCTACGTAGTATCTTTTAATAAAAAAGTGGTGATTTGTAAAAACAAATCTTTTATCTGTTCTGGATGGATGCAAAATAATCTATATTTTATCAAACCTAAGATGGACTTATTGCTTAATGTTGAGATGAATGATAATAACTCAAAAAGACTTAAAACTTCTCACTCTAATAAGACTTATCTTTGGCATTTGCGCCTTGGCCATATTAACCTGAATAGGATTCAAAGGTTGGTAAGGGATGGACCTTTAAGTCACTTAAAGGTGGAATCTATACCTCAATGTAAATCTTGTTTAGAGGGTAAAATGACCAAAAGACCATACGGGTCTAAGGGCAATAGGGCCGAAGGGGTTCTAGAACTTGTGCATAGTGATGTTTACGGACCGATGAACATCCGGGCACGAGGAGGGTATGAGTACTTCGTCACTTTTATTGACGATTACTCAAGATATGGTTATGTGTACCTGATGCACCACAAAAGCGAAACTTATGATAAGTTCAGGGAGTTTCGGGCTGAAGTGAAAAAGCAATTGGGTTGACCCATAAAGGCACTTCGATCTTATCGAGGTGGGGAATACGTTTCTGATGAGTTCTTAGGACACTTGTTAGAGAATGGGATTTTATCGCATTTAATTGCGCTGGGCACTCCGCAGCAGAATGGCGTAGTGGAGAGAAGGAATAGGACTTTGTTGGACATGATTCGGTCCATGATGAGTTATTCATCATTGACTTTATCCTTTTGGGGATATGCACTACAAACCGCATGTTATCTTTTGAACAATGTGCCTTCAAAATCGGTCCCTAAAACTCCTCACGAGTTGTGGACGAGACGGAAGACATCCCTAAACCATATTCGCATATGGGGATGTCCGGCTCATGTCCTGTTTAAGGATCCGAATAAGTTAGAGGCACGTTCAGAAGTTTGCGTGTTTGTAGGATATCCAAAAGGGACTAAAGGGGGTTATTTTTATAACCCAATGGAAAATAAAGTCGTTGTTTCAACTAATGCAACTTTCCTTGAGGAGAGTTACATGGATGACTTTAAACCTCGAAGCAAAGTGGTGCTTGAGGAGTTAAGTGGTGATTCGTTCACTCCAGAGGTTTTGAACGAAACCATTCCGATCGGTGTAGAAAAACCAAACAAACCTGAACAACAATCTCAGGGGGTTCGGCATAGTGGGAGGATCGGGTGTCAACCTGAGAGGTATATGTTCAATGGGGAGATCTTCTTGGCTGAACTGGATAAACATGACAGGGATCCTTATACTTACGCAGAAGCTATGGAAGATGTTGATTCAAGACTCTGGACAGAGGCCATGAACATAGAAATGAAGTCTATGGAGACTAATCGGGTCTAGGAGCTTGTGGATCTTCCCGAAGGGGTAAAACCCATAGGATGTAAGTGGATCTACAAGAGGAAAAGAGGAGTGGATGGAAAGGTTGAAACCTTTAAGGCTAGACTGGTAGCTAAGTGTTATACGCAAAAGGAAGGAATCGATTATGAGGAAACCTTTTCGCCTGTAGCCATGCTTAAGTCCATCCGGATTCTCTTGTCCATAGCTGCCACTCTCGACTACGAGATTTGATAGATGGATGTCAAGACGGCTTTTTGAATGGTTATCTTGATGAGTCTATATATATGGAACAACCAGACGGGTTCAAGGTCGCGGGTCAAGAGGGTAAGGTTTGTAAGCTGCTAAAGTCAATTTATGGACTTAAGCAGGCTTCTTGTTCTTGGAACATAAGATTTGATCAAGTGATCAAGACTTATGGGTTCTCACAAAACGTGGATGAACCATGTGTTTACAAACACATAAAGGATGGGAAGGTGATTTTTTTACTGCTCTATGTAGATGACATTCTGCTAATTGGCAATGACGTTGGGGCATTGTCATCGGTCAAATTATGGTTGACCAAGCAGTTTGACAAAAAGGACTTGGGTGAGGCTAATTTTGTTCTCAGTATCCAAATCTTTCGGGATAGGAAGAACAAAACGATAGCTTTGTCTCAGGCCGGCTACATAGATAAAATTCTCAGGAGGTTTGCAATTGAGGATTCCAAGAAAAGTGGGCAACCATCTAGGTCTGGAATTACTCTTTCTAAGAAAGACTCTCCAAAGTCTTATGAAGAAAGAGAATACATGAAGAAGGTGCCTTATGCTTCGGCAGTGAGTAGTCTCATGTATGCTATGCTTTGCACACGACCGGATATTAGCTATGCGGTCGGGATTGTAAGTCGATTTCAGGTGGATCCAGGACCGAACCATTGGATTGCGGTAAAGCATATTTTCAAGTACCTAAGAAGGACTCGAGGGTATATGCTTGTGTATTCGGGTGAGGATTTAACTCCTCTAGGATACACTGACTCAGATTTTCAATCCTGTCTGGATTCTTGAAAATCGACTTCTGGGTTTGTGTTTACTCCGGGAGGCGGTGCCATCAGTTGGAGAAGTGCGAAGCAAGATTGCACTTCGGATTCAACGATGGAGGCCGAGTATGTGGCGGCTAGTGATGCTTCGAAAGAAGCAGTGTGGCTCCGCAAGTTCCTTGGGGATCTTGAGGTAGTTCCTGGTATGGATAAAGCGGTATCACTGAAGTGTAATAACAGTTCAGCGGTAGCTAATGCTAAGGAACCAAGATTTCACAAGAAGAGTAAGGATATTGATTGGAAGTATCATGTGATAAAGGACTTCGTTGAGGGCGGGCATGTCATGGTGTGCAAGATCGCGTCAGAGGACAATTTAGCTTATCCATTTACGAAGACACTTACTGGGAGAGTCTTCGAGAGGCATGTGGAAGCTATGGGGATGCAAAATTTGCTGTATTTACTCACTTAGTGCAAGTGGGAGATTGTTAGACATGTATGCCCTAAAGAGTAAAAATGTAATACGTTTTTGGAGACATTTTTATCAATAAACAATTTATTCATTTATATATACCAAATCTTGTCCTCTTTACGTTCATATTTGTTGAATGTATGATAAGCAAACAGTAGTCTGAGACTGTCAGTCTAAACCTTAAGAATTGGGCATATGATGGACTGATTATACGGAAGACACGATTCTTAAGGTGACGGTCTAAAACATATGATCCGCAATCGAGGGAATAAAGTTGGGCGCTTTATTCATATAAAGATTGTTATGTTGTATATCCCTTTTGGGAGATAGTTTGTCTTGACCATCGAAGTTGGACTCCGTGAATAGAATCATTGGCACGTTGTCATAGGTGACGATGTGTTGGATCAGGACATAAAGTGAATTGATTTGGATTAATAATTTTGTCTCAGCAAATCAATTCACTTTAGACAATCATTTGTATTGTATCTTAATCTTGAGATGAATAGTGGGCCCGTTGTCTCGACTTGTGTCTTTTGATGTGCCAAAGGATGACACCCACATCTCAATAGTGCTATGCATGCCGGTACGTTGGAGGCATGACTCTTGATAGCATAGACTTGTTATTCATAGATATGGAATCCATAGCTCCTCTTTAAGAGTAATGATATCCTCTTATATGCGTTATCCTGTAATTGGGAAACTGGAGCACTCAACCATTTGGATACATAGGTGTAACCGAATGGTATACTATCTTTGGATAGTAAGTTTTCTAATGGTGAGGCAATGGAACGTAAGATAAAAATAATCGGGAAGGTAAGACAGAACTTGTCCTTAAGCCGATTATGGATTTTCATATGGGGATACGATACACTCTGATATGTCATGGAGACTGAGCTATACGAGCTTCGTAATTCTATAAAGTTTGAGAGTGCAGCTCTAAGCTTTTAGTGGAGTAGCGTTGGAGTTGATAATTGTGAAATGTATATCTGGGATATTGGGTTTCATAATTATCATGAGCTTGAACTTTATAGGTCCATTTTGGTCCCCTTTGCTAGCTCACAAAATCCTGTAACGACACGGCGTGCTTTTCCAATAATTGGTGACTTATGTCGGATTTATCATATTGGTTTAAAATTTGGAAGAATTAATTAATTCATGTCTGTTTATCGGTTGAATTAATTTTGTAAGAAATTAGTTCAAGATAAACTTGTTGAATTATTGCGATCAGATAATTGTTGTCTGTTTATCAATTGTTTTAATTTTGAACAAATTAGATCAAGATAAACTTGTGAAATTATTGCGAATTGATTTATTTTCTTAGAGATTATCTTGATAAAGTATGTTTTGATCAGATAACTTTTCTATTGGGTTATTTGAATCAAAACTGAGACTTTATCCTATAGAATCTTGGGTGGAAAATAAAAGATTCGCAGAGATTTTTTCTCGGGAGTTCGACCTGCCGAATGACGTGTTCGGCCTGCCGATGGGGCCTGTTTGGCCTACCGATCAGGCTGTTCACCCTACCGATCAGCGAGAGATAAGATTACACGTTTTCACACGAATCTTATTAGATATTGATCCGAACTTGATTCTGTTTCGAGTTTTTGAGACCTAATCTGATAAGGACTGACTCCTGGACCAATGGCTATATAAAGTGAGTGAGTCTCATGATTTACTTAGATATATAGAGATCAATTGAGAGATTAAGAGTGATAGTCTTCCAGTGAGTATCTGAAAACTCCTTGAGAGCTTTTGTTCACAAATCACGAACACTAGCTTTGGGTTCTCTCTATTGGTTAGAAGGAGAGTCACCGGTGGAAGAGCTGTACGTGTGAGCCCACACTCACTCCGGCTGTGGATAGAGAATAGCAAAGAAGACTAGTTGGTTAAGGCTCTTCTGGAACGTTACTTCTCTGCACAGGTTGCAGAGGTTCTTCACACAAAGGTTAGTAAGATCTGTCTAATTTATACATATAGCATGTTAAACTTGTGTTTTGGAAAATACTCTGATGAAAAATTTTAAAATTCCGCTGCGCACCGAGTTTTCAACATTCTTTTTCTCATCTTTTGTGAGGTTTTTATGGAATTAAAATTGATTGTTTTACCGCAATATATATATATATATATATATTTGTTGAACTGCTATTATATCAGTATCACATATGAAACTATGACATGGACTTGTCTTATATTGTACAGCGAGGAACATAATGAATTAACACATGTTATAAATTGAGAAGCATGGTTAGGAAAAACTGACTCTATAAATAATGATTGAATATAGAGAAATGGTGAGACGTGAAGAGGGCGACGGTTACGTCCTTGGGCATGAATACCCTAAAAGGTAAAATATGGGGAAGGTGATGATGCTTCCTTGGGTTGAAAGTCCCAGAACACACTGTACAGGAATCGACTTGGTGAGGACTTGGGGCTTGATGTCCCCTCACCGACACACCCTTGGAATGTTTAGAGGGTAATCAAGCATGCCCATTTGGGTTTCGATGAGTTGAGTGATACTCTATTGAACGTGAATACCTAGGAATAATGTTGAACTGTAATATTTATATATATGTATATTTATGAAACTCGATAATGATTAACTATGGTATCCATGGAATATGATTATAATAAATCTCATAATCTAGATAATGATGAGTATTAAATAACCATGCAGGTTTTAATGTGGTAATGATAAAAACTTAAAGGTGAGTAATGGTTTTTCCTACTGAGCATATTGTCGCTCATTCCCTTATATTTTTATCTTTTCAAGACTCACTAAGTGTGAGATGGCTACGAGAAAAATAGTTGAGGAAGCTATGTAGCTATATTACATTAGGACTGCTTCAATTGTTAGGAGTGTTCTTCATGATAATGTAAGCATCAATTGTTACTTTCTGTGACTGAATTAAAATGTGTTAAGGGTTGAAATGATGATGACGACAGTTTATATTATTAAATTTAACGTGCTACATTAAACTGTGGTTTAATTGTCGTTTATATTTTTATTTTTATTTTTGATTTGAGAGTTTCCATTTAAGCCCGGGCAACTTTATTTTTGAGGTTTTATTTATATTTTTTTATTTATATTTTAATTTATTAAAAACTGTTAACCCCCATATAGGGGCGTTACAATACTTGTGTGTACTATGGTATGCAATGAATTTATGTGTTAAGGATAATATGTGAACATCACATAATGCATGGTATGTCAACCATAATAAATGAACTGGTAAATATGTCACCAGAAATTAAGAAAAGTGTCGTACTGACTCCTAACTCAAAGGGAGTTTAAAGGATATAATATGGTCACGGTGTTATTTAGACCTAAATGAAATTGCGCAATGGTGCGAACACTTGGGCCCTAGTAAAGATAAGAAATGATGAAGATAAGGAAGGTTTATAAGAAAGCATAATTGACTCATGCATTTATCTTAATGTCCATGTGAGATTTATGAGACTTACTATGCGTTAGCTCATTAAGTTTTTCATGCTATAGGTATTCCAACGAGAAGGTTAGAATAAATCGTAATGATGAGCTGGCAGACGGATAATGTGTGTAGACTGGGTATGGTTTCTACCACAGTATGTTTCCGCTGTATTGTATTTTAAGATATTTTGAAAGTAATGTTTGATAAACTATATTGCAAAGGAAATATGGTTATGTAAATACAAGTATATGTTTGTATTTCAAAGGTTTTTAGACCAATATATGTAAAGTATTTATAAAAAAAAAATTCCTAAATTTTTGCCCCCCTAAAGTAAGTAAGAAAGAGTTTTATCACAGCCCGAAAAGTTAGGTTGTGACAGTAATACGCCTCAAGCTAATTCGAGCCAAAACATGGCATATGAATAAATCTCTATTTGGTGGCTCTGGACACTCGATCAACTTTTAACCCTGTACACCCTCACGTGGATCATAAGAGCTATAACAAGTTAAAGGCTTTGTAAGCATACACTAATGCATGACATAAATACTGAATGAGAATGCAATCAGTCATTCTCTTTATCATTCTTATTTCAACAAATCTTTCTCCTTTACTTGACTTTTGGTTACACTTAGAGTATGGTACTTAAGTGATAATGATGAGCCATGGTTTTCGGAACTTGTTTATCGTATGTGTTTGGCAAAAATGGCTCATACCACTTTTTCAGTTATAAACAGTGTAAAGTTCTTATATGCTACAGTAATAATAAAAAAATCACTACAGTGTAAAGTTCTCACATGCTACAGTAAAAGTGGTTCTAACCAACGATTTCCACCACCCTTCCAAATACCCTAGTAATTTGCCCAATGCAATAGTAATGATACGAGGCGGGACCGGGGGGGGGGGGGGGGGGGGGGGGGGTGTTTCCATCTGGTCTTTAAACCCAAGGTTTTCACCATATTTGGTTTTAGTCTTTGTGGTTTTTCTTATGTTGGTTTTTCAATTTTATTTCTTGGGTCTGTTGGTCCCATCAACGTCCTATGCCTACTCAACCACCAATTAAGCATTTTACCCCCATTTTCTTTTTAAAACCTCATTTCCTTGTTAGATCATATCACATGTTCTAATGTAAATACCATGAATTATGAATGCTTTTCAACAATCTATATCATTGCTAAATAACAACATTCCAATCAATTCACCTTAAAACATAGATAATATTGTATAGTTCTTGTAGTGTAGAAAATGATAGTTTTTAACTTACCTCAACTCCAATTTGTTATTGAGTGAAAGTTCAGTCTTCTTAGGAGATTTGGTTGTACTAAAAGGCCTAATATAATCAAATCATACTTCTCTTGATGTCATAAAAATAAAAACTATCATATATGAAAGAATCATAACAACTTAAAGTAATAGCAGCTTTGAACATAGCGTAAAGCAGTATAAGTATTCTTAATCATTTTGTATGTTTTCAATCATAAAACATGCATAAATAAGCAAATATAAAGTTGCATGTTATCAAAAATCTCATAACAAGCATATGAAACAATTTATTGGAAAGCCAATAAAGATTCAACTTGACCTAACTTTTGATTTTAGTCATAAGTTGAATGTAATTCTGATCACTAATCATTTTTAATCATAGTAAGATAATTTTAAATATCTAATAAGCAACATATATACAATCATATATAAAATACTAATCAGATTTCAATAGAAAATAAATCTAGTTTAGCTAACTTAGTCTAAGCTCAAATATGTCTTACCTTGCTTTCTCCAAAACTATAATCATATATAATAGAAAAGAAATTCATTTTCATCATAAAACATAAATATAAATGTTACCTTATAGGGCTTGAAGTTAAGGTTTTATTGGAGGTTAATATACTTGATTTCCAAGCTCAAAATGGTAAAAACTTGGTCTGTTTTGAGTAATTTGAATTTCTATGGTCTTTCATAAGACTGTGAAAATGCACATTTCTTATGGCTAAGTATTATCATTTTGCATTAACATTTCTCATTAAATCCCTTGATTATAACATTTGTGTGATAATTAGTATTTTAGTCTGTTTGTGTGAAAATATGTTTAAAAATATTTTTTAGTGTGTTTTTATGTTTAATAATATTTTTAGTAATTTTTAGAATCATCTCTGTGTGTTTGATAATTAATTAGTTTGTAAATAATTAAAACCATAAAAATAATATTATGTGATTTTATTTTGAGTCTTAACATGTTTGTAAATAAGTTTTGAGTTTATAAATATATTTTATTATATTTCTTGTAATTTTTAAAAATATTCTCGATTCTTAAATAATATATCTGTTAAGGTTTGTTAATTTTAAATTTTTTTTATCTATTTTTAGTAATTTTTGTGTGTTTTATTATAAAATAAATATTTTTCATTATTGTAAAAATTATGTTCATGAAATAATTAATTTTAGTTTGCATATTTTATTTTAGATTTGAAATCTATAAGAAAAACGGAGCGAAACAGCCTAAAAGTGGGCAAAAAAGGACCTCAAATGCATCAAAATAAAAAAAATAAAATAAAAATAAAGAAGTACTACGTGGCGTTCTGTCAACCGTCCATTCGTGCCTCTAATTAGATCTAGGTCGTTCGCGTGTCTAGGCCTTCCTCCTGAACTTTGCTACAGTGCGTTCCACGTGTGCCTGTCATTTCATATGTGTGATCAGCTTGCTAAAGACCCATCCACGCCCAGCGTCTGTCCTTTCGGTCCCAGCTCTAGCACGTGTTCCTTCGCCACAGGATCAGGTTGTTGTTGCAAGTTTCTATGTAGTCAACGCCTCTCATTCATTTGGTTTTTGCATGCGTCACACTAGATCATATAGTAATTCTCAAACTCTCAAGAACAATTTCACGCGAAGAAGAAAAGAAAAAAATAAAAAATAAAATCATATTTGAATTTGACATGGGACAACAATAATTATTCAAAAAATCTTAAAATATCCTAAATTGTTATCCTACTCATTTTTAGCCTAAAAATATCCTAATAAAATAATAAAAATAATTAAAAATAAAAAATATAAAAAATCATGTAAATAGTTGCTATTCCTTTACTATAAATACCCCCTTTGATGCGTTGTAATTCACACCATTCTCCACCATTTGGAGTTTGTTATCTTCTTTTCTTTCTTCTTAGGTTAGTTTTCTTCTTAATTCTGGTTTTATGTTTTTGTAAAATACTTCTAGTTTTTATGTTGTAAAATTATTTTGCTTAGTAAAATTATGTGTGTTTTTACCTTAAATGTCTTTCTAAACTTCCTTTTCGCTGAAGAGAGAGGAGAAATTTTGACAAAATTAAGGTAAATATTTTTAGTTTTTCAATGTTTTCTAAGTTGTTATAATATCAAAACATTTTTAGAAAACTTACAATTTTTATATTAACTCAGTTAAAAATCTAACAACATTAAGTTTTGATTTATCATTTACATAGGCTAGTATAGGTAATACTTAGAAACACTTTGATTAATTGTTAGACAGGGAATGACACAGTAAATGCTTAATTGTAAATTTTGTTGGTAATTTTAGTTAGTTAATTTTGAAATCATATATATTTGTTAAAAGTGATTTTTTGATGCATTATAGACATAAATTGACACATTAAATGCTTGGTAACTCTTGATTTATTGTAGAGATTAGATAATACATTAATAATTCATTATCATATTCAATCAATAGAAGTATATTTATACATGATTTAATCTTAAAAAAATAATAAATATTCATGCTCTTGAAAATATACGTTCTATATGCTTGTGTCTCAATAACACGTGTTTCCTAAATACATTGATCTGTAAGATGCTTATTATTGGCCAATTGTAAATTAATTGGGCATTACGTCTCTAAATAAAAAAATAGGAAAAAAATTGACTCCGAATAAAAATAATCTAATCTAGAAAAAATCGTTTTTTTTTTTCACTCTATTTGTCGCCTTGAACGTGATGGTTAATGTTATTCATTTTTTTTTGAGGGAAATTATTAAGGTTATTCATAACCTTATATACATTGAAAAGAAATCCTTATTCAAATGTTATTGTAAAGATATTTATTTTTTTAGTGGGGAAACGGGAATTGCTTGCTTAGACATTGACCGACTCTTTACGCTAAAACTTAAATCATTATATTACCTCAAAAAAAAAAAAAACACTTAATCATTATACCCAAACCTTAACTAAAAAGATTTAGCACGGATTTGAAATAATGATTTGATTTAAGTTAGTGTAATTTGAATTAAGATTTGGGTTAGTAATTTGAATTGTTATCCGAATTGATGTTTGAATTTGTTTTTAAGTTTTAATCTAAGTATAGAATAAAATTGAAATTTGTATTTAAAAAGGTAGTGAAAATTGTTTTTGATTTATTAACAAATCTAATAAAATCTTAATATTTATTATCCTAAAAAATATGTAATATCGATCTTAATTTATTCATTTCTTCATTAAAAACACAATAAAAAAAGAATCATCTCAATTGGATATCAAATAAAGAATTTATAATTTTTTTCTCAAATATAAGAGAAAGAATTTCAGTTTTTACTGTAGTGTAGATATCTGAGTATCAAAAAGTTTAAGAGATGAAAACTCTAAAAACTTAAATTTTTAATACTCAAAAGATTCAAATTTTAAAAGAAACAATTATATTAAGTCTAAAAAATACATAAAACAAACATACCCTTAAAAACCAAAAAAATAAAAAATAAAAAAATAAAATGCCTTAACCCAGCAAGAGCAAATGGTTAGAAAAAAACAGACGACCCAAAAAAAAAAAAAAGCGCAGGGAAAAAGGTTATTTTAAAAAATAAAAAAATGAATCTATTTTTCCCAGTTTGGTGGGCTTCGCAGATCAGACAACCCACCAGTCGTTGCGGCTCTTTGGAGAGAGAGAGCGAGACTTTTTAAGAGAGAGAGTAGACGAAGAAGAAGGAAAAGGAAATATTTACATTTTACAGTGAGAGAGAGAGAGAGAGAGAGCGCAATGAAGAAGAACAGACGATGGGATCTGACGATGATAAGTGCTTGATTATTGCTGTTTCCGCTTCCAACTTCTTCTTCTTTTTCTCAGGTAGGTCTTTCTTTTTTTTTTTTAAATTCCGATTTTGCCCTCGCCTGTTTTGTCATTGACATGACCCCTTTTGAAATCTCTGCACATTTGTTCTGGATCTTCCTCATTCTCTTCTTTTTCTTCAAAATCATGATCTGGGTATGCCTTGTTTTTCTCTGATTTAATTATTATTTTTGATTTTTTATTTTTTTTTTTATTTTGGTTTTGTAACTTGTAATGCTCAATAACATTTACATAAATGGATGACTAGTTGTACACTTGTTAGTGGTATTATTTTCTGCTGTCATTGCTTGTGCTTTTTTACATTCAAATAATGAACTCTTGTTTGGATCTAAAGAAAATGTTTTAGAGATATATGAATAAGTTAAATTTTTTTTTCTTTGAGATTCAAAAGGGCATTTCCTATTGACTCAGATCTTATTATTCTTCATCTAAATTTGTGTTCTTCAAATGAAGGAGGTCTTAATCGGAATCTTACTAAAAGTAAGAAAAACTCTTTTTTTTTTAAATAAAATCATTATTAATTTTTGCTGGTTTTAATAGCTGCTCAAAATGTGTCGAAACAAAAGGGAAATTGAAAGAAATAAAAAGGTCCTTTTGTTTGTGAACTAGGGATTGTGTTGAAATACAAAGGTCTTTTTGTGAACTAGGGATTCCATTTTCAGTGACTGCTGAAGATGGAGTCTCTCTGTTGTTTTGGGAGAACAAAATTGGACTAAATCTTTTATTGAAATTCTTAAAAGTGAATAGTTTGACTCATGTCATCTTTTAACAAATTGTATGAATAGCCAGAGTTTGAATTTCTCGCACAAACTGAGAGTGTAAAATTCCTCTTTGATTAATTGGGTGGATTTGAGCTTCCATTGTTTTTCCTTTTCTCCACGAGGCATTCAAATCTAATTGTTACTAACTTTCAGCATCCTTGCTACTTTATTTGTTCTAATCACTTCTTAATGGCCTTTTCATTGTCGCAATAGGACTTTGAGAATCATTAGAGCAATTGTCTTTGGTGTTGTTTGTTCTCCATAGACAAGCGTGATGGGTTCCAGATTCCCATCTCATCAGCTCAGCAACGGCCTCTATGTCTCAGGCCGACCTGAGCAGCCGAAAGAAAGGACTCCGACTATGAGCTCAGTAGCCATGCCTTATACGGGAGGCGATATTAAAAAGTCAGGAGAGTTGGGGAAAATGTTTGATATCCCTACAGATGGTTCCAAATCGAGGAAATCTGGACCCATAAACAATGCTCCTTCAAGGACTGGATCTTTTGGAGGTGCCGCTTCACATTCAGGACCTATTATGCCGAATGCTGGAGCTCGTGGTGTTTATACTACATCAGCTCCCGTAACGTCAGGGTCTGGTTCAGCTTCAGTAAAAAAGACAAATTCTGGACCATTGAATAAGCACGGGGAACCTATAAAGAAGTCGTCTGGTCCTCAATCGGGTGGCGTGACTCGCCAAAACTCTGGCCCTATACCTCCTGTTCTTCCCACAACAGGTCTTATTACATCTGGGCCGATTTCTTCAGGTCCACTTAATTCATCAGGTGCACCGAGAAAGGTATCGGGTCCTTTGGAATCTGTGGGGTCAATGAAAGTACAAGGTTCATCAGTTGTTAACAATCAAGCTGTCACTACCTTGAGCCAAGATGATGAGTATTCCTTTAGGAGGAACTTTCCAAAGCCAATTCTGTGGTCCGTGATTTTATTATTCGTGATGGGGTTCATTGCTGGTGGTTTCATTCTTGGAGCAGTTCGCAATGCCATTCTCCTCATTGTTGTAGTGATTCTTTTCGCAGCAGTTGTGGCATTGTTCACTTGGAATACCTGTTGGGGAAGAAGAGCTGTTGTTAACTTCATTTCCCGTTATCCTGATGCTGAGCTTAGAACTGCAAAAAATGGACAACTTGTGAAAGTTTCCGGGGTATGTTTCTTATCAGATGCTGGTATATTATCTTTGACGTTCTTGCATGCTATTAAGAAATTTTTCTACCATTTCATAGTGTTTTTCTTAGTTCGTTTCTGTTTTCATGTTCATAAGACCTAACTAACTAAGTATATTGCTAAGTTCTTTTTTCTTTATTGTTGTGTCTTGTACCAACTTTCTTTTTTCAGATAGTTTATAATTCAGATGTCACCTTGGATTTACTATTGATTACATAAAGCATTAATATTTTCAACATTTCTTATAAGTTTGAATATATTTCTCAAGAGGGCAGGTGTTTTCTGGATGTAGGATTCAATCTCACAGGGAGTTTCTATAAGCTAATTATATGACAGATATCATATAATGATACCTGCCTTGTAGCTTCCGATAATTTTTGATGAAATAAGAATCATAATTTGGTTGTCCATTCTTTTTTGTGAAACCCATATAACATGTTGCAAGGTTTTGATGCTAAAATTTCATTAATCCTGGAAGGTGGTTACATGTGGTAATGTGCCCCTTGAGTCATCCTTTCGAAAAGTTCCTAGATGCGTTTACACATCAACCAGTTTGTATGAGTACCGAGGATGGGATTCAAAACCAGCGAACTCCACACATCGTCGTTTTACGTGGGGACTTAGATCCTCAGAGGTGAGCAAATGATGTTAAATTTTTGGTCTCTTTGTTTCTATTTAGTTTCTTAGTTTCTAATAATGCATTATGTAGTCAAGTATATCTTGACTGTTTTGCAAAATAGCTGTGCTTCAATAGCTTTGGATTATAATAGGATGTTCATGGTCTTTTAAATTATTGCTTAATCGATCAGTTAGTTCTCCAGATAGATTATAATAAATGTTAATTATAGGTTTCCTTATAAGATGGTTCAATCTAAGTGTTGAGGCTAAAATTTTCTGATATTGATTGATACTTTGTTTTTAAATTTTGTTGACAAATATTATGCCTTAAGTTGAGGATTTTATATGTTGAACTGAAAGCTTTCTTGTGTTTCTTGTCAGAGGCATGTGGTGGACTTCTACATCTCTGATTTCCAGTCTGGCTTAAGAGCATTGGTCAAGACTGGTTGCGGAGCGAGGGTGACTCCTTATGTTGATGACTCCTTTGTCATCGATGTTAACCCAGGGAACGAAGACTTGTCTCCAGGGTTTGTCAGGTGGTTGTCTGAGCGAAATCTTTCAAGTGACGACCGTACAATGCGATTGAAAGAAGGGTAAAAAAAGCCTATATATCATGCACAGACTAATACAGTTCCTTTAGAACAATCATAATAAAACTTCAAGCATATCCAGGTCCACAAATTATATTAGATGTTTGTATTGCCTTAGTGTGGTACAAAAACCTTTTTATAGCCAATGGGCATATCTTTTTAATCTACAACGTGATGTTTTTGTAGTTACATTAAAGAAGGCAGCACAGTTAGCGTGATGGGAGTTGTACAGAGAAATGACAATGTTCTTATGATCGTCCCACCATCAGAGCCGTTGACAACAGGGTGCCAATGGGCCCAATGTATCTTTCCCGCTAGCCTGGAGGGCATTGTTTTGAGGTGTGAAGATGCTTCCAAGAATGATGTGATACCTGTTTAAGTTTGAATGAGCACTGAGAAGAGGGCGGGCATTGTTCTCTTGAGGAATATTTTGGGTTGGTTGTATCAATGGCGGTGGTGATGGGGGCTTTTGCAGTATGTAACGGAAATGAGTGTGATGTTTCATGGTGATTTCCTTTCCTTTTCTTCCCTTTTCTTTTGGTGTACAGTTTTTAGGAATTCGATTCTATCATCTTTTTGTTTTTTTTTCTAGGTTTGAAAGCTTTTGCATTGGGTGTGGCTTGATGTAGTGGGGAATTTTACATGTTTGAAATATTGAGCAGACAGCAGTGGTTTATAAAGAAAAGTGTTATATAATTAATTAATTCATTAGTTTGGTCACAGGCCTTTGCAACTTGCTGTACATGTTTTGGTGGTTATTTTACGCGATTAATTTCTATGTATTATTCATGGTCAGCATGTAGAGTATTGCTCTCTCTGGTTTCTCTCTTCACTCTCTTCCTTAGTTGTTTTGATTTTTTTCTTTTTCACTCTTAAATGATGAAAAACTTTGAAATGCAACATTATCCAAAGCGAAAAGAGGTTAATGATAACACTAAAAACTGGTTGCTGTGTATTTTACAACTATAGCGCATAGGTGATGGGAATTTCACGTTGGAAAGAAAAACTCTTACCTAAATAAATTTTTACAAGGCATACCATTTTCTCTCATTGCAGATCAACACTATATTCTTTTTTTTTTTTTTTTTAAATTTTCTCCTTCCTTTGATCGTTGAGTCTACCTCAGCTCTCCAACAATTGTTCTATCCTGTAAAGTAATTGGGGTATGAAAGCTATATTTTTCATCAATATGGCAATAAAAGACAATTTCCGTAAAATATTACGCAAACAACATAACTAAGGGATTGACACATATAATTAACATGTTAACTAGCACAAGAGTTTGTTGTTATAATAGTGACAATTTAGAGTTCAGACCTTATGCTTTTAAGTTATCACAGGTCAAATGTGCATGCCTCTTTTAACTTTAAGCCACCCCAAACAGAATGTATTATTAGCTTTTTGTATGGTTGGCATTTCGGTGTATTGCGGGGAAAACAAAAGACACCATAATTAAATTTTTTTTTCCTTAATTCTTAAGTCATAATATATTATTAGTTAATAGCCCGAATTAAGGAAGATCCAAGTAATTCATTTTGTTGCATTGTAAAACTAAGGATCTGGTAATACGGAATTGTCAATAATGGTAATAGTACTTTTCAGAGCTGTTATCTTATTGCACATCAAATAATTGACACCTAAACCACTTCCCAACACAAAACCTTCCTAATTAGTAATTACATCCATAAATAAATATAATAAAACCTAACTCACACTCATTCGCAAGTCTCAACTCACTTTGCGATTTATTGTTTAGAATTAAAACCAAAACAAAATTTTCTATGTTTTTAACTAGAGCATTAACGTGTACCTGCAAGTTTATGGAACCATAAATAATCTCAGCTAAACCAAGATTAACAAATTAATTAAGCAGTGCCATAATTCTGTGAGACAAAAGAAACACGTTGAATGATATTGTTTTGGTGGTGCTTCCAGGTATACCACATATTGTTGACCATATCATACATTGTGTGTAAAAGTGATAGGGGAAAAGGAGATAAGATTATGGGGAGTTTAGTTAGAACAAAATTATACTTACCAAGAAAAATATGTTTTATCTGTTCAAAATTCTTGCGAATTAGCAATAGTTAGCTTAACAATTAGTCATAGTTAATTAGCGAGTGTAGATTGGTTTCTAAAGTTGAAAAAAGGGATTCTAGGTGAGGTGATTATATACAAAAAAAAAAAAAAAGGAAAGAATTTTATATTTTTTTCAAGTCATTTAACTCTATTGGGGTCCGATAGATCTGTCACGCCCTAAAACCAAGAAAAAAATATGCACAAAAATATAAAAAACTGTATAGTTTTATAGCCTATAGACCGACTTGCCGAGACACGTGGCAGAGCCTTGGTTTACCATTGAAGATAGCTATCATGACTAAAATTAAAGGTTCGGCTTACCATAGCACCAGTGTTGACGATTCTGAACAATAACGAGCCCAATGAGGTCTACATTGTCACTTCAGGCCGAAGACTCGGTTGTGTCTTGATGTAGAATAGACGGGTTATAGCTTATGGATGGGTTGTAGCTTATGACTTGGAACTTGCAGGAGTCACTCACCATTTGAAGATTTGGAGGGGTTACCTTTATGGTGTAGCTTTTCAAGTCTTCTCCAATCATAAGAGCTTGAAGTGTATGTTCATGCAACGAGATTTGAATTTGAGACAATGGAGAGGATAGAATACATGGAAGATTATGAATTCACTCTGCATGATCATTTGGGCAAGGTTAATGTTGTGGCAAACGTACTTAGAAGAAAATCTTTTGGAACTCATGCTTGTTTGGCGTTAGAAGATTGGTAGCTTATTAGTCGCAACAGTTAAGACAACATGAGTTGAATTATCCTACTCATGACTTAGAACTTGCAACGGTAATTCATAGCTTTGAAAATTTGGAGGTGTTATCATTATGGTGCTTTTCAAGTATTCTCTAATAATAAGAACTTGAAGTATCTGTTCAGGCAATATGATTTGAATTTGAGACAGTGGAGGTGGTTGGAATATATGAAGCACAACAACTTCACTCTGCAACATCATCTGGGCAAGACTAATGTTGTAACAGATGTACTTAGCAGGAAATCTTATGGAACTTTTGCTTGTTTGGCTTATAAGATTGGAAGTGGAATGGGAAAACTATTACAGTCTCTAATATTACAAGGACTATAACTAGGTCATGGTTTACAATATGATATCCGATACAGCCCTTGTACAGTATGTAAAACATAATCAGTAATAAGATCAACATCTTTAGAAAACATGGGTTCAGAGTCGAAACAGGGAACAATACAACAATTGGAATATTTTTGCCAATGGTAGTTTGTATTGCAGGGGTCAACTTGTAGTACCAAAAGTGGAATAAGTCACGAAAAACATTCTTGAGGAAGTGCACATATCTCGTTTTGCCATTTCCGTGAGTAGTACAAAGATGTACCATGATCTTAAGAGACAATATTGGTAGAGAGGTATAAAAAAAGATGTTCACAACTATGTTGTCAAGTGTGTGACGTGTCTTTGTGTAAAAGCCAAACACCAAAGACCTATAGAGGGTGTTCACATCTATGCTTAATTTGAGGATTTAATTACAAATAAAAATACAAAAAGAACAATTTCAACCTTATAAACACATGTATTTTTATGTGTTACCAAAACACTTTGATAGCATCTCAGGCATTTCAAACTTGACGAAAATAGGTAGACCTAGCACCAGAGGAAGTAGCATGCACATCAGACCTCTAATGGTCAAACTTCCTTAGGAGCATCAAGCATAGAAGAAGGTTTGAGATTCTATACAAAACCCAGAATCAGCTATAAATGTATGTTATTTTCGGCCAGCCCTAAATTCAACATGTGAAAGTGCCTGATGCCAATTGCTTTGAAAGGAATAGAGTGCAGCACGTGTTGTTAGAGTATAAAGGCACCACCTTCAGAACAAGCCTCCAACCTTCACTATAAAATACTTGTCATCTTTACTATTCAACAAAATAAATTTAGAGAGCCTTATACCCATCTATTTTGCACCATTTTCAATCTCAAAGACTTCAAAAAATCACCATATTCTTCTTCCAAGTTTGTGCTCTTTAGACTTAGAAATTTTTCTAGAAAAGCTTTCCATCTCTATTGTTAGAGATCAGGTTCCTCCTCCGTCATACTTTCAGCCTTTGGAATCTTACAAGAGTGTCACCAAAGCACATAGGAGCTTCACCAAAGTCTCTCACTATCCTTAGGTGTTCTGAATTACAAGTTGCATATCTCGACGATCTAAGCACAGCTTCGGGGACAACCTGCACTCTCATTCGAAGCATTTTTCTAGCAAACTGGTGGTTTCTAGAATTTTGATCATGAATTCTCACTCCTCTGTTCCACAAAGATAGCCGTTGAGACTACCAGCGATAGCTTTACTTCCAACAGTCACGAAGAGAGCTTTGTCTCTACCCTCTGGACTCAATCCTCCATTAACCATTGACAATTCTTCTCATCATCTCCGTTTACGTTAGTTCCCTCATTACTATATTTTGTGTTTTTCTTGGATTTTGTGACAGGCTTTTTTGGGCATTTGGCAACAAATTAGGC
Source organism: Artocarpus heterophyllus (assembly GCA_025403435.1). NCBI lineage: Eukaryota > Viridiplantae > Streptophyta > Magnoliopsida > Rosales > Moraceae > Artocarpus > Artocarpus heterophyllus. The sequence continues at coordinate 20,804,216 of CM046339.1, forward strand.
CATAGAAATCATTTTCTTAAGCTCATTTCAGGCATAATTGTCCATAACTCACTATTGGAGATCCTGTCGAAGACATCTTGTATGGACTTGCTAGTTGCTCTAGCCATATCAACATCAACACCAGCGAATCAGAGACTTACACATGTGTTACCTGAACACGTTACATCCATGGATCTACAAAACAACAAAGTATAATACTATACTCCTTTGTTTGAAAAAAAGAATAAACACAAGCACAAGATTAACCTTTCTTTTGAGTATGCTTTATTTTTTTAGGGTGGGGAAAATAAGAAGAATCGTATGCCACACTTTTAAAAGTCATATATATTTATGTCACACTATCATTCATATTACATGTTAATTTATGCCACAAATAAACATGTGTGACATTTAAAAAAATAAATCTTAAAAGATGGCATTTATGAAAATTTCCCAAATAAGAATCTCCATTGGCTCAATAATAAAAAACCTTTCTCTTTTATTTATATTATTTTATACCATAATACCATAACTATAGTATTTAATAAAATTAATATATTTTAAATGTATTTATTAAAATAATAAATAAGAATATATATTATATAAAAATTTGTTGTCAAAACTAATATATAACTTTATCTAATTGAATTGATAACCATTATGCATTTTTTAAAAGTGATGACAAAAAATGTAATTAAGAAATAGTAAAATATAAATATTCATTTTCTCATGAAGCAAAGTGACTCTTATCCAACTAATCTTATCATTATTTAAGCAATCATACAAAAATTTGTACATTTCTCTTAATTTCTTTACCACTTTCTTCAACATCCGACATAAGAAGCTAGGCTTGGCCCATGGGCTTGTAAGAACATAGACAAAGAAAGAGAAAATGTTGAGATATCATTGGATTTAGTTGCCTCCTCATCGTAAGATTGAACCCCTTCCCTCACCATCACATCGAGCCATTTCCCTGTCACAAGATTAAGCTCCCCTCCCCCACCACATCTGTCCATCGCAAGATTGAGATTGGCCTACATTACCCGGCCCACACCCTTTGCCAACTAGATTCTACCCCCTTTCACCATCTTAACCATCCATGTTAGAGCCCCTTCCTATTGTGTGTAATTTTTTTGGGTTTGAATGTCTTTTTATGAGATCAAATTAGTTAATTTTGTTTGTATTAATATTAGAAATATTTTCTCATATTTATTTTTTTTGTCTTTCTATTTAAATATTTAATATTTCTTGGATTAATAAATATGAAAGAGTTAAACGGCAATTCATTTATTAGGTTACATTTTTTAAAAAATTAATTACATTTTCTATCATTTTTTAATGTGTTCACGTATGGCTATTTTTTATTGTCTTGATTTTAGCATGCTCTTTTTTCAATTACGACCCTTCAATTCTCATTCAACAGTTGAATTAGTGTCTGGAGTAGATCTAATACCGAACTAAAGACCATGCTATATGTATATATATGTATATGCATAATATATTAATTTCTTAGCTGGGGGATACTAATATATTAATCATTGTTTTCCCAAATAAATACTACAAATTTAGAAGGAAAAAAGAAATGGAATTTTATGCAACAAATTATTGCAAAACTAACAAGAATTTCTTGTAACGCGATTAGTCATTGAGCTATTACTATTAACAAAAACTTGGTCAGAAACTTTTTTTTTTGGACAATTCACTGTTAATATTTACGTTGTTTTATTTTATTTTTAATTTTGGTCTTTTTAAGATCATGGTGATTTTTTTTGTGAAATTTACAATAATGTGGCAGGATATATTTTTGAACTCGCTCATTATTGTATCACATCAAAAGAAGAAATGTGATAATTTAATGAAATTTGATAAAAGTATGATTGTTCGAAATTACTATGCTAATAAGATATTTTTGTTGCACTTTACCGTAGAATTGTCCATTAAATTAAATAAATTGTAGAAATTTGGATTAGTTGGCTAACAACTGAATCCAATTTAATAGGGATAAGATTTTATGTTGTTAGGTTTTTTGTTTTCTACCAAATCAGGAGAACCTAATTTTAGGAGTTAGTTCACTTATTTAGAGTTTGTTATGCCTTACCTTTCATTATAAATAGGTTGTACTCATTACCTTCAAAATTAAGGGAGAATACAATCACTCCAAATCAGAAAATTCCTCTGATTAACCACATGGTATTAGAGTTGTCCATCTTAAAGTTAGAAAAATCAAGGGGAAAACGTCCAATACTAGCGATAAAAGGACCAGTTCTTTAGAGGTTGTTTTCGAGCCTCTCTCTGCCATTTGTGGCATCAATGGAGGAGCAAATAATTCAGTCCTCAATATTACAGGGCACAAGCTTAATGGAGAAACTATGTGTCATGGTCACAGTGAGTCATGATGTACCTCTCAGGATGAGGGAAGGATGACTACTCACCAGAGGAAAAAAGATGCCACATAAGGAAGACCCGAAGTTTAAATCCTGAAGACCAGAAAATAATATGGTTATAGCTTAGTTGATCAACTCTATGGAAAATGAAATTGGCCAAACCTTTCTGTTTTATGGAACTACAAAGGCAATATAGGAAGCTGCCAAACAAATGTACTCTAAAAGTGTAAATATTGTAGAATTGTTCGAATTACAAAATGCCTTGAGAGACTTGCGACAAGGAGACGTGAAGGTCACTCAATATTTCAACATGTTAACTCGGTACTAGTAGCAGCTTGATGTTTTTGAGGAGTTGCAATAGAGCTGTCTAGAAGACAGTGCCCGATATAAGAAGATTGTCGATAGAGAAAGAATTTTTTCTTTTCTTGCAGGGCTTAACAAGAATTTGGATGAACTTTGGGGCAGAATCCTTGCTACAAAGCCTTTACCACCAATTTGAGAGGCCTTCTCAGAAGTTAGATGCTAAGAAAGTAGAAAGAAAGTTATGATGAAAGAAAATAGTGCACCTACAGTCATGCAAGGATTAGCCTTAGTTAGCCGTAGACAAGGTCAGTCAGGTTATCAAAACCTTGAAAACAGAGGCAAGAAAGGCAAACCTTGGTGTGATCATTGCCACAAACTAGGACATACGATGGGTACTTGCTAGAAAATCCATGGAAGACCTACAAACATGAAGCCCAATGGTGCTCGTGATCAATCAACCATGTTGGACAAGGAAGAAAGGAGTTTCGTGGCAGCTGGAGAAGAACCATCGATTGAGGCTCTATTTAGTAAATAGCAGATAAATTTATTGCAAAAGATGCTTGGCCAAGTCTCTACAAGGCAATCCGCTATAGGAACAGGGGCAGTAGCATAAAAAGGTAAATTCTTGAGTGCTTTGAGTGTGAAAACTAAGAGAGTGAAGCCTTAAATTGTAGATTCTAGAGCTTCAGACCACATGACAGGAGACAGGTCCTTATTCAAAACATTTAACTCTTGTTCTTAGGGCTTTAAAGTTTGGATTGCTAATGGTTTAATGTCAACAGTAGTCGGTAAAGTGTCCCTTGAAATTTTAAAAAAGCTGACACTACATGCAATCCTATTTTTCCTAAATTTATCCTATAATCTGCTCTCTATTAGTAAGCTCACAAAAGACAAGAATTGTATTACTAAATTCTCTCCTACATGCTGTGAATTTCAGCATTCAGATTTGGGGAGGACGATTGGCAATGCTAGACAGTGCGAGGGCCTCTACGTCCTTGAAGTTGATGTTTCCAATAGAAAACAAGCTCTAATTGCAAGCTATGAATTCTTTCCTGACTTAGTTTCATATTCAGATAGGAATTCTCTTTTTAGTAAAATAATGTTATGGCACTATAGATTAGGTCATCCAAATTTTCAGTATTTAAGACATTTGTTTCCTCTTTTGTTTAGAAAATATTAATGTGAATGATCTTTATTGTGAAGTTTGTCAATTTTCCAAACATTGTTGAAACTCATATCTTGCATAATTATATAAAGCATCGCATCTATTTTCTGTTATTCACAGTGATATATGGGGTCCCTCAAGAGTCAATAATGTTTCAGGTGCTAGGTGGTTTATCACATTTATAGATGATCATACTAGGATTACCTAGCTATTTTAAATGAAAGAAAAGTCTGAAGTAGGTCCAATCTTTAAAAACTTTCATTCTATGATCCAAACATAGTTTCAATCTAAAATTCAAATTCTTAGAACTGACAATGCACAAGAATATTTCTATTCTCTTCTTGGATCATACTTACTAGAACATGGGATAATCCATTATAGTTCGTGTGTTGAGACACCCCAACAGAATGAGGTAGTTGAGAGGAAAAACAAACACCTCTTCGAGGTTGCAAGGTCACTAATGTTTACATCTAATGTCCCAAAACATTTTTAGGGGGAAGTCGTACTCACTGCATCATATCTCATAAATAGAATGCATCTAGGATTCTCAAGTTTCAAACACCAGTTGAGTGTCTTACAAAGATATTTCCTCAAACAAGAATTCTTTCCTCAATTCCTTTAAGGGTATTTGGATGCTTAGCTTTTGTCCACATTCATCAGCAACATCAAAGTAAACTTGATCCCAAAGCCTTAAAATGTGTTTTCCTTGGATATTCAGCCACTCAAAAAGGATATAGATGCTACTCACCAATAACTAGGAAAATATATGTCTCCATGGATGTTACATTCTTCGAGCATTAACCATTTTATCCCAAAACCCATCTTGAGGGGGAGTTTTTGGATCTCACGTGTCCAAATCCTAGTCTTAAAAACCAAAAAAAATAAAGATGAATCTTAGTTAGTCATCAATCCTAACACAGCTCTATCTTAGTCAAGTTCTAATCCAAGTCCTAATCTGTCACCTCAGTCATCTCTATCTCAGCCAAGTTCTAATCCAAGTCCTAGTCCATCACCTCAAACTCAGTCAACATCTGAAAAACAAACACAATCATCTAACATAGAGTGTCCAAATCCACAGCATGAGAAATCACCTAAGTTTCAAGTTTACTTAAGGAGATGACGACCTCAAGAGATAGAGCCCCTCACACCTGCATTACAGAACCAAGAGTCTAACCTGATACCAGAGTCCCCTTCACCAAGTAATACAATTCTTGAATCATATCTTAAGAACACTAATGATGATCTGGAATAACCTATTGCATTGAGAAAAGTTGTTCATTCATGCACAAAAGATATTATCTATAATTTTGTAGCATATGAGAAGTTATCACCTAACTACTCTACCTTTGTGACTAATCTCTCTCATGAAGACATACCTAGTAACATACAAGAGGCTCTTAAAAGACCAGAATGGAGGATGGCAGTGAATGAAGAGATGCAGGCTCTCAAACAGAACAAAACTTAGGAACTGTCTGACTTACCAGTTGGGAAACAACCTGTGGGATGCAAATGGATATTCACCATAACGTACAAAGCAAATGGAAGTATAGACAAGTATAAGGCGTGATTGGTGGCAAAAGGATTTACACAGACTTATGGTATAGACTATCAATAAACGTTTTCACCTGTTGCAAAGTTAAATACTGTCTGTGTCCTACTGTCCTTGGCAGCCAACCTAGATTGGCCTCTTCATTAGTTGGATGTGAAAAATGTCTTCCTCAATGGAGATTTAGAGGATGAGGTGTATATGGAGATTCCACTAGGTTTTAAGAACTCGAAGAATGAAAATCTAATGTGCAAACTGCACACAAGTCATTGTATGGACTCAAACAATAACCACGAGCTTGGTTTGACATATTCATGAAGGCAGTAAAAAGATATGGATATGTTTAGGGACAATCAGATCATACTCTTTTTTCCAAGCACTCACCAGATGGAAAAGTTTCAATCCTCATTGTTTACGTGGATGATATTATTCTCACAGGCAATCACATGGAAGAAATGGAGAGGTTGAAGTTCTTCCTAGCTCACGAGTTTGAGATCAAAGATTTTGGTGCACTTAAGTACTTTCTTGGGATGGAAATTGCAAGATCAAGAAAAGGAATTGTAGTGTCACAACGCAAGTATGTACTTGACTTGCTAAAAGAAACTGGAATGCTAGGCTGCAAACCAGTTGACACTCCTATGGATGCAAACTACAAGATTGGCCTCAAAGAAGATAGTCCCTTAGAAGACAAAGGAAGGTACCAAAGGCTTGCTGGAAAACTCATTTATTTGTCTCACACACGTCCTGATTTTGCTTTTTCAGTCAGTGTTGTTAGCCAATTTATGAACAATCCTACAAAGGAGCACATAGAAGCACTCTTTCGAATTCTCAGGAATTTGAAGAAGAATCCAGGAAGGGCATTATACTTTGGGAAAGGAGAACATAGGAGGATTGAAATATACACTGATGCAGATTGGGCTAGATCATTAACTGACTGTAGGTCTACTTCGGGATATTGCACTTTGTGTGGGGTAATCTCGTCACTTGGAGGAGTAAAAAGCAATCGGTGGTTGCAAGAAATAGTGCCGAGGCAGAGCTAAGGGCAATGGCACATGGAATATGTGAAGGAATGTGGCTGAAAAGACTACTAAAATAGTTAAAGATTCCTGAAGTGAAGAATCTAGAGATTTTTTGTGACAACCAAGCAGCAATATAAAGTGCAACAAACCCAGTTCACTATGATCGAACCAAGCATGTGGATATCAATCGGCACTTCATCCAAAAGAAAATAGAAACTAGAGAACTTCAAGTTACTTACACTGCCACTAGATTACAGACAATTAATGTTCTTACAAAGGCCCTGCCCAAGACCTACTTTGAAGAAATAATTTCCAAGCTAGGCATGATTAAAATCTACCGCTAGCTTGAGGGGAGTGTAGAAATTCGGATTAGTTAGCTACCAGCTGAATCGAATTTAATAGGGATAAGATTTTATGTTGTTAGGTTTTTTGCTTTCCACCAAATCAGGAGAATCTGATTTTTAGGAGTTAGTCCACTTATTTAAAGTTTGTTTTGCCTTACCTTTCATTATAAATAGGTTGTACTCGTTGCCTTCAAAATTAAGGGAGAATAAAATCATTCCAAATCGGAAAATTCTTCAGATTAACCACATAAATTGTTTAAGAAAAATAATAACAGGTCTGAATTATTATTATTATTAATAAAAACACGGAGAGAGTAAGAGAGGTAAAGAAGAATAAAAGGGGAAATGATAAATAATGATCCAGGTTTTGGTGGGTTTGGGAAGGTTAATTCAGATCAGAATTCAGACAAACCCACCAGTTGTTGAAGGTTGAGTTTGGAAGACAGAAACGGGAGGTTTTGATGAAAGGCGTAAAGAGAAAGTGTTTTTTGATAACTAGACCAAAAATTCTTGAAATTGGATCAATGGCCTACATGCCATGTCAGGCAAATGTGGAAAGAGAAAAACCCCATGTGGACAACACCAACTCAGCAACAAACAAAGTGGAAAAAAAAAATAGAACTAATTTCCCGTTCTCGCGCTTGAGCCCTTCTTCTTCCTTCTTCCCCCAAATTGGCGCTCATCTCCAACCCAGCAGGTGCTCTTCTTCTTCCCTTCTGCTTCAATTGACAGCCCTGAGCACAGGAGTTCCTCAGGCCCTTCGTAGTAGCTCATCTTGCTCTTTTCCTTCTTCTTTTTCTCGTCTCCGTCTTCTTCTTTTGTTCTGTGTCTCATTCTTCTTATGGCATAATTTGGGCAAAATTTGATGAAGGAGCTCACCAACCCAACAAAATCACTAGCAGAAGTCTCTATTACCAGGTATTTTCGGATTCCTTGTTTTCTAATTTTTTTTTTTAAATTGAATGCTGAATTTTTTTCCTTGTTGCTGAGCAAAGTTATAGTGGAATTTTGCATATATAGATCTTAGATAAACGACAAATTTTAAGTTAAGAATATAGTGTCAATGCCCATGGCTACTATAGAATCACCATAGATTTCTTGTTGCTGAGCAAAGACACAAGAATCATCTGCCAAAGGAGCGGGTAAAATTTTTGTGGAAGTATTCAAATTTCAGGTGTTGAATGTTTGAAGAGGGTGGTAGCTTTAAAAGCTGTGGCAAATGAATATGAACCTAAATGAAAATTCTGCAGCGAAGGGTGATATAAGTAATTGATTTTACTATGTTTGTTTTAATTTTCTACCATTGATTCGATTTGATTATTGTGAGGAAATAGGTGCAGCCATCAATTGTTATTCTAATGTTTACTTTTGCTATTTTAGCATCCCTTTGGGATTAAATTGCTTGATACTTGGTTGTCATACTTAAATGACCTTTACATTCTATTAATTTTTTTAAAAGCAAAAACATATGTTTGTTCTCCTTTAGGCTATTTAGCAAAAACGTACGTTTATTCTTTGGGGTAAACCCTCATTACTTCTCAAGGAATTTATATACAGACCGTTAGACCTCTAATTGTATCATTCTTTGTAGCAGAGTAGTACTAGTTGGACACTTCTGTTGAAAAATGTTCTTTAAATTCATATTGAATCCAATTTTGAGTTCTAGTATAAATGGAAATTGGCAAGTAGAATATTCAATCATGAAATTCACATTCAATTTTCTAGTCTGATGGTAAATTTTCCTTCCACATGTATATTTATATCCAGAGATTCATTATTGGGATTCAGTTGTGAATATTCAAAATGATTTGTTTTGTTTTATTTGTTTTTATTTTTTCATTTTTGTTTTTGTTTTGTTTTGTTCTTGTTCTTGTTTCTGTTTCTATTTCTGTTTTGTTTTTGTTTAGTTTTGTTTTTTTGTTTTTTTGGAATGATGTATAATGTCTTGCTATCATAAAGAGATCAAATTGAAAGTGATATGTATAATGATGTAATACTAGTGCTAATATTTTATCTTTCTTTTTTTAAAAAAAGACTCTCTCAAAAGCTAAAAGAGATGGATTTGTCTTTTAAGGCTTGGTCACTTACAGTAGAATTTCTACAGTGTGAATTTGATCCATGTGGTAGGTCAAATATTGGATTATTGATATATTATGAGATTTCTAATTTCTGTCCACTGCATTTTACTTTCTATTTTCTGTGGGTGAACCATTTTGGGCAGGTAGATTATGAGATTAATTGGTTGTGATATTCTTGTTTGAAATTAAAAAAAAAATAACAGAAATAACTCAAAGGAGAGAGATTTGATCACTAACATGAATCTATATCTATGTAATTGTTAATAACATTAGTTGTTAATCTTGCAATGGTGCTTTGTTTTGTTTGGGTTGGAATTGTTAGTAGCATCTTTTTGATTGAACTAGCATTGAAGATTTTCCTAAAAGTCATTATTGAATAATTTGTTTTGGTTTTGCAGTTCGATAATTAAATGGCTCCATTGCCAATTTATTTCGACGTCGGAGGACATTGGAATGAGGTGGGAACTTGTTGGGTGTGGTGTGAGGCGCAAAGTGAAATGAGAGGAATAATGTTAGAGGAGGAGAGTCCTAAATTGAGTGTGTTAATTAACAAGATTTGTACAAAAGCTGGAATTGAACGTGGAAATAAGTCATTGAAGATAACTTACATGCTGCCAAAACAATCTGATAAGATGAAGCCGATTAGAATTTCTGATGATGAGGACCTGTTAGTTTTTATGGGGTTAGTTAAGTTAAGTGGTAGCGCAGTACCTCTGCATGTTCAGGTGGAAGAAGAAGAAGATATGAATTCTTTTGAAAGGGATATTGTAGTTCGAGAGGAGATTGCCTCAGCTCCTACTAATGAAGAAGAAATTGAGAGAAATCCGCCAGATGATGAATTTTTTGTTGATGCTACTTTAGACGATAATGCCTTAGTTCCTATTGACATGGGTCCACTGCCTCTTCCACAGCCACTCATGATTTTAAATGAAAAAGAAGTCGGATCATCCTCAGCTTTGAATAGTTTTACATTCAATGATGGATCTAATTTACAAGTTGGTGACCACTTTAGAAGCAAGAGAGAGTTAAGGACAAAACTTCATGTTATAGCTTTACAAGGAAGGTTCGAGTTCTTAACAAAAAAATCAAACAAAAATGTACTTGTAGTGGAATGTGTGGATCCAAATTGTAAATGGCGTGTTCGGGCATGTAAGTTGTCATTGTCAAACATGTTTATTATTCGTCAGTATGTCAGAATTCACTCTTGTTCGCTAGAAAAACGCTCATCAAAGCACAGGCAAGCATCATACTCTGTTATTGGGGAGTGCATCAAAAGTCAATTTGTAGGTGTGCCACGAGGTCCACGGCCTAAGTCAATACGGAATTATGTTCGTAGCGAATTTGGAATAGATTTTAGTTACTACAAAGGTTGGTTGGCTCGTCAGCATGCAATTAACCTCGTAAGGGGTACGGCTGAAGAAAGTTTTGCTATCCTTCCATCGTACTGTCATATGCTCCAGTCTGTAAACCATGGCACTGTTACCCACGTTGAGGTTGACGATTCAAACAGGTTTAAATATCTTTTTGTGGCACATGGACCCTGTATACGAGGATTTGTTTGCATGAGGAAAGTAATAGTTGTTGATGGAACGTTTCTGAAGGGAAAATTCAAAGGCGTGCTAGTTGTGGCCACAGCTCAAGACAGTGAACGTTGTTGTTATCCCATCGCTTGGGGGATTGTGGACAAAGAAGATGATGCATCTTGGACATGGTTCTTTTCAAAGTTGAAGGAAGTTGTGAAAGATTGCGAAGATTTAGTTTTCATATCTGATCGGCATCGAAGTATTAAGAAGGCTGTTGAGACAGTTTATCAGTTAGCACGCCATGGTTGTTGCACATTTCATGTGGCGCAGAACATCAAGGCTACATTCCATTCTAGCGGTGTTCTACCATTGTTCTTTAAAGCTGCTAATGCTTATCGAATTGATGAGTTCCATATGTTTTTCAAGGATCTTTGTTCCCATTATCCACGTGTTGGGAGATACCTGCAAGAGCAGGTTGGCTTTGAGAACTGGTCTCGTGCTCATTTTAAAGGAAATAGATACGATATTATGACCTCAAACCTTGCTGAATCATTGAATGGAATGCTCGAAGATGTGAGAGATTACCCCATTGTTGCCTTGTTAGATTTTGTGTTGGGAAAAATGTCTATGTGGTTTAACGAAAGGCGAACCAAAGCTGTTGTTAATACCTCAGTTTTGACACCGACGAATGAGAAAATACTCCATGACAGGTATGACAGAGCTGGATTTTTAACAGTGAATAAGCTAAATATTGATGAGTACTATGTTGTAGGTGGAGAGGTTTCTGCAACAGTGAACATCAGATTGAGAACTTGTACTTGTCGCGTGTTTGACGTAGATCAAATGCCATGTGAACATGCAATTGCAGCTTACGGGAGGGCAGAAACATCCGTTTATGAATTATGCTCACATTATTACAAGACAGATACATTGGTTAATGCATATGCAGAGACACTTTATCCTGTACCAGATTTGTTCCAATGGGAGATTCCCGATGATGTTAGGGAAATGCGCATTTTACCACCTAATGTTAAGCGAAGACGCGGTAGGACAAAACACAAAAGAATTCCAAGTACAGGCGAGAGCAGCAAGCAGAGAAGAAACAGGTGCGCTAGATGCGGACAATACGGGCATTATCAAAAGACTTGCAAGAATGCCCCAATTTCATGATTTCGTTACTTGCTAAGAGATAATGACTTTATGTTTTCGATGAAGTTATTGTTAATTGTTTCATTTAATATCACTATTGTCGTTTTTTGTATTGTTCTATATAGGTTTCCTTAGAAAATGACTAAATTAAGTCGTTATGCTGCCGGAATTTACGGGATCGATATGGGTCTACATGGTATCGACCCCCTTATAAGGCTATTGAGTGACATGTACAAGTACAGAAGAACAGGGTCGACATGGGTCCACATGGTTTTGACTTTCTTTAATGTTCAACCCATCACGAGTATGAGAGTTCACACATGAAATTAAAAATTGTACAAATATAACATGGGAGATGGACACGTCAAGTGGGGGTCACTTTAAATCCGAAGTCAACATGGGTCGACGTGGGGTCGACCTAGGGTCGACATGGTAGTCGACCTCGGTGTCTTTTTGGTTAAAAATTCACCCCATCATAGATCACTACCCCCATGTATCATATTTAAAGAGAAATTGTGCCTGTGGGATTTCTCTACATGTTTCCATGTGCAACATGAGAATGGAAATAGGCAAAGGAACACTATCTTCCTTATATTGTTTAATGTTCAACCCATGCGAGGATGAGAGTTCACACATGAAATTAAAAATTGTACAAATACAACATGGGAGATGGACACGTCAAGTGGGGATCACTTTAAATACGAGGTCGACATGGATCGACATGGGGTCGACCTGGGGTCGACATGGTATTTAAAGTGCCCTTCTTTTCCAGCGCTGCGGCGCTTCTTTTCTGTTTTTTTCTTCTTTTCCGCCGTAGCGCCGCGGCGCTTAGTTTCTGCCGAACGCTTTGCTCACACTTTCCTTGAGCGCCGCGGCGCTGCTCTTTGGGCGCAGCGGCGCTTCAGCTCTGCCAACAAAGTCCGGTCTCGGATTTCTTGTGCTCTTGCTCCCTTTTGTTTTGTTTTCTTTCTTTCTTCAACCTACATCAATAAAAGCATGCTTTTATGAAAAAGTTGGATGTTTCATGCAATTTTTCTTAAGAACATAGTAATATTCGTTAATTAAAAGTGGCCAAATAACTCTCTAAACTAGAGTTATCAAAGACACCGAGGTCGACACGGGTTGACATAGGGTCGACATTGGGTCGACTACCTAGTCGACCCATGTCGACCTCGGATTTGGTAAAAAAAGACACAAGGATATACAGGAGTCACGCTTCTTAGTTGTAGAACACGTCGCCGACATTTGTCATGTGAGGATATTTATTGAGTGGGGCCATTTTTAACTTTAGTTGGTGGATGTTAAGTAATAATTGTTAGAATTCATGTATCATTATTTTGAAAATGACATTAACCAACCATTGGGGAGAAAAAAAGAAGATAAAACAGACGGGACAATAACCAATTTTTTCTCTATGGCAATTGAGTCCGTAGGTCACATTAGTGTTAAAAGTAAAGATGAAAATATTCAAGATATATTGTTCATATATATTTTCAAGTTTCGATATCGATACAGAATGAATGAATTTTTTTTTGTTTAGATTTTCATAAAAAATCGATAACGTTTATATATATCCTCAATATCAAAGTAACACTTAAAACGATAATGAACAACAACAATAAACGAAATATAAACTGAAAAACTACATAAAATTTAGAAACAAAGCAACACAAAGAACGATACTCAACCTATAAGACGACACAAAATTTTGACAGCATAACAACTTATATTAAAGAATATCCAAAACCTGCAAATACAATCCAAACAACTATAAAACCTGTAAACATAATCCAGACATTGGTAAAACCTGTGAACATAATCCAGAACACCAGAATGCCTGCAAAGAAAATCGAAACAAGTACATTGTCTGCCAAACATATGACAAAGACCTTAATCATTTTCTTCTAGGATTAGTATACGGAGTTCGCATATATTGTGATCTTGCTCTGATCCTCCGCGGTCTTTGCGGTCTTTCTATCTGTAGGGGTTGTGGTTCTTTATCGTATACCACTATATCAGTGCTATGTGTAGGACACGGTGAGGGAGGCGAGGGTGCTGTGCGAGGCGACGAAGGAACGGATGGTGTGCGACATATATCGGGCACAGCCGTAGTGCGAGGAGAGGAAACAGCAGGTGATGCATCTTCAGGCAAAGGCGTAGTATGAGCTTGAGCCGTAGTGCGCGGACAAGGACAAGGTGAGGGAGATATGTTTGGCAATCCTTCCTCATGCAGGGGTGTACTGCGCGGCTGAGGCGTACTAAACCCATCATAACCCTCACTGTAATGATGCTCTTGATGTCCCCTTGACAGCATCATTTCTGACCAATGTCTGAATTGGTCAGAAATATGTTGTTTCATCTGCTCAAACCCCAATGCCATTTCTCTTCTCATGGCTTCTTGCTCTTTCCTGATGGCTTGGACCTCGTTCTCAAGTCGCACTACTCTCGGAGGAGCATCCTCATGTTCGGAAGTTGAGGGTGCATCTTGATCAACGAAAGGGGAAACATGCTCCGGATGGTCATGGCCAAAAACTACACGCTCTCCCCGATCAAGAATCTCGCTCAACTGGCTTACAATTGGATCAACATTTCTTCCCACAAAAGGCCTATAATTGACCATCCATGGGGTTCTCATCTCCTCATTTGTAGCAAACAACATGCTACGAATATCCTGCAAAACAAATTTTAAAACGGTGTCTTGTTAAGACCATGTTCGTTTTACTTATTACAAATAATTACATGAGTAATAGGTAGACATTGACCTGTGACCGCTCTATTAAATTGTTTATCTCCACCCTCGAAGGATTGGTTGCACCCCTCCACTTTATTGTCTTCCAACAACACATTCAGGGCGCAGGATCTTCTGTCGAGATGGGGTTAGCCAATCTGTTGGCTATCGCAGGGATGCATTCATAGGCAAATACCTATGACAAAAATAAATTTGGAATCAAATATTATATCAAATATAAAACGATAAATGCAATATCAAATACAAACTAATGTATAAATTACTCATGTTTAATTACCTCAAATGGATATATAAATCCATTGAAAGTGAATGTTGCATTACTCGAGCCGCACTTACTCTTTATATCCTTTTTTAGCTGCTTAATTGAATACTTAAAAGACTCTCGACCCTAAGGATAGGCACAGAAAGCATCTATGTTATCAATCAAAGTTAGGAATTGTGCTTTGATTTTCATGAAATTTTTGTCGTTGGCCATCAAAACACCAACAACAAATATCAATGCCGCCATCTTCCTCTTCTCTAAATGGTCTACAGCTTCAGAATTCTGTTCCATCTTGTCGATAACATCATAGATAGAAATTTCTGTGTTATTCGGCCAATGCCTATGCACAAAGGGTGGAGTAGCATCATCCTCATCCTCCTCATCCCCGTCATCCTCATTTGCTTCGTCAATAACAGGATACTCATCACCGCAACACAACCCTGTTAGCAAGGCAAAATCCTTTAATGTGTACCTAATTGGAACACAATTAACCACCATCCAAAATTCATTCTCAGAGTCAACTGCTGCCATCCGAAGAACCAATGACCACAACAACTGGCCAGAGTGTTGAAAATTTGGAGCCACATCCAACACATGCCCAAATTGGGTGTCTCTGAACCATTGCAGATCATCTGGGTCCAAATTGTCTGTAATGATCTTCGCATATTGCTCGTATTTTGATTTCTTCGACACCTTGCAATCGTAATGCTCCTCACTCCTTAACACGAGATCTAGTCTTAGAGGCTGTTCAACATACAAAACAAATTTAATAAAATATGAAAACAAATTTACATAACATTTACAACAAAATTAACACCAAAGATCAATTAAAATAAAGATAGGCCCATTCCATGTATATCAGAAGGAGATGTTTATCTTACGAGATAATACAAACACCATCATACGACAAAACGGAAAAAAAATTAAAAACCAACAATAGTAGGAACAAACCTAGAAAAGCAAGAAAAAAAAGTTCAGAACTTAACTAACCATTATTTGGCAGCTAGCAACCAAAGCACGAATTACAAAATGCTTTTAGGTCTTCAAGCAATTTCAAATGGCTTCTGACTTATGGGTAGAAGAACTGAAAGAGAATAAAGTTAAGGATTTGTGGAAGAGATAGACAGCAAAAAAGAATTACACAGCAAAGAGAGTTTTGTCTCAAGTTCCCTCAAAACTGCAAAATGTAAGAGCAAGAATTTACATAACAAAAAGCAACTTCATTTTGTTCCAACACATCAAAACAAGCATGCACTCTGACTAAAAATTGGCAATGCAGGCGAACTCATCACTCACGAAACTTGTTTTTCTTATTATTATTCTTTTTTAAAGTTAGACAGATTTAAGGGGAAAAGAGAAAAACAAATAAGAACATACAGTGACGTAGAGATATTAGATAATATATTACTTGATTTTAGTCGAACACCAACAACATCATCAGTTCATCAACATCTTCTTCGCACTTCTCTTCCTACCAACAAGGCCTAAAAGCCATGTTGCTTTTACACAAAAATTGAGATATACAGCAAGAAGATAACGCAAAAAAAATTATACCTCCTATCTAACATCAATCTAAGCGATCATAATCCCAATGGTAAAAAATTTTATTGGTTGAATTTCCTTATATATAGAAAACGAAAACTTCTACACCAAAGAAAAAAAAATAATTAGCAAACACAGACAAACGAAAACCTTGAAAATTCACATTAGAATCCTACATAGAAATCACCACATCTCAAAAATTTATATCAATTTACTATCATCATCATGATTTGTTTACATATTAACAAAATAAGAGTCGTCGAAACTAAGTGATCACTATGTTAAAAACAACTCATTCCAAAAAACAATTCTTGCAAACAACCATGTTGAAAATATTTACCATGCATCAATAACTCTTTAAAGCTCAATGGACAAAGAAAGAATCATATGCTACTTTAGTCATGCAAAAACACACTATCAAACCTATACCAATTAAA
This sequence comes from Artocarpus heterophyllus, assembly GCA_025403435.1. Taxonomy (NCBI): domain Eukaryota; kingdom Viridiplantae; phylum Streptophyta; class Magnoliopsida; order Rosales; family Moraceae; genus Artocarpus; species Artocarpus heterophyllus. The sequence goes on from CM046339.1 coordinate 20,820,696, forward strand.
AGCAAAGGAAGAAGAAAATGAGGGATAATTTAGGGCTACATGATTTAGAGACAAACGTTCCAGCATGAGAGAGGCAACGACTTTTGCTTGAGCGGAGGAAGAAGAAAATGAGGTACTTCCTATACTATCCTCTCTTAATATCACAGAGAAAAAAAATTAAAAGAAGAGAAAAAAACTGAAGTAATGTGGTTCAACAAGAGATCAAGCACAATGTGTGTAGAATCTAAAATCCAAAAAGGGAATGCCTCCAGATTCCTTGTCAAAATTTTTAAAGTCATCTTTGACAATTTTAACTTTTAAAATTTCCCTTTTCTAGTTCTTTTTAACAATTTTTTTTTTTTTGCTGAACAACTTTATGCAAACTTATCCATTTTCTCTTGCAGATAAAATACAACAAATGACCATAAAAAATGTCCCTAGGACAAATAAAATTAAAATAGAAGTTTTGATATATTCATAACAACAAGAATAGAACCATCAAGTATACAACAATTGATATTGCTAACTATGATCAAAATCTAGGAAATCTTAAGGAGAAAATATAATTATTTTTTGATGATTTCTATTTTTTACTTTTTTTCCTATGCAAAAAATAGAGGGTGATTGAAAGTCCTCTACAAATCCGAGAGAAAAAAAAATCCCTGCATATGTCATTCTTGGAGAAGTTCTTGGCATACAAGACAAGTAGCGATTATCTATTCATATTCTCCTAGGTTCTTCTTGTTGCTTGTGTAGCCCCAAAATAATTTAACAGAGAGATTATGATCAAGCAAATTGAAGAGTAAACAAGGAGAATTAAAAAACACTACACTATATCTATGTAATGGGTTACCTCCATTGGACTTCTCGTGGCTTGCGGCGTGGAACAACGTGAAGGGAACGACGGTGAAGGGTGGCCGGCGCTGATGTTGGCGAGCTTCTGGTTTGGAGGCGATCAAGAGAGAGCTGGAAGAGTAAAGACAGAGGGTCAACAGCGGAGAAATTTTGAGCAAGAGAGAGCTGGGACAAGAAGAGAGCCTCAGCCTCGGTGGAGAAAGGAAGGAAAGAGAACTGGGAGAGTTGGGCTTGGGCGGCAGAGTAGAAATGAAGGAAGAACCAGGAAGCAAATGAGGGGATTAGGGTAGGGATGGACCTGGCGGAAGAATTGGAAGAATTTGAAGAAATGCTCTAGGAAGGGAAGGAAGGAAGTAGACGTGGAAGGAAGAATTAGACATGTAGGAGAGAATGTGGAGGGATAAATTAGACATTTGGAGAAAATTAGACATGTCAGCCTTTTTTTTTTGTACAAAAAAAAAAGGTTTACTTCTCTAATTTAAGTTTTTGGTGAGTCGTTTCGTCAAATTCTTTCGACAGGAAACACAAAGAAAACACTTTTACTATTACTGTTACTTAGTATTGGCTGATTGATTTTGAATATGTTTTTACCTGCTTACTACTTTACTTAGGCCGAACAACAAGAAGAAAGTGAGGAGAGAAGAGAAGAGGAGAAAAGAAAAGACAAGAAAACATCAAACATCTTCAAATGCGGAATGAAAGTGTCGAAGCATAAACATCTTCTACCAATGCTTCTGCCATCCGCTTCTCTTTGATTTCTTCCTCACTTATTCTTCTTATTCAGGTATCAACAAAATCTTTTCTCGCTGTCTTTTTTCCTTTTTTGTTAATAAGAAGAAATAGATGAGATCTTTCACATATTTCGCTTTTCTTTTCCAAATCATTCGTTTATTCTCCTGATCTTCTTCTTTGTTCTTTTTTTAATCCAGTTTCTATTTGGATCTTCGAACCAAAAATAAATAAAAAAATTAAAATGCAGCCATTTTTGGAATTGGAAATAAGAAGATCGCATTTCCAGCCATTACCAAATTTTGGATAATTATTACTACTTTTCCCCCCCTCTATTCTATACTACTGGGACTAAAGATTACTGCTTTATTGAATTTTGCTTGGAGGAATTTAAAAAAAAAAAACCAATATGAAATTATTACTCTATTTAGCTCCTATAAATTAAGAGAAAAATAATCTCTTTCGTGTAAGTCGAGTGGTTTATCGATTTGTTTGAATGAGATCTTGATTACACTACTTAGCGGTCTTGTGTAGAAACAAGAAATAATTCTGGTTAGATTGACTTGGTTAAGGTTCAGGTTCATGTTAACTGTCTTTTCTTTTAGTGTCTTTTGATTCATTTGTTCTTAATCATTATACAACTGGTCACATTACAATTTCATAGGGGTCTTCTGGTGCTGTGCTCGATCGATCGATCAATCAATCGATGGGTTCACGGTTCCCATCTCATCAGCTCAGCAATGGCCTCTATGTATCAGGCCGGCCTGAGCAGCCCAAAGAGAGGACTCCCACTATGAGTTCCGTAGCTATGCCTTACACAGGCGGTGATATCAAAAAGTCCGGAGAGTTGGGGAAAATGTTTGACATACCTACAGATGGTTCTAAGTCTCGGAAATCTGGACCAATAAACAATGCTCCTTCAAGGACTGGGTCTTTTGGAGGAGCTGCTTCACATTCAGGACCTATCATGACCAATGCTGCACCTCGTGGCCCTTATACTTCATCAGGTCCTGTAACTTCCGGCTCTGCTTCAGCTTCAGTAAAGAAGACAAATTCTGGACCATTGAACAAACATGGGGAACCTATAAAGAAGTTATCTGGTCCTCAATTGGGAGGTGTGACTCGCCAAAACTCTGGACCTATTCCTCCAGTTCTTCCCACGACGGGTCTTATTACATCGGGGCCAATTTCTTCAGGCCCACTTAATTCATCTGGGGCACCAAGAAAGGTATCGGGTCCTTTGGAATGTATGGGTTCAATGAAAGTACAAGGTTCCTCGAATGTTAACAATCAAGCCATCACTACCTTGAGCCAAGATGATGAGTATTCCTTCATGAGGAACTTTCCAAAGCCAATTCTGTGGTCTGTGAATTTATTATTCGTGATGGGGTTCATTGCTGGTGGTTTCATTCTTGGAGCAGTTCGCAATGCCATTCTCCTCATTGTTGTGGTAATTCTTTTCGCAGCGGTTGTGGCATTGTTCACTTGGAATACCTGTTGGGGCAGACGAGCTGTTGTTAATTTCATTTCCCGTTATCCCGATGCTGAGCTTAGAACTGCAAAAAATGGACAACTCGTGAAAGTTTCTGGGGTATGTTGCTTATAGAATATCTTTGTATCCTTCTCTGCTATTGTTAGATTTTCTTCCAACCTGCTGTTTTGATTTTTCACACGCACACACGCGTGCGCACACACACACACACACACACACATATCTATACCTAAGCATTTATACCTATGACGGCATCTTTGATTAAACCCAATGCCATCCAAAAGAAAACTAACTGAAGATTTTTTCTGATTAAAAGAATTTACCATGCTTATTTTACCACTTAATGCATTTCGATATGTATTGTTTCAGTTTTGCGGTACACCTCAACTCCTTGTATTGGAGAAAGACTAAATATGTAGAAATTATAACCATCTCATTTCATTTCCAGTCCAAAGAAAATAAAAAATTCTTAAATGTTTCAAGCAAACTGACATAATTGTATCATCGCTCAAGTATTGCGAAGACAGTGAGTGAGACGGGAAAAGATATAGAGTGAAATAGTATTGTGCTTCAGACATCTGCTATGCTTATCAGTCTGGTTAACCACCACATTACCTTTTTGCATATGTATGCATAAATGAAAAGTTGCAGATACTTCATATTATGATTTTCCGATCCTTGAAGGTGGTTACCTGTGGTAATGTGCCCCTTGAGTCATCCTTCCAGAAAGTTCCTAGATGTGTCTACACATCAACAAGTTTGTATGAATACCGAGGATGGGATTCAAAACCAGCAAACTCCGCACATCGTCGTTTTACGTGGGGACTTAGATCCTCAGAGGTGAGTAACTGAAATATTGCATGTGCAACTGTTTAACGATAATGGGACAACTATATTCTAGATGCTTTTGAGTCCTCCCTGCTTGATGAACGAGTCATATCTTTATTTTGAAAGTGACAATTTTAACTTCTGGGACATTCCTCTACTTCCTAGATACAGTGCTTTAAAAATGAGTAGAACTTTTCCCTGTTAGAGCAATATTGCATTCATGATGTTACTGCAGCATAAGCTACACGCGAAGGAACAGAATTCCTTTAAAATTCTTAGAGCTAGCGCCCCATAAGAAGCCAATTTTTTTTAAATCTATTTTAAAGAACAGGAACCTCTAGAGAAACCTCATTAACAAAAAAATAAAAAAAGGGAATACTTGTTGCAAGAGTCCTCCTATAGGGATTTAAGGACCGCGATCTTCTATCAAAATTTGAAAAATCCAAATTAATCCCATCTGGCAAAGACATTAAAACCCAA